>CM055121.1:357801828-358127159 GCA_029206835.1 Rana muscosa
TCCTCTTTATACAAGTGGTCAAGTGGTGAGTGTGGCGGGTCCCCTCCCCAGCAACCAGATCACTTCTCCTGCAGTGATGTAGAGACTGGGGAAAGGAACGATAACAATCAGTTGGAAAGCGTGTCAGATGAAGTACACCCTCTGGACACCATAGATCGAAGAACAGTGGTGCAGTTGGTGGGACATGTAAGTATAAGCTTCTTCACAGGGGAACCTTCTTTTCTACTTTGAAATTTGTGATGGGGTTGCTTGAACAGAGACACTGATTAAACAAAAGCCCTAGTGGGTGCTATATCTAATATAGCAATATCTAATAGTTAGTTCTACTAGTAATTTTAAGAAGTCATTATTATTATTTTTATTTTATTTATTTTTTGGGGGGGGGGGGCTTTGATGACATGACCAGAACATAACATTGCCTATAATACCTTATATTATAGTATTAACATTTTTATGCTATCTTTTCAGCTCACAGAAAGTGACAAGGGCAAGTAATTTCTGATGGGATCAGCAAGTATTTTCTGTACTTGATGAAAGTGTTCTTGACTTGAAAAAAGAAAACGAATGCAGCCACAGCATCTAAGGTAAGGTAGGCTGCAATATATTAAATTTTTGGTTTTGTGTTTAGATATACTTTGTTGTGCCACTCTAGACCAAGCAGCTAAGATTCCAATTGAAACACATACACTATATTACCAACAGTATTGGGACGCCTGCCTTTACACACATGAACTTTAATGTCATCCCAGTCTTAGTCCGTAGGGTTCAGTATTGAGTTGGCCCACCCTTTGCAGCTATAACAGCTTCAACTCCTCTGAGAAGGCTGTCCACAAGGCTTAGTATTGTCCCTATGGAAGCACATTTGTGAGGTCAGGCACTGATATGGACGAGAAGGCCTGGCTCGCAGTCTCCGCTCTAATTCATCCCAAAGGTATTCTATCAGGTTGAGGTCAGGACTCTGTGCAGGCCAGTCAATTTACTCCACCCCAAAATCGCTCATCCATGTTTTTATGGACCTTGCTTTGTGCACTGGTGCGCAGTCATGTTGGAACAGGAAGGGTCCATCCCCAAACTGTTCCCACAAAATTGGGAGCATGAAATTGTCCAAAATGTCTTGGTATGCTGACGCCTTAAGAGTTCCCTTCACTGTACCTAGAGGGCCAAGCCCAACCCCTGAAAAACAACCACACACCATAATATCTCCTCCACCAAATGATTTAGACAAGTGCACAAAGCAAGGTCCATAAAGACACAGATGAGCGAGTTTGGGGTGGAGGAACTTTACTGGCCTGCACAGAGTCCTGACCTCAACCCGATAGAACACCTTTAGGATTAATTAGAGTGGAGACTGTGAGCCAGGCCTTCTTGTTCACATCAGTGCCTGACTTCACAAATGCGCTTCTGGAAGAATGGTCAAACATTCCCAAAGACAAACTCCTAAACCTTGTGGACAGCCTTCCCAGAAGAGTTGAAGCTGTTAGAGCTGCAAAGAGTGGGCCAACGCAATTTTGAACCCTATGGACTATGACTGGGATGCCATTAAAGTTCATGTGCATGTAAAGGTAGGCGTCCCAATACTTCTGGTAATATAGTGTGTGTAGGACCTTCAAAAATAAGCACATTTACAGATGATCCCTCATCCCTGCAGTTCCAATACCTAGAACCCTGCAGACTGGCAAAAAAAAATTGTAATCAGGACTAGCACTCATCTTTGGCATTGTAAATACCAGTCACAACAAGGCCATGAATACAACAGAAATAATAGAGTATAAATCCATTAGAAAATATACACCTTTTATATATATATATATATATATATATATGTAGGTTATTGTGGTTATCGTATTTATGTTATGTCGTGTCTGAGATCTTAGCGTCTTTTGTAATTTATGATGTACATTATGGTGATGCATTTTGTTTTGTACTCTTTTGTTAAATGAATAAAAAGTACTTAAAGAGAAAAAAAGCATTGCTCTTTAATAAAAAAGAAAAAGAAAACAAAGAAAGGATTCAAGAATGGAATGTTTTCCTGCAGTCGTCACATTAATCAGGAAAGTGCAGAAAATGTTAAAAAACAAAGAAAAGGAAGGACACAAGGTGCAAAGACACAAATATGTGTAAACCTTTTACATATAGTGATAAAAATAGGATTTTTATAACAGCTTACCTGTAAAATCCTTTTCTTAGGAGTACATCACGGGACACAGAGCGACATAGTCATTACTAATGGGTTATATAGATACCGTCAGGTGCTGGCACTGGCAACTTCCAAAACCGGAAGTACCCTCCCCTATATAAGCCCCTCCCATCCGGGAGCACCTCAGTTTTGTAGCAAAGCAATAAGTGTCCCCAAAGAGGGGCGGGAGCTCTGTGTCCCGTGATGTACTCCTAAGAAAAGGATTTTAAAGGTAAGCTGTTATAAAAATCCTATTTTCTTTCTCGTACATCACGGGACACAGAGCGACATAGTCATTACTAATGGGATGTCCTAAAGCAATGCCCAATGAGGGGGGGGATACACCATATATAAGCTGAGCGCTATCAGACATGAGGATCTTTTGCGGCCTGCAACACACTGCGCCCAAAGGCGACATCCTCCTGACTTCTAACGTCCACCTGGTAGAACCTAGTAAACGTGTGAACTGAAGACCATGTTGCGGCCTTACAGATTTGAGCCAGGGAGGCCTGGTGATGCACTGCCCATGAAGTTCCAACTGCTCTCGTGGAGTGCGCTCTAACTTTGAACGGAGGCGGTCTCCTTCTCAAGCCATAGGCTTGTATTATGACCTGTCGAATCCACTCGCTAAAGTAGATTTTGACGCTGCCTGACCCTTTCTGGGGCCTTCCGGCAGAATAAACAAAGTATCCGTTCTGCGAATCTGAGCAGTGGCTTTTAGATAAGCTTTAACTGCTCTTACTACATCCAAAGAATGCAATAACTTTTCCTCTACCGAAGTAGGTTTGGGGAAAAAAGAAGGAAGAACCACATCTTGGTTCAAATGAAACCTCGATACCACCTTAGGAAGAAAGGCTGGATGAGGGCGTAACACTACTCTATCCTTATGGATAACCAGATATGGCTCCTTACAGGACATAGCTGCTAATTCCGACACTCTTTTAGCCGAACAAACGGCTACTAGAAAAATCAATTTCCTGGTGAGAAGAACCAAAGAAATATGCTGTAATGGTTCAAATGGTTGTTTCTGTAGAACCGACAGAACCAAGTTTAGATCCCATGGACATATGGGAATATTAACCGGAGGACTAATACGCATCACTCCTTGTATAAAGGCTTTGACTAGTGAATGCGAAGCCAAGGGCCTTTGAAAAAATATTGACAAGGCCGAAATCTGACCCTTGATAGTACTCAAGGCAAGCTTCCTATCTACAGCCCATTGTAGGAAGTCCAGAATCCTACCTATTACGTATTTACGTGGATGCCATTTCTTGGCCTCACACCAGGCAATGTACGCCTTCCAGATTCTATAGTAGATCTGCCTGGATACCGGCTTCCTGGCATTGATCATGGTAGATACCACAGAATTAGAGAGCCCTCTCTTTTTTAGAATGTGGGCTTCAATAGCCAGGCCGTCAAACCTAGGGCTGGTAAGGAAGGGTGGTATATCGGTCCTTGCGAAAGCAGGTCCGGACGATGTGGGAGAGTCCAAGGACTCCCCACTGACATTTTACAATCTCCACGTACCACGCTCTTCGGGGCCACGCTGGAGCCACCAGAATCACTGGTTTCTTTTCTACCCTGATTCTGCGGAGTAATCGAGGTAACCATTGTGGCGGTGTGAATGCATATATCAGCTTGAACTGATCCCAAGGGAACACTAGGGCATCCGAGCCGCAAGCTAGGGGATCCCTTGTCCGAGAGACAAACCTGTCCACCTTTGCGTTGAATCTGGATGCTAGAAGATCTACATCCGATGTTCCCCACCGCTGACATATTGTCCAGAAAACCTCGGGGTGAAGGGACCCTTCCTCTGGGCATAATTGCTGGCGACTTAGAAAGTCCGCCTTCCAATTCTCCACTCCTGGAATGAATACCGCAGATATGGCTGGGAAATATCTTTCTGCCCATTTCAGGATGTAATTTACTTCCCTCTGGGCTGCACGACTCCTGGTGCCCCCCTGATGATTGATATATGCCACTGCTGTGGCATTGTCTGATTGAATTCTGACAGGGGACCCTTGGAGTTTGGATGTCCATGCTACTAGGGCATACCGGGCTGCTCGTATCTCTAAGAGATTGATGGGCAGGGCCTTTTCTGCATCCGACCATCTGCCCTGGAGAGACTATTGCTCCAGTACTGCTCCCCAGCCTATAAGGCTGGCATCTGTAGTGACCACCTTCCAAGAAATCGGACTGAAGGATTTCCTTTTTCCAGATTCTGGGGAACCAACCACCAACGGAGGCTCTTGCGAACGGAAGGGGACAAGGACATTGTAAGTCTAGGGCCTGAACTTTTTTGTTCCAGGCCGACAGTATGGCCCCTTGCAAATTCCTTGAATGGAATTGACCGTAGGGTACTGCTTCGAATGATGCCACCATTTTTCCCAGCAGCCTCATGCACAGGCATATGGACGGCTGTCTTTTTTGTACCCACTAAGTGGATCAAATCTTTCAAAGACAACACCTTTCCTCGAGGCAAGAATATTTTTCTCTGGCCTGAATCCAACCTTAGCCCCAAGTATTCCAGACTTTTGACTGGTTTTTAGGGCTGACTTGTCTCGGTTGATAATCCAACCGTGAGATTCCAGATACTTGATTGTCTTGTGAACGACCACGTCTAGTTTTTTCACTGAGTGGTCTATCAGCAACAAGTCATCTAGATATGCCATTATCATTACACCTTGTGTTCTTAGATTGGCCAATAAAGGGCCAGAATTTTTGTAAACACTCGTGGTGCTGTGGCCAAACCGAAGGGTAAGGCTCTGAACTGAAAATGGCGCCCTTCTACTGCAAAGCGTAGAAATTTTTGGTGGACTGGAAAGATGGGAATGTGCAAATAAGCATCTTTGATGTCGATCGCGGCTAACCAATCCTCCCCCTTGTAGGGCAGTGGCCACCGATCGGATCGACTCCATCGGAAAGTCCTGATATACAGGAATTTGTATAGCCCTTTTTAGAATTAATATGGGCCTCCCGTCCGCGTTTGCTTCGGGACTGTAAAGAGGTTTGAGTAAAACCCGAACCCTCATTCTTCCAGGGGAACCTCCATAATTACTCCTTGGAGCAATAGTTGTTCTAGTGCCAACAGGAGGGACTCTCTCTTCCGGGGATCCCTTGGCACGTTTGACCTCAAAAATGGGAAGGAGGAGAGTCTTTTAACTCCAAACTGTATCCCAAACATACTGCGGAGAGCACCTATCTGTCTTGATCGTGTCCCGCCAGGTCTCTTGCGAACAACTGGAGTCCTCCCCCCACCCGACTGAGTGGGGGCAACCCTTCAATGAATTTAACTTTGGGGGAGGTTTTGTACCTCCCCTGACCCAGGGTTTCTCATTACCCTGCTATTGTCCCTGTTTTTTTACCCCCGGGAATTGACCGAGGAGGCCGTCGGAACTGTTACACAGCCGATGCCCCAGGGACTGGAGAAGCAGGCCTCTTAAAGAGGGACCTCTAACTCTGTTTTTAACCGGCAAGAGCGTATTTTTACCGCTGGAAATTTTCTGGATATATTTGTCCAGGTTTTCCCTGAATAAGCGTTCACCATGAAATGGGACGCTAACCAGCCATTCTTTACAGGGAGCTTCAGCAGACCAGTTTCTGAGCCATAGAAGCCTACGCATATGTACTATAGACAGCGTAAGCCGGGAGGCCTGATGGACTGAATCCTTTATGGCGTCAACCGCAAAGCCTAAGGCTCTAGGTAGATCAGCTAGGGCAAAGCCTGCTGATCTGTCAAGTCCCTCAAGACCTGTTTCAACTGATCCTTCACTGCTTAGCAGACCCCAATAGCTGCTACTGCTGGTTGTGTCACCAAGCTTGCTGTAGAAAGAAGCAGACTTTCATAAGGACTCCAATCTTTTATCTATTGGGTTCTTGAACATTTGGACATTATCCACTGGACATGTCAGTGATTTATACATACAAGAGATGGCTGCGTCCACTGTAGGGACCTTCCATTTTTTTTTTTTTTTTGATGAACTTATCCTCCATGGGATAGACCACCGGAAATCTCTTGGGGGAATAAATATTTTCTCAGGACGTTCCCAATCCTGGTAAATAAGCCCTTTCAGAAAAGGGTGAAGTGGAAAAGAACAGACAGTCTGGGGGCTTCTAGCGACCCCAACGAGGATACAGTAGTGGTTGATGGTTCCGCAAGGTGCATTTTTAAATGCTGATCGGACCATGTTAGTCAGAGACTGAACCCATAATCTTTCAGCTTGAGATGCTGAGAAAAAGGTTCCCCCACTGTTGACTCCTCTATAACAGAATCAACCTTATCCTGATCCCCTTCAGGCAGGTCGATCCCTGTATGGGACTGTTGCTCTGCTAACAGGCACTTTGAAGGAGGAGATGGAGATCGGGCGTGCTTTCCCTGACAGGGAGGCAGCGATCAATGTTGACAATCTCTCTCTAATCCTCCCAAAGCTGAGGAAAAAACCTCCTCTGTTACATACACAGGAGCAGGTGAACTGAGGACAGCCACAGTACCAAGTACCCCTGCGGGGTCTCTACGGTCACTTACCTCTGAACTTCAGGGGAGACTGGTGCAGCAGAAGTATGCCCAAGATCCTCAGAGCCCGATGAGACCCCCTTCGCTTCCTGGAAGATTCAGTTCCGGAGCTTCTGGACGGCATATTCCTAAGCCTAAAGCTGAGGTATTCCAGCCGTAATACACCACTTTTACTGAGAATAGTCTAGCACAATTGCTGCTATATCACAGTTGGTGTCTACTAAAGTGCCTTTCTAGGGGATGCCTGCATCAACCGCCTCTATGTGCCTTTATATTGTTGCTAGCTCTGTCTATGCACTTCAACAGCCAGCTATAATGTGCTTTAAAACACGCTGGACGCCCGCACATGCGCAGTAGCGCCGCGGCGCACACCTGAGCGTCATCCACCCGCTCCGCCCCTTTTTCCAGATCGCCTCTATGAATAGAGGCGCGTGCACGCGCACGCGCGTGGGCACGTGCGCCTTCGGCGCCTTTTTTGAAAACAACAAGGAGCTAGATGGGAGCCAGGGTCCCTTTGCCGCAGGGCCCGGGGATGGATGAGCGCAGCAACAGGGCAGAGGAGACAGCTTCCCAGGAGAGAACATACCAACTGCCTGGATTTGATTCTGGAAGAAAAAAATCCACATTACAAGAAAAAGAACCATAGCGGCCTCTAGTGTCTAACACAGGTACCGCGGTCTTACATTTTTTTTTTTTCTTGCCTACTATTAAAATTTTTACATTTTCTCAGTAGTAACAGGCATACACAGAATATTAGCGGGAATACCGTTAGGTAACAGACAGAAAGACAAATTAGGCTTGGGGGTCCCCCAATAGAACCAAGTTCCTGGGGGCCCCCACTTACCTGTTCCCCGCCGCAGGACTTTGTTTGGTCCACAAAAGCCCAAACTTCACCTATCACGGCAGGCATTGTAATCAAACCTTCAGGGACCGGGTTCCCAAGGATTCCACTCCCCTGGACCTGTATAGCACCCTGCACAGAAAACATCTTGGTCGTGGGTATGACCAGAGCTCTGGATCCCAGGGTCCAGCTCTCCTAAGAGAAGCATTACAGGCAAAACCTTGCTCTTCTCTGCAAGGCCCGGGTACCGACCGTTTAGCTATGAAGCTTTTTTGGTCGGATCCGGAATAGCTTACTGAGGCCCAAATGAACCTGTACGCAAGCTCAGTGAAAAACACATGTTTCTTCTTGGCCAACACCTTAGACACTGGCAAAAAACTGAGGTGCTCCCGGATGGGAGGGGCTTATATAGGGGAGGGTACTTCCGGTTTTGGAAGTTGCCAGTGCCAGCACCTGACGGTATCTATATAACCCATTAGTAATGACTATGTCGCTCTGTGTCCCGTGATGTACGAGAAAGAAAGCATAATATTGCACTTACAACTAGTGCATGTTAAATGTCTTCATTTTAAATTGCTTTCAATATAATAAAAGTTTTTTTTTAGCATTATGAAGTGTGACCTTGCTTTTCTTTTGTTTTGTAGAATTCTGCAGACCTGCCCCTATCTCCTCTATGTTCTTTGTTACTAGTGAACATTAGCCCATCACTGATGTTCCCCATAGTATTGTATGCCCATCTAGGCACCACCCACTCTACTCTCACCCCACAGGTTTCAAAAGTGCGCCTTCTGCAAACCTAAGCCCAACTTTAACCATATTAGAAAATAAGTGTAGCACTGCCCCTGCAGGAACAGCTTGAATATCTGTGCCTGGGTCTCCCACTGAATATCCTGCAGCCAGTTACACAGTATTTTCACACAGCCAGGTGCACACACTCTTCCGCTCGTCTCCAAAGACCAGTCTAGGGGATTTGTTTTTATGTTTTATTTGGAGAACTTGGATAGGAGAAGGGATTTAGTAGGATACTCCAAATTACCTATGCACAAGCGAGGACAACTCTCTCTGTAGAACTGTGGGGCAGATTATCTGCAGAACCATACTGCGTCTGCATGGAACAATAGGTTCCTTTTTAGCAGAAGGAACTCAGTGGACTTTAAATCTTCAAGACACTAGCCAGTGTCACACACCCAATATGTTGACTTCTAGGACCAGAGGGGGATTTCAGCAACACACTCAGTCTCAGGGATCCCTTCAGGGGTCTGTACTCACAAAATGCAAAATGTCCAGGGACAGCTGGTAGCCTCTAGGGATGAGCCGAACACCCCCCCCACCCCCCGGTTCAGTTCGCACAAAAACATGCGAACAGACCAAACATTTGTGTGAACATGCATACACCATTAAAGTCTATGGGACACGAACGTGAAAAATCAAAAGTGTGAATTTTAAATACTTATACACAAGTTATTGGCAAAGAGAGAGTGATTATTGTCTAACTTTTTAATTGCAGAAAAAAGTATTACACTTACATTTGTATGTTTAAAATTTGCATATAAAAACAGAGCTGGCTGGCTCGCAACAAACTCCCGTCCTCCTAGTAAGACAGCGTACCTACCATCAGACGCGTTTCGTCACATGTGACGTTGTCAATGGGGAACAACAAAGGGTCTGGTATGGACTTGGGGGGGGGGGGGGGGCACGTCAATTGTATTCTTAATTCTGTAATAGAATTATGTCCCCTTAACCACTTCAATATACTGTATTATATACTGTACACTACCTGCACCTTATATATATATTCTACTCTGAATGCAGAGTATTTATATATATATATATATATATATATATATATGTATATATATGTAGCGGGTGTTTGAATTATGTAAGGACTCTGGTGGTGTGAGGTTCCTTTGGGTCCGTGGGTGGCGCTGTTGCCTGGGGCCGGAGTTGAACTCACACCGCAAACCGTGCCTTTTTGTCCTTCCCTGGAGCTGGTACAGCGGGGCGGGGAACCCGCTGTCACGCAAAGGGAGAGGTCATAAAAGGGGCGGACACCCTGTTTGGGAAGAGAGTCGGAGGACGTGGCCGCACCCAGGCACCTTCAGCTTGGGTGCTGGCGTTCCGGTGTTTCAGGCCTAGGAGCCTTTGGCCTAGCTGGAGCAGGGATGGAGTCCATCTCAGGCACCTTTAGCCTGGGGTGAGGTACTATGGCGGATGCCTGGGGCTCAGTACCTTTGAGTTCCGCGAGGGTGGAGGAATCCGAGGGGGCCCTAACTCCTTGGGTGCCCGTGTCTGAGTTTGTGAGGACTGGTGCGCAGTAACTTCTCTGAAGAGTCCGGCGCAGCATCGCTGGTGACGGAGAGGCCTCCACTTCTCCCTTGGATGGATTTCTTCCCCTGACAGGGGCAAAGTGAGTGAAGGTAATTCACGTTCTATATTACCTAGTCAGTTGCAGTGACTATTCACCACTGGTGACAGCACAGTGGGCAGCCGCAAGAAGGGAAAGGATTGTGCCTCGATCTGTCCCCCTCATTTTCCAAAGGAGAAAGATTGTTTTATTGCTTGGCAAGAAGAATAAAACTGAGTTGTACCTATTCACTGTGTGGAACTTGGGTTACTAAAGCAAAGGAGTCAGGGACGAAGGACTGGACTTGACTCTAGGACACCTGCACAAAAGCCCAATCTCTGGCCTTCACCTCCCAGTTACGGAGGACATGGGCCGTGGTGTGTTTTATCTCTCTCTCCCAGGTACCCCTAGACAAGAGCCATATAACCGATAAAGAAAGGGAGAGAGGTGAGGCGGCTACATATATATATATATATATATATATATATATATATATATATATATATATATATACCAGTGCTTAAAATTTCAAGTCCTGAGCTACTAGCCAGGCCTTAAGAGTTACTCACCACCAGTTGCCCCATCCAACCCCTACCCTGCCCAACCCCTAATTATGTCCCTAAACACACCCTCATGAATCATCTCATGAAATGACACTGTTAAATGATTTATGCAGAATTAAGTTACAAAAATAAATATTAACAATAACTTGATCAGTGCCCGTTAATGCAGCCTATCAGTGACCATCAAGGCAGCCTATCAGTGTCACATATCAGTGCAGCTTATCAGTGTCCATTAGTGTCAGCTTATCAGTGGTCATCAATGCAGCCTCACCAGAGGCCATCAATGCAGCCTGATCAGTGTCCATCAGTGCAGCCTGATCAGTGTCCACCAGTGCAGCCTCATCAGTGTCCATCAGTGTAGCCGGATCAGTGGCCATCAATGCAGCCTGATCATTGTCCATCAGTGCAGCCTGTTCAGCATCCATCAGTGCAGCCTGATCAGTGCCCATCAGTGCAGCCTGATCAGTACCCAACAATGCAGCCTCATCGGTGCAGCCTGATCAGTTTCCATCAGTGCAGCTTGATCAGTGCCGATCAGAGCAGCCTCATCAGTGCCCATCAGTGCAGCCTCATCAGTACCCATCAGCACAGCCTCATCAGTGCCCATCAATGAAGCCTGACCAGTGCCCATTAATGCAGCCCCATCAGCGCCCATCAATGCAGCCCGATCAGTGCTTATCAATGCAGCCTGATCAGTACCCATCAGTGCAGCCCGATCAGTGCCCATCAAGGCAGCCCAATCAGTTCCCATCACTGCAGCCTATCAGCTTCCATCACTGCAGCCTATCAGCTTCCATCACTGCAGCCTATCAGTGCCCATCAGTGCAGCCTGATCAGTGCCCATCATTGCAGCCTATCAATGCCCATCATTGCAGCCTCAATGCAATGCATTGTATTTTGAGGCATTGGTATGATAGATTGGGGGGGGGGGGTTGAGTTTGAGGCATAACTATTATTCAGACCTATGCCTCCAATTCTACCCCCCTCCTCCCAATCCATTATACTTATGCCTCCAAATCCCCCCCCCCTTTCCCTAGTAGGCTCCTTCTAACTTTCAAGCGACACTCTATACCAGTGACATAAGACAAGATCCATAGACTTCCTCCCTCAGTAAGCTTACACAGGAACCCTGGGTTGTAGCTTTCAGGCTACAGGCCCTTAGGTCAGGCACCTGAGGCCGCATGGCAGCCTATGCTGGGGAGAGGCAGACGACTCCTCCCCACCTGAAACTCTCTCCTCAGAGGTGAGCTGGACTGGACCCCCGAGCCCATGTTCTCCACAGACTTAAATACAGGCACCCAGCATTCCTTGGGGCACATCCCCTTCTAATTGGCCAGGGCGGTATCTACATCCATGCTCTCACCTGCTAGGTTTCCTCCCACTGTCCAATATGCCTTCTTGCTATTGGATCAGTGTGAAACATCAAGACAGCATGAGCATTATTGAGCAGCATCATAGCACACTGAGCAGACCTCACTAATCAATCACTGCTCTCTGTCTACTTCTCTGTTAATCAGAAAAGCCAAAAACGATATACACTCTCGAGCACCTACCTAGGAGGGTGCTACATAAGAAAATTGTCCCCTTCACCCTGTTTAAGAAGAATCAATTGCGTTTTTCTGCACAGGGATGGGCTACCACACAGCTTACTCTATGGTTCTGGGATATTTCTCCCCGGCTGTGGTGACTAGTCAGTGAAAATTACGGTAACATGCCTGTCTCCACCCAGACATCAGCACATAGTTACATAGTTACATAGTTAGTCAGGTTGAAAAAAGACACAAGTCCATCCAGTTCAACCATAAAAAAAAAAAAAAAATTATCGTACAATCCCATATACCCAATTCTATACCCACAGTTGATCCAGAGGAAGGCAAAAAACCCCAGCAGAGCATGATCCAATTTGCTACAGCAGGGGAAAAAATTCCTTCCTGATCCCCCGAGAGGCAATCGGATATTCCCCGGATCAACTTTACCTATCACACCTGCACTGTAATCAATACTGCTCCCCTGTTAAAGTATATGTAATCACAGCTACTAATATTTTATATAAAGCTTAACCTTTAAAATAATACCTGGTGATCCTGCCATGAAGGTCCTTGTTTAGGCACTTCCTGTTATAAAATCACAACGCTCTGTTCCTGTCTCTCACGTGTGCTCCTATATTGTTCTGTTCCATATACATGAATTTCTTTCCGTGTTGGACTGAATTGCATAGGGTATTATTGTTCTGTAGTATACCATAGTTGCTAACATTGTCAAAAATTTGATAGTAACACTTTGTCTGTAGCAACAGTTTTATTATAATTAGGAGGCGGATCATTCATTTGTAGGCGTTGCGTGAGGTGAAAAAATAGGCGTGGTTTAAAATAAATATTGGGCGTGGCCTAAAGGGGGTATAGTTAGGGATAGAGGGAGAAAGAGAGGGAGAGAGAAAGAAAGAAAGTGAAAGATCAGGAGGGAAGGAAAGAGAAGGAAGGAAAGAAAGAGGGATGAAGGGACAGCAGGCCCAGATCCTACACCACAATAGAAATATGTGTATTCCAGAAAGTTTAACAATCAGTGGATAAAGATACTCCAAACACCTGGTGTTGGCACTTCAATAATCATAGAACCATGGCTGTTATGGTGTCAGGATGATGAAAGCACATTATTTCTCTTATTATATTGTAAAATAAAATAAAAAATAGTTCAACTCACCATAATGCTGAATCAGTGGGAGCCCTGATGGTGTCACTTTCCAACGTCGCCTGTCACCAGATGCAGCCTGCCACTTTCTACGTCACTTGTCAGCAGATGCAGCTTGTCACTTGCCATGTCACCTGCCACCAGATGCCGCATGTCACTTGCAACGTCGCCCGCCACCAGATGCTGATTGTCACTTGCCACATCCCCTGCCACCAGATGCTGCATGTCACTTACCACATTGTCTGCCACTAGATGCCGCATGTGCAGCAGATGCAGCTTGTCACTTGCCACATTGCCAGTCACCAGATGCCGGATGTCAATTGCCACGTCGCCTGTCACCAGATGCGGATTGTCACTTGCCACGTCGCCTTCCACCAGATGCCATATGTCACTTACCACATTGTCTGCCACCAGATGTGGATTGTCACTTGCCACGTCGCCTTCCACCAAATGCCGCATGTCACTTACCACATTGTCTGTCACCAGATGCCGCATGTCACTTGCCACATCACCTGCCACCAGATGTGGATTGTCACTTGCCAAATTGCCTGCCACCAGATGCCACATGTCATTTGCCACGTCGCCTGCCACCAGATGCCACATGTCACTTGCCACGTCACCTGCCACCAGATGCCGCTTGTCACTTGCTACATCACCTGCCACCAGATGCCGCATGTCACTTGCCACATCGCCTGTCACCAGATACGGATTGTCACTTGCCACGTCGCCTGCCACCAGATGCCGCATGTCACTTGCCACGTCGCCTGCCACCAGATGCGGGTTGTCACTTGCCACATCACCTGCCACCAGATGCGGATTGTCACTTGCCACGTCACCTGCCACCAGATGCAGCTTGTCACCTGCCCAGTCGGTGCAGCGCTACTATAGGACTTGATATGCACCTCCAACCCAGCTGTTTACCCCCCAACACACAGAACATCCAGAAGATCACCCCATGGCCACTCACGCAGCTGTGGTGCCTGCAGCATCTCCCCCTGCACCTCTAGCTGTCAGCTAAGAATTGGGTGGGGGGGGGGGCGGACAGCAGCTCTGTGGTGCCCACGGGATCTCCCAGTATTCATTAGGCAACCCGTCACTGGCCACAGCTTCTGGCTATGAAAACATGGCCGCGGGATCTCCTTCCGGCTTGCAGGTCTCTTTCCCCTGTGTTCAGTGATCCGGACAGCTAACTGGCGTCTCTCTTCAGTGTACAAGTGGATAATTCTCTGATGCCGGTCGGAGGCCCCTCCTCTTTCCACTGAACACAGGGGAAAGAGACCTGCTAGCCAGAAGGAGACCTCATGGCCATGTTTTCATAGCCAGAAACTTGTTTATTTATGTGATTTGGTATCTCCCTCTGTCCTCTCCTCCTGTTTAGCACTAGTTATTTCAGTCCTAGCTAGACCCACTCTGTTTCTTCTATGTTCCCTCAGTCACTGTTAGTAAGGAAACAGTTGATGTAAGTGTCAATCAGTATTAGTAAATTGGAAAGTCATTGCCCTCTTACACTTCAAAAGACTGGAAAACTGTCCTCTGTACTGCAATTAGTAGAAGTAATATTGTCTTGATTCCAAATTTTATGTCCTATTGAAGAGTAAGGCTGGGTTCACACATGTGCAGCCGCAGGTTTCGTGCCTGTGGTACCATGCGTTTCTGTTCTGAATTTGCACCTGAACCGGACCAAAAGATGCAAAGGACCCTTTTTAAATCTGGACTGCGGCCGCCCCAAACATGTGTAAACTGGCTCCATAGAGAGCTAGTCATACTTGCCTGTCATGCAAATTGGATGCAAGTATAGCGCACCCACCCCAGACTTTACCTGCTTTTCCTAATTTAGCTCCTCCACAGGAAAGACTGAGGCACACCGCACTACATGCCTGTACCCTCCTAGATGGGGAGGTTGAGCGGTGTTAGTTTTCTCGGGCCTGCCTGCGGCTGGTGTTTGAATCCTCCCGAGCTGATCTCACTTCTGGCTTGGTCAGAAACAAGTCCTTAATTCTCCCCAGTAAAGCCACTGTCAACACCCACTGAAAGTCCAACTTCTGTATTTATTTCACATGGATAATAAATAGTCCCTTTAAGAGCAGACAGGTTGAGACGAGACACAGGTCAGATAAGATGGGAGAGAGGTCCAGGCACAAACTCAAATCTTGGTTCTCTTACTGTTCTGATATGCACGAACAGGTTTGGTGTGCGATCTTTATCACAGACCTAATGAATATGAAAGTCACTGCCACTAACTTGTTGAAGATGGTCACTGCCACTGACCGGGTGAATAGGGCCTTGCCCTATTTGGTCACTGCCACTGACCTGGTGTGCATAGAGTCACTGCCACTATGACCTACAGAACATTCACTGCCTTCTTGGAGAACTTGGCCCATGTCAAAGAGAAAAACGTCCCTCCGGAGAGTTACCAGAGGCCCTTACTGTCACCACGACTCTGCGCTGGGTCTTCAGAAAAGGTCACCTCCCTGGCCTCCTCGATCCAAGATACGGGTCCCCTCGCAAGACGGTACCCTGGGAGCTCTCGATCCTTAGCGGACCCCAGCCGAAGGTTGCTGGGCCCCGGGCCTCCTATTTAGTACGTCACTCCAGACTGAAGGTGTCTGGGACAGAACAGCAACTCCGCCTCCGGGTCTAGGGCCCCCGGAGGCAACACACATGCCCAGGCCTCCGGGCCTAGGGCACCCGGAGGTGACACACACACACACACACACCCAGGCCTAAGGTGCCTGGGC
Organism: Rana muscosa; assembly: GCA_029206835.1. Lineage (NCBI taxonomy): Eukaryota > Metazoa > Chordata > Amphibia > Anura > Ranidae > Rana > Rana muscosa. The sequence continues at coordinate 357,817,692 of CM055121.1, forward strand.
GCGAACCCTCGGCGTGAACCCCCTCTGGGAGATGGCCGCCCCTTTTTATACCCTCTCCTGACAGGCACCGCAGGTTCCCCGCCCTGCCGCACTGCTGTCAAGAGGGCACAAGAAAAGGCACAACCCTGTACTGTGGTTCAACCCGGGCCTATGGCAACAGCGCTACCTATAGGCCCCAGGGAACTGCACATCAGTACTATCTCCTAGGGACAGAAATGGTCCATGAGCCCTAACAATTTGTGTATCTGAGCCTGATTACCACTCAGATACTTCCCTTAAATATAGCACCCCGCTACACAAGGAAACCCACATCCAATTCAAATATGTCTGAACCCAGCCAGAAGCTGCCTGCGGATGGTGCCAAGTCAGCAGGTGGCTATACTGTTGTTCAGCCATACTGGGTCTAAGGAGGTATTTCAATGCATAAAATGGTATTTGAAACAGAACATGCATTATCACCCTGTTAGGTGATTTCCAGTGGTGACCACAAGTGGCTATACTCAGGTATAGTCCACTGTTACAATCAGGAAACCTGCACAGATAAATGCCATTCAGCTATCACTGGAGTGCATGTAGACAGAAAGTAAGGGCAGAAGATCAGCAGCACTGAGATAGATGAAAGAATGAAAAAAGGTGAAAGAGAGTCATTTATTCGAAAAATACAGTTGTTTGTAATACACAATTTTTTTAACAAACTACAGCCTTGTTCACATGAGCAGCCGGAGGGGGAAGGCATTAAAAACAGGCAGCTAAGCCACAGTTTTAGTGCCTCAGACTGCCCCACCTAAAGAAGAACATGCAACTGTTAAGGGCTGTACACATGCCAGAGCTGTGACGCAGCATAAATTCAGTGGGCAGTACCTCCACTAAAACATAGCCTATTCAATTGAACAGTGATGCCGCGTACACACGACCGTTTTTCCCGTCGAGAAAATTAAAAAAATTTCCTTTGGACGAGAAAAACGATCGTCTGTGGGCTTTTTGTCGTTTTTATCGACGGGAAAAACGGCATTAATCAAGACGAGAAAAATTAGAACATGCTCTAATTTTTCTCGTCGTGATTCCCGTCGTTTTTTTCCGCGGCAGTTTTCCCATAGGGAAACACTGCCGCGGAACCCACAGACGGTCGTTTTTTTTCGACCAAAAAAAAAATTTCATTTAAAACGGCCGTGTGTGGGGGGAACAAGCTATTCCTCGTTTTTCACGTGGATTTTCTCGACGGTGTTTTCACCGTCGAAAAAATTGAAAAATTGATCGTGTGTACGTGGCATAACTGCTATCACTCACAATGTATGTGGTTGCGGCACAGTGGTGGGAGCTTTTTCGCAGGGCAGTGTATGGAGGTCAACGGTGCAGTTTAGTGTATACAAGTCAGCAGGGAAGTTTATACAGGGTCAGCAAGACAGTGTACGGGGACCAGTAGGGCACTGTACAGGAATCAGGACAGTGCAAAGAGCTCAGCAAGCAGTGCACAGGGGGTCAGCAGGGCAGTGTACTGAGGTCAACAGGGCAGTTAACAGAAGTCTGCAGGGCATTGGACAGTGGTCAGCAGGGCAGAAGACAGGGGTCAGCAGGGCAGAGTTTGGAGGTCAGCAGTGTAGTGTACATAAGTCAGTAGGGCAGTGTAAAGACGTCTACAGGGTAGTGCACAGAAGTTAGCAGGGCAATGTACAGGGGTCATCAGGACAGAGTATGGAGGTCATCAGGGAAGTGTATATTGGTAAGTGGGACAGTGTATGGAAGTCAGCAGGGCAGTGTACAGAGGTCAGAGGGCAGTGTATAGAGGTCAGAGGGCAGTGTACGGAAGTCAGCGGGGCAGCATACAGATGTCACTAGTTTGTACTGCAGACTGTGATTTCCACCCACATGCAAAACGGCAATGATACATTGCTACCTGTTCTGGCATGGTGATCCCTGCTAGCCCTCCTCTCTCATCCAACCCAAGTGATGACAAGAAGAAGTAAAAAGAGTATTTGGGACTTTAGATGAGGTTCAAGGGGCCGTTCGGGTCCCCTCCTCCATCCCGGTTCAATATTAAAAAAAGAGGACAAGAGGCGGGACTTTGCATGAAGCACACGGAAGCAAATGGATAAATTGAATAAAAGACAGCCTTTAATTGGTTCAAATTGTCATATAATTTCATATTAAAATTTTATGCATTTTGCTATATATCAATATTTTTTACATTACATTATAACCAAATAGTGCACAATAATTACCATTCCAACAAGGAAATTTCATATATTTACAGATACATGAAGTAGTTAATACATATTTACACAGATTGTAGTTGATACCTGTACAGATTAATGACCTACTGGAGTGTCACTTAATAAAATTGAAAGAAGATGAATTAAGTTAAAAGGAACGTCCATAAAAAGTTGATGAATATATACACATATCGGTAGTTATTAGCTCTACGCGTTTCGGGGCCTTTTAGCCACTCATCCGGAGCAAAACCATAGTGATCATCTATAAATAAGAAATACAATCATATTTCAATGATCTAAAGAAATTGCGGGAACATGTGGGCAAATATAGGATATGAGAGACCCCCATATATATATTTAGCCCAAAAAATGTACATATACATCAGAGCAATGGTGATGCGGCAATGCAAATTACAGACCGCTCCGAAAACGTCACAACCGGTAGATGAGGGGGCGTAACAGGGCAACAGCAGCCAACACAAAAAGCACCCAGAGAGGGTCAAAATGTATGAAGTGACACTGGTGTAGGCTGAATGGGGTGACCCCAAATTGGGGGACCTCTGTGAAAAAATGTGACAAAAACAATATAAAAGTGGTGTAAAAAATGTGTTAGGAAAATGTTGGGCGGAGTGAAAAAATAAAGTGTAAAAAGAAAAAGGAGAAGGAAAAAACGAAAGAAGGAGGCAAAGAAATGAAAGCAAAAGGGGGAACAAAAGAAGAAGAAAGACCTAGTGATATGTGAAAGTGAAAAATAAATACCTGTAGCGAAATGGATGAGAGCACGGATGCCATGGTGTATAATGTTCCACGGTGGGAAGTGATGTGAGAAGTTCTACAGTATGTGTGAGACCCAACAAGGGGAGAGGCTCATATAGGGAGCGCCACCACAGCCCAGCCCCCAACGTCACGCCGTCACACACAGGGGGGGAGGGGAGGCACCACTGACCAGGCAGCCAAGCCACCCAACGAGAAGCGCCAACCAAGACAGCCCCCGATGTGCTGGCGGATGTTGATCACTCAGCCGGTATTGCAGCGCCACAAGGTCCGCGTGGGAAGCGTGACGTTGACGCGCAGTGATAGAGCCCCCGCCCACCCCACATCAGAACAGGGCGGAGGGGAGGTCCACAGTGCACGTCGCAGCTCCCGAACGAGACAGGAAGGGCACAGTCCAATGAAAACACATGTAAAACGAATAACCAAATTAGCTATGAATATGGAAAGACCAACAGCAAACCAACCATTCTAAATAAGAACTATTAGAAAGTAAATAATTTAAGAACTAAGGATAGAGTCAGCTGCAGAGCCGCCATGTATGAGTAGTCCCCAGCTTTTGGGATTTGGTCCCTTACTGCGTTGGCACTGGGTGCAGGAGGCGACGTAGGTCTTGCAGTCCTGCCTCCAGCCTGGCCTCCAGAAAGAGCGGGAGACCAGTTCCGTGGTCTTACATGCTCCGAAGTGGCCGGCTAATTTATGATCGTGAAAAGTCCTCAAGACCAGTGGTCTTGCTTCCAAAGGGACGAACACTTTGTCCCGGGACCAGAACAAATCACCACGCTTCTCCAGAGATGAAGTTACTTGGTCGGAGCAGTGCCTGAAAGCGGCTTCAATAGTGGTTAACAGGTCAGCCTGAGGGACCAGCAGGAAGTTCTGTGCAGACAGAATGGTACTTGGTTGTGCCGTCTGGGACGTTTCAGGGAACATCCTGGAAAGCGCATCGGCCTTCCCATTCTTGGAGCCGGGCATGTAGGAGATGTGGAAGTTGAACCCAGTAAAGAAGAGAGCCCAGTGGGCCTGCCTGGGTCATAGCCGCTTAGCTGTTCTTAAATGCTCAAGGTTTTTATGGTTTGTGAAGATCATGATAGGGTGGACTGCCCCTTCCAGGAGGTACCACCATTCTTCCAGGGCGAATTTAATGGGCAGTAATTCTCTGTCTTCCACGTCGTAGTTCAGTTCCGGAGGAGTTAATTTCCGGGAGGCAAAGGCTACCGGGTGTAGAAGGGCTTTGAGGCCCTGCCTTTGGGAGAGAATGGCCCCTGTGGCTGTCACGGAAGCGTCCACCTCCAAGGTGAATGGTAGTAGAGGGTCTGGGTGCTGCAACACCGGTGCTGAGGTGAAAGCATCCTTCAACAGAGTGAAGGCTTCCTGGGCTTCCTGCGACCAGTAGAAACAGTTGCCCTGGCATGTTAGTTGGGTGATCAGGGCCACAATAGAGGAAAACCCGACGATGAACCTCCTATAAAAGTTGGCAAAGCCTATGAACCGTTGCACCCCCTTTTTGGCGGGAGACGGGTTGCCCCTTCCGGTACCTGTAGGGAAACAAAAAGAACAACGTAAGCCTGTGGGATGCCAGAAACTTGGTAATTCAGAGAATCTTTGGGAGTAGACTTACTGGGTCTCACTGGGCAGCTGCGCAGGAAGTGGCCGGTACCTCCACAGTAGAGACACAAATTGGCTTGACGCCTGCGCTGTTTTTCTTCGGGAGTAAGGGGAGGCCGGACCAACCCAAGCTGCATGGGTTCAGGTTCGGGGAGAGATGATGCTGCAGGAGCGGGAGCAGATGGATAGTGAGAAGCAGGTCTGGATGGAGTCCAGCTGGGATAGGTAAGCTGGAAACGTTCTGAGCGCCGCTCACGTAAGCGCCTGTCAAGCTGGGTGGCGGATTGAATTAGGCTTTCCAAAGAGGCGGGGGTTTCCATCCTGGCTAGCTCATCCTTGAGAGCTTCTGACAGTCCTTGGCGGTACTGATATCTGAGAGCCGCCTCATTCCAGCCAGTATCGGCAGACCATTTTCTGAACTCTGCCGTGTAATCCTCCACCGGCCTTCTTCCTTGGGACAGACTGTGGAGAGCAGAATCCGCTGTAGCCGAGAGTTGGGGGTCATCGTACAGTTGTGCCATGCTTTCAAAGAACGTATCCACAGAGTCCAGTATAGGGCTTCTTTGCTCCATTAAACCATGGGCCCAGGCTTGCGGTTCATCAGTCAGAAGGGAAATGATGAACCCCACCTTTACCGCTTCTGAGGAGAAGGTCCTAGGTTGGAAAGCGAGGAAAAGGGAGCAGGCATTCTTAAAGGCCCGATATTTTTTGCGGATGCCCGAGAATCGTTCGGGTACAGGGACCCTGGGTTCCGGGGTAGCCATTACCACAGTAGGGCTTGCCGAGGCTTGGGAGGTGGTGGTGGCATTGGCTGAGGTTGCAGCTGAAGGTGTTGGTCCTAGCAGACCAGTGAGTTGCTGAAGGCGGCCATCCATTTGGGTATAGCCCTCTTGCAGTTTTTGAACTGCGTTGGTTAGTGCGGTGACCTGCTGGCAGAGGGTGTCAAAAGGGGAACGCGTTCTGTCAGCCTCAGACATCTAGCTGGTTTGTACTATCAGGTGCGTACTTACCGAGGCCGAGATGCCGAGAGCGGTTCACCCTTGCGACTTGGTGCACTATGCCCCCTGAAGGTGAGACAGGGAGCGGATGGCACAAAGAGGCACTGGCTACCAGCAGGTGGAGGAATCTTGCTGGAAGGTCAGGTAGTGCCGGGTTGGCTGAGAGAAGGCTGAGGGTCAAACACAGCAGGTGAACAAGTCCAGACAGGAGCTAACAGTAGGTAAACAAAGTCCAGGCCGGAGCTAGCAGCGGGTGAACAAGTCCAGACAGGGGCCAGCAGCAGATCAGGGCAGGAGGTGCGAGAAGGTCCAAGGTGCAGGCAAAAGATCAGGGACTGGAGACAGACAGCAGATACGGGACACAGGTCGAGGGTCAAACACAGGAGAAGGCAGAAGTCCTTTAAGCAAGCCGGAGGGTCAAATCCAGGAGAAGTAGTAGAGAAGCCAAGCCGGTCCGGGTCACAACAGGAGGTCAGATAGTTTTCGGGCAACTTAATACACAAGGAAGCTGACAAACCAGTAACCAGACAGTGTCACTGGGTATTCCGATTGGTGCGCCAGTGCGCACGCGCACGCGCCGTTCGGCCGGTGCGTGCACCCGCGAGCGCCGAAGCGTAGACCCGCGCACGCGCCATAGCGCCGTTCCACTGGGCGCAAACTGGTGCCATAGAAAGGGGAATTTCCCTGCACTGTCTTTTACTCAATTTATCCATTTGCTTCCGTGTGCTTCATGCAAAGTCCCGCCTCTTGTCCTCTTTTTTTAAATATTCAACCCAAGTGATGTTGCATACAAGCACCTGGGATGGATAGGAGAGGAGGGCCATTGGAATCAATGCAGAGCATGTAGCCATTTTGCTTTCCTGCTCCGCTATGCATATGCAGGGAGGAGCATTTGAGAGGTTTGGCAAGGAAGTGACTAGACCCCCCCACCACCTGCCTGCAAGCGATGGATAGATCATGAACAATGGGTTGCAGATTCCTGTTCTAAAGCACTGCTGCCTCTGACTGCTAGTCTCAGGAGATGAGATTTGGTGATGTCAGTACTGTGCTGCTTGCTGTTCTCCTTGCTGGAGATAAACCTGTACCTGATGACATGTAGTGCAAGGACATCTCTGCTCCTGCTTTATTCATTCAGTAGATCTTGCTTCCTTCACCCCTCCTGCTGCTTCTCGATCATTACCCTCTCTGTCATCAGATCCCCAATCATGAAGAGGGCAGACAGCTTTAACATGAGGAATCAAGGTCCCATTCCAAGATGGCCTCCTCCACAAACAGAGCCATTGCAGAACATAGCATGGTAATTCAGTAATGTGGAAAGATCAGCTGCAGGGAGACCACAGGTAATGATGGTGAGTAATAGTCCTACTCACAAACGAGCTTAGGTAAAAGCTTTTCTGGCAATCAAGCTGGATCTCTCGGCATTCTAATTTTAAATAAAACTTTTATAAGTGGTAAAGCACTAGGTGGGTGCGCCCTCCTTTTTTTATTTTATTTTTTTTATTTTTCTTTTTAGCCACACAAACACCCATTGTTCTGAGGAGGGCTGCAAGACTATAGACCTTGCCCTAAACCAAAGACTGGACTACACTACCCGTGTCTAGCGAAACACCGGAGCGCAGGAGATTTTTTGTTCTGACATTTTTTTGGGGCACAGGTACAGTACAGGTCCTCTTTTAAGTCTCTCCCTCTTCTGCAACACACCTTCCCTTTCCTATCATTCCCCAGCTACTCCATTTATCCCCACAAGTTAGTTTCCTGCAGTTGGCCAGCAGCTAGAGTGAAACAGGTACTAGAACAACTCACTGATGTCTTGTTTGCATCATTCTCAGTGGTATTTAGATATGCCGTATTGGCTGTATTACCTGTTCCTGCAAATAGGTTTTGGGAAGAGGGTCGTTGTTTAAAGCAAATGTGCTGGTGGATAAAGCTGCAGCGTATCTGGCAAAAAGTAGTGTCAGATCATTTACGTTACATACATGCAGATAAGAGACAATGTTTTGTACAAGATCCCACAGAAATGGTTTTACCGTCCTGCCCTCTAGTGGCTCTTTGTAGAAAAGCCTTGACTGCTGAGAACCATAGGTTTGGGACAACTGTAGCATCATTTATTATCCACTACTCTGATCCTTGCCCTCACCAAAAAATACAGATTTTTTATTTATTTTTTGCAAGAGCAAAATCCTTATAACAACATGCCAATCACAGATTGATTCTAAGCACCCAATATTGTTATAACATTATACAACGCATTCCCTATTTAAGAGACATTGAGCGCAAGAGGATACGAGAGAGGGGAAGAAAGAAGGAGTAAACTACAGTACCCAAGCATGCCATGTGTCCAGAAGTAAGGGCTCCCTTTCCTTAAAGTGATTATAATGCCTACACATTTTTCATATTAAAGTGGATATAAACCCTCACATACAGTTGTGCTCATAAGTTTACATATCCGGGCAGAATTTATAATTTCTTGGCCATTTTTCAGAGAATATGAAGAATAATACAAACTTAACCCCAGTTACTGAGGAAGAGGTCGCTAAGGCTATTGCTAACACTCCAGTGGGTAAAAGTCCAGGTCCTGACGGCTTTACGCCTAAATTTTATAAGCAGTTTGCACCCCTTCTTACTCCTTTTCTGACTCAGGTATTTAATTCCATAGTGAATGGGTCTACTTTTCCTACACAAACGATGGAAGCACATATCTCACTTATCCCGAAACCAGAAAAGGATCTTTCTCTATGTGCAAATTACAGACCCATATCTTTAATTGGGGTCGACGTAAAAAAATTTGCTAAGATCTTAGCTAGTCGTCTACAACCATTATTGCCCCAACTAATACATTTGGACCAGGTTGGCTTTGTCAGCGGTCGAGAGGCTAGAGATAACACGCTTAAAGCCCTCCTGCTGACGGATTATGCCCGTACTCAAGGTATTCCTCTTTGCCTACTAACGGTTGATGCCGAAAAGGCGTTTGACCGTGTTAGTTGGAAGTTTTTACGATCTTCTCTTCAACAGATTGGCATTGGTCCCTATATGATAGCACGGATTATGTCCTTATATCTATCACCATCAGCTAGAATTAGGGTGAATGGATCTTTGTCTCCTGCTTTCCCTATTTCCAATGGAACACGTCAGGGTTGTCCATTGTCGCCTCTGTTGTATGTTATTACGATGGAACATCTGGCAAATGCATTGCGACAAAACCAAAATATTACAGGCATTCAGGTAGGTCCTCTACATGCAAAATTGGCTCTTTTTGCAGATGATTTGCTTTTATTTGTAACAAAACCCCATACCTCTTTTCCTTCTATACTCCTAGAATTTCAGAGATTTAGTGAAGTCAGTAATTTTAAAGTCAACTATAGTAAATCAGAACTTCTTAATATATCCTTATCGCAAACAAACATCAAGCGAATATCGAATAACTTTTCTTTCAGGACCTGCCCAGTGTCGGTTCGATATTTAGGGATTAATATACCAGCTTCAACATCACAATTATACTCCTTAAATTTTCTCCCGATGCTTCATAAAGTTCAAATGGCTTTGACATCTTATGCATTTAAGAGACTTTCATGGTTTGGTAGAATTATACCCTTAAGATGGATATACTCCCTCGCCTCCTATATTTGTTTCAAACTATTCCAATCCATCTCCCTCCTTGTTCTTCTGTAAAATCCATCGGATATTTTCTAAGTTTATATGGAATTCAGCCCAACCTAGAATTAGCTTTGGGACACTATGCCTTCCGAAAAACCAAGGTGGGGTAGGGGTACCAGATGTTTCTATCTATCATAAAGCGACCATATTAACACGTATTATTGATTGGTTTCACCACTCCTCATCTAAGCTATGGGTACAATTAGAAGGACACATAAACCCTATAGATCTCTGTGCCCTTCCGTGGACTTCGTCTATTCTACGAAAAGGCCTCTCAATTCCAGCAGATCTTACTAGGCAAACACTACATACATGGGATCGCATGATACCCATCTATAAAATATCAAAACAATTGAGCCCCATGACCCCCTTCTTTGGAACACCCGATTTTTTACCAGCCTTACACTTAACTGTATTTGGCGATTGGTATAAACAGGAACATAGAAGAATTGCTCAAGTTCTACAGTTGGACCCATTATTAACGGTAGCCTCTTCATCTATGATGCTCTCTTATAATCCTATGCAGTGGCTACAGAGGCATCAAGCTTTATGTTATATACGATCTATTGCAGCAAAACAAGATATTTATGCCAAACCAACTGCCTTTGAATCTCTGCTTTTGCAAGAGGAGCCAATATCACACTCGGTCTCTGCATTATACTCTATTCTGATGTTATCAACCCATTCAGATCTTCCCCCATACACACGGAAATGGAAAAAAGATCTCCAACAGACTTTAACTACATCGGATTGGCAAAAAAGCTTTATTTTGACTCATAAAACGTCAATAGCTACAAAAACTCAAGAGAAGGGATATAAACTGGTGAGTAGATGGTATAGGTGCCCCTCTACCCTCCATCAATTTAACCAGAATATATCTGATATCTGTTGGCGTTGTCATGAGTCAAAGGGAAATATGATGCATATCTGGTGGGATTGTCCCCCAGTGAGAAGGTTTTGGAAATATATCTTTGATCTATATGGAAAACTAGTGGATACAACTATCCACGCATCACCCAGAGTGGCTCTCTTAACTATGATTCCAGGATCTTTAAAGAAAGCGAAGGAGGATGTGCTTAGACACTTCCTCGCTGCAGCCAGAGCAGTCATTCCACGACATTGGAAATCAACGAGAGTACCCTCCCTGGGGGAATGGGCAATTGAAATGGACTATATTAGAGATGTGGAAGGTCTGTTGGCGCAGGAAATGGGAAGAGAAGAACAGTTCTCTCATACTTGGTCCGTTTGGTCCAAGTTTCGACATTCATCTGAGTTTCCAAATTGGGTTAAGGGAAGTTCTACCAATGTTTAGCTATGTTGGAGTGAACATAATTGTATTCTTCTTCATAACTTTCCCTCCCCCTATTTCTTCTTTTTTTTTTTTTTTTTTTTCTTCCCCTCTCTCGTGGAATAATATCCGATCCGCTCTATAAGCTAATAGGGGAGCACCCCTATTTTCTTTTTTTCCTTTCTTTTTCTCCCCCCTTTTTTTTTTTTCTCTTAGATAGGGAAGATTTGTACTGAAGATTTGTAAGAATATATACTGTATTCAGAAAGTATATGTAGATGGTCTCCAATATATATATATCTATTTTGTTTAGGGTAAATCCCTGTAATACTTATATAAACTAATAAAATAATATTGAACCAAACGTTTCTTTCACTCATGGTTACAGCCCATTCACACAGGGGGGGCACGACTTGTGCCGCGACTATGCTGGGCGATCTCAAGACGACTTCAAAGCAGACTTCCAAAATGATTTCTGTATTGAAGTCAATAGAAGTCGCCTTGAAGTTGTCTTGAAGTAGTACAGGAACCTTTTTCTAAGTCGGAGCGACTTCAGTCACTCCGCTTAGAACGGTTCCATTGTACAGAATGGGACGCGACTCGTCAGGCGGCTGAGACGCCTGACGAGTCGCCCCTGTGTGAATGGGGTCTTAGTGTTTGGCTGAGGCCATTTATTATCAATCAACTGTGTTTACTCTTTTTAAATCATAATGACAACAGAAACTACCCAAATGACCCAGATCAAAAGTTTACATACCCCTGTTCTTAATAACGTGTATTGCCTCCTTTAACATCAATGACAGCTTGAATCTTTTAGTGGTATTTGTGGATGAGGCTCTTTATATTCTCAGGTTGTAAAGCTGCCCATTCCTCTTGGCAAAAAGCCTCCAGTTCCTGTACATTTTTGGGCTGTCTTGCATGAACTGCATGTTTGAGATCTCCCCAGAGTGGCTCAATGATATTGAGGTCAGGAGACCGAGATGACCACTCCAGAACCTTCATTTTATTCTGCTGTAGCCAATGACAGGTCGACCTGACCTTGTGTTTTGGATCATTGTCATGTTGGAATGTCCAAGTATGTCCCATGCGCAGCTTCCTGGCCGATGAATGCCAATGTTCCTCCAGTATTTTATGATAACATACAGCATTCATCTTGCCATCAATGTTGATCAAATTTCCTGTGCCTTTGTAGCTCACACATCCCCAAAACATCAGCGATCCACCTTCGTGTTTCACAGTAGGAATTGTGTACCTTTCATCATAGGCCTTGTTGACTCCCAATTCAGTGTTTATGGTTGTGGTCAAAAAGCTAAATTTTGGTCTCATCACTCCAAATTACTTTGTGCCAGAAGGTTTGAGGCTTGTCTCTGTGCTGTTTGGCGTATTGTAAGCGGGATACTTTGTGGCATTTGCGTAGTAATGGCTTTCTTCTGGCGACTCGACCATGCAGCCCATCTTTCTTCAAATGCCTCTTTATTGTGCATTTTAAAACAGCCACGCCGCATGTTTTCAGAGAGTCCTGTATTTCACCTGAAGTTATTTGTGGGTTTTTCTTTGCATCCCGAACAATGTTCCTGGCAGTTGTGGCTGAAATTTTAGTTGGTCTACCTGACCCTGGTTTGGTTTCAACAGAACCCCTTATATTCAACTTCTTGATTAGATTTTAAACACTGCTGATTGGCATTTTCAAATCCTTGGATATCTTTTTATATCACTTTCCTGTTTTATACGGTTCAACTGTCTTTTCCCTCAGATCCTTTGACAATTCTTTTGCTTTCCCCATGACTCAGAATCCAGAATTGTCAGTGCAGCACTGGATGAAAGATGTAAGGGTCTGTCAGGAGTCCAGAAACTCATGGACCTTTTATACACACACACACACACTAATTACAAGCAAACAGATCACAGGCGAGGATGGTTACCTTTAATAGCCATTCAAACCCCTTTGTGTCAACTTGAGTGCATATTATCAGACCAAAATCACCAGGGTATGTAAACTTTTGATCAGTGTCATTTGTGTACCTTCGGATGTCATTATGATTTAAAAAGAGTAAACACTGTTGATTGATAATAAATGGCTTCAGCCAAACACTAACCATGAGTAAAATAAAAGTTTTTGTTATCATTTATATTCTCTGAAAAATGGCCAAGAAATCATAAATTCTGCCAAAGTATCAAAACTTATGAGCACAACTGTATACCCAGTGAAGTGAACAGCCTCAGATGATACACAGAGATGAAACAAATTTCCCTAAATAAGTTTTACATGCATATCTGCTGTCTTCAGCTTTATATATTTTTTAGAAAGTGCACATCGTGTTAGAGATTTTCTCTTCCTGTTCCGCATTAGGAGTGGATTATTGGCATACAGCAAAGACAGCTGATTGGAAGAAAGGCAGCCCCCCCCCCCCTCCACATTGGTAGAGACTTGCAGAGCTGTGCTGTGACAAGTCAAGCTCTCTGCTAATCTATGTACAGTATATTATCTTGGTTGTTGGAGAACTTGCAGAAGTTATCATGCTGATAACAGAGCAACGAAACAGCAGAGATGCACGGAACTCAGGGCTTTGGAGAGAGATAATAAAACAATACAGATATATGTGCTTAGGTCGAATTTCATGAATCAGGTATACATCCACTTTAATGCATTCCTTGCTTTATAGTAGTTAGGTAGTAGTCCTTATTCGATGTGCCCTTCTGCAATGGCCCTCTCCCCTCACTTCCTGGTCTCACAGGCTTTGCTGAGGCAGCAGGAGCCATTGGCTCTTACTCCTGTCAATCAAAGCCAATAATAACGGAGGGGGGGTGGGTCTGAGCTCCACTGTCTGTGTCTATGGACACAGGCAGCACAGCTCGGGACTGACCACACATTACTGCCCCCCCAGAGAGGAGGAGCCAAAAGCACCAGCAGGGGTCCTGAGAAGAGGAAGCTAAGGACCGCTCCGTGCAATTCCATTACACAGAGCAAGTAACTATAAAACCTGTTTTTTTTATTGCATTTACAATTACTTTAAAATGTCAAAGCCAAAATAAAAAAAAGGCATATTTAATACATTTCACCTCCTTATCTCCTCCCTCCTTCTCATCTGCATAACCCCACCTTATCTCCTCCTTTGTTTTCATCACTATAATCCCTCCTTACCTCCTCCTTCCTTCTCAGCTCCATATCCCCTCCTTATCTCATCCCTTCTTCTCATCTCCATAATCCCTCCTTACCTCCTCCTTCCTTCTCTTTTTCATACCCCCTTCTTGTACACAGGCAGAGAGCACAGGAAGGTACCAGCTCACAAGATTTCTGACAAAACCAATAGATTTTTTTTGCACTTATCAAACACATATAGCAAAACACTTTCAATGGTGTATTTAACATACCAGAATGGTGCAAATAAGGGAAATTCAGTGTTAAGGCGTGTGATAGACCCAACCAGGACAGGGGCTTTTGGAGGGGTCTGCAGGGTAGCCTCTTGCCTATTGACTATGGACCCTGGCTTATGAGGGGGCTCTGTTCTTTGGAAGGTGTGTGTCTGGGGGACATTTGGAGTGATTTTGCTTTGTATTCAGGTCCATGTCTCCCTGAAACACACAAACTCTGAGAACTGGAGGACCCGGATACAGATTTGGGGCCTCTATGCCCAAACCAGCATTGACTGCTTCAACGCCCCCTCCCTTCCAGACTCAGATGTTAACATAATCAGCTTAAAACAACCTGATTTTGGGGGTCTCCTGCTATATTCTGTTTTCTAAGGTGTCTTTCTGTCATGGTATAATTTACCCATTGTGTGCCTCCTAGGTGTGAATTCCCATTGTTACTTGTATCACCTACTGTTTCTGTCTATCTGCTAACCCTCTTGGAGATGTGACTAGCATTGTGTCCACTTTACCTTGTTACCGAACCATTGTGGGATGTTTATGTGTTTATGTTCATGCTAGCTGTTAGATGTACTGATATTACCATTTGCAGTTTGCATTGTTTAGGATAATGTGATCAAGCTCTTACCTTATTTTGTGTGGTATATACAGTATTCTGTGTGAATTTACAATAAAGTCAGTTCCAGTTTGCACCTAAGCTAGTGTCGTCTAGTTCTTGGGTGCAATACTCAGCTATAAAATCTGCTTCTTGGTTCCAGATTGGAGGAAGCCGTATTCTGATAGAGACACCCAGGCTGGGTGCCAAGCGGTCCGTCACAAGGCATACATACACTCTAAAGATCAAGGAACCCTCATTGAAGGCACTGATTTTGCGGAACTGTTCCTGTCACAGTGGAGCTAGTTTCTGCTACTCTTAAGAGTTCCTACAGAATGCATGGATAAAGTAACAGGTACACTTTAAAAATCCTCATTTGAAGTTACCCTCTGCACCCAATGCCAAATATGTATGGAAAAATCTGGTAAATCTGGACATGCCAAATATTTTGGACTGGCCCTCTTATTGAAGCAGTAAAGTTTTTAAGGAAGCAAAAAAAGAGAAATAGTAAAGTGACACTAAACAATATCCTCATTCTCCAAAAACAATCCATACACATTAACAAAGAAAAAACTGCGCCAACCCACTTATCCCAAAAAACAATTTAAAACATTGAAGAGAAAATTGTTAGATAAACCCAAAGAACTGTCTTAGGAAAAAAAGAAAGTCCAGCAAGCAATTCAAAATGAATAATCTAGGAAAGAAAGAGTCCAATCCTCCTTGGATTAAAGAGGCACAGCACCACCACCACCAAAGACAAGGGGAGCAGCTTACCAGACTCCTATTGATAACGTCTGCGTAATGATGAAACGCGTCTAGGAGGACGCTCAGTGACGTCACCACGCTCGAGGAGTGAGGCTCCTGGTATGCCGGCCGGCAATACATAGTACCTTTACTATAAGCTGTTTTTATTCTCCTAATTTGTAAGTATAACTTACTTTTTTATAATAAATCGTTCCAAACGGAGTTACGCTATTGGCTTGCCCTCTCTATTTACTTTATGTGTGGGGTCCATGATGCGAATGTGAGTGGAATAACTGGATGGAATACCGCTGCTGATTGAGGGAGGATTACTGCTGCAACTTAAAGGCCGCGGCTGGGTAAAAGTCGATTGTCCCAAACCGCTTGCCTTCTGGTAAGCTGCTCCCCTTGTCTTTGGTGGTGGTTATCTCACATTAAGTTCCGAACAGTCACGGTGGTGCTGTGCCTCTTTAATCCAAGGAGGATTGGACTCTTTCTTTCCTAGATTATTCATTTTGAATTGCTTGCTGGACTTTCTTTTTTTCCTAAGACAGTTCTTTGGGTTTATCTAACAATTTTTTCTTCAATGTTTTAAATTGTTTTTTGGGATAAGTGGGTTGGCGCAGTTTTTTCTTTGTTAATTGCTCTTGGTGTTGTCCCACTATTACTGCTGCCTATATTGTTAGTTTTTTCCTCTAGCGCAGTTTTTTACCCTTTAATCCATACACATTCACAACTTAATGGCCCTGGAATCTATTTGTCATTAAATTGTTTCTTACTGTGTTTTTCTCCCTCCTTGTAATGTCCTCAGTGAGCTTCTGAACCTACTGTCTGCCCTTTTGTTGTAAAGCGCTGCGCAAACTGTTGGTGCTATATAAATCCCGTATAATAATAATAATACATACAGTAGGACCATGGAGAACGAACAAAGCCACCCTCTAATAGGAAGTCAGGTCACTGCAAAAAAAAAAAGAAGGAATTTGGAGAAGACCGACAGCCACAGAAGGGACTTTTGACATTTTTAAAGAAAGTGAAAATCAGCCTGTATTCATAAGAGCAAAGCAGATATATTGCTGCATGATGCTTTTCTTTCTTGTAAAATCACGTTGAATGTTTTTTATCTGTCAACAGGAATGGAGTTTTGAATTATTCTTACAGTAACAAAGATACATGGTTGTAACTATTTTACATACAGTATATAAGGGAACTGCACTTTAAAAACACTGGAAAAACGGTGCATTTTTTTTTTTTAATCCAGAGGTCACTGTAATACACGAGTCCACACATATCCCTTTTATTGGTAACCTGTGATCTGAGAACCCCTTGTGGTGATGTAGGAGAAGCTCCCAAACACACCCACTGCAGGCTTACTGCTGTCTCTGTCACAAAAAAAGGAAAGGTGGATTAACACACTAGAGATAGAGAAGGACATCAGAGAAAGGAAAGAAAACTAGTAAGGGGGCTGGAGCACCTCAGTTATAAGGAGCAACCACAAACAATAATTGTTTTCTCCCTGAAGAAGAGAGGGGGTATGATAGTGATATACAAATCCTTGAATGATGACTCTAGCGTTGAGAGAAAACTATTTAACCTAAGATTTCTAAGGAAGACACGCGGCCACACAATGAAGTTGGACAAGAGGTTGTCTCAGTCCTAAACTGCGGAAGGCGTTCTTTACTGCCAGAGCAGTAAGGATGTGGAACTGCCTTCCACAGTTGGTGGTGTCAGTGCGGAAGTGTGGATAAACTAAGAAAATCTATTAGATGCACTTTTCAGCGAACACAATATACAGGGATATGGAATTCATAGTGACATAAACACATACTTTCACGTTGAACTGGATGGACCAGTCTCTTTATTCAATCTTACCAACTATATACTGTAACTAATCTAAACCCTAACTGGAAGACATTTAGTTTGCACTGCCTTTGTTCATATTTCCCGTAAAATACTCTTTTCACCCTTTTCATAATTTTTTTTTAAACGTGGTGCTGCTGATCTCCTCCAGTCATTTCCTGTCCACTTGCATGTACTTCAATATCAGCCATCAGACATTATTGCTCTGAACTATTTTACTTGCATATATTTCATTTCATCGCTATGGCTCCAGGTCTCAGAGCATCGCTTTCCCCGAACTTCTGGGTCAGGGAGTGCATGCCCTGAGCATTTCACATACACTATCCAGAAGGGACAGCACATGCTTAGGTTGGAGTGGAAGCTGGGGAGTGTCTTTCTACTGAAGCTATTTGTTTTAATAGATGCATGGAGACTCATACATAATGCCAGCAGGGAGAGTAGATGTAAAGGTGGCTCCATGGAAACCTTCGAAGAGATGGAACTACCAGAAACAGCAAAAGGGAAAGACAATTTCAAGAAGAGGATTTTGCCTAAAACTTTAGGCCTAAAAGAAAAGGAAAAACATTCAAACATAGTAAGTGCTGATGTTTCCGGCACTTAATGCTTTGTGCCAGATCAGCATAAAAAGTCACCAAGTCACAGAAGAGCAGCAATGGACATGTAATGTATAGGGATGAGCCGAACACACCCTGGTTAAGTTCGCACCAGAACATGCGAACAGACAAAAAATTTGTGCGAACATGCGAACACTGTTAAAGTCTATGGGACACAAAAGTGAAAAATCTAAAGTGTTAATTTTAAAGGCTTATATGCAAGTTATTGCCATAAAAAGTGTTTGGGGACCCGGGTACTTCCCTAGGGGACATGTATCAATGCAAAAAAAGTTTTTAAAACGGCCATATTTTCAGGAGCACTAATTTTAATAATGCTTAAAGTGAAATATTAAAAATTAAATATTCCTTTAAATATCGTGCCTGGGGGTCCCCTTAGTCTGTCTGTAAAGTAGTGCATCTTTCCCATGTTTATAACAGTACCACAGCAAAATTACATTTCTGAAGGAAAAAAATTCATTTAAAATTGCTTGCGGCTGTAATGTATTGCCGGATCCCAGCAATATACATAAAAAATATCATTAAAAAAAAGGCCTGGGTTCCCCCCCAGTCCATTACCAGGCCCTTCAGGTCTGGTAGGGATATTAAGGTGAACTCCATGATGCCAAATGTAAAAAAAAATGGTGTGGGGGACCCTTCAGGTCTGGTATGGGATTTTAAGGGAAACCCTGTGCCAATTTAAAATAGCGTGTGGCTCATCCCAAAATCCATACCAGACCCTTATCTGAGCATGCAACCTGGCAGGCCGCAGGAAAAGACACAAGAGAGCGCCCCCCTCCTGAACCGTACCAGGCCACATGCCCTCAACATGGGGAGGGTGTTTTGGGGCCCCCCCCAAAGCACCTTGTCCTCATGTTGATGGGGACAAGGGCCTCATGCCCACAACCCTTTTCCCGGTGGTTATGGGGGTCTGCGGGCGGGGGCTTATCGGAATTTGGAAAACCCCTTTAACAAGGGGGCCCCCAGATCCCCCATGTGAATGGGTATCGGGTACATTGTACCACTATCCATTCACCAAAAAAGTGTCAAAAAAGGAAAAACGACAGAACACAGTTTTTCACAATTTTTTTTTTAAATATAAAGTGTCCCACGATGTAAATCTATAGTCAATCACGGTGCTAACAGTCCCAAGAAAAAAAAAGAGGAAAAACCCTGCCTCGGGGGGCGACCCGGTGACATAAATGGATGACCCCCCCTCTAACATTACATGATGTCATAAGGGGGCGGGGTCATCCGGTTACATCACCGGGTGGCCCCGCCCTTGACTATATAACAGCTGTCACTGCAAAAAGACTGCAGTCGGCGGGTCGCCTCCCATGGACATCGCGGGACACTTTTTTTTTATAAAGGAACCCCAAAGCACCCTCCCCATGTTGAGGGCATGTGGCCTGGTACAGTTCTGAAGGGCCTGGTATGGATTTTGGGGGGACCCCCATGCCATTTTTTTTTGCCGCAGGGTTCCCCTTAAACTCCATACCAGACCTGAAGGGCCTTGTATGGATTTTGGGGGGACCCCCATGCCATTTAAAAAATTGGTGCAGGTTTCCCCTTAACCACTTCAATATATGTAGTTATATAAACCACACTGCCTGCATTGACTGAATATAGAGTATATACTGAATATATAGGCTGCACTGAATGCAGAGTATATATATATATCCTAGACTGTATATACAGTTGTGCTCTTAAGTTTACATACCCTGGCAGAATTTATGATTTCTTGGTAATTTTTCAGAGAATATGAATGATAAGGCCCCTTTCCAACTAGCGGACCGTATGTCCGCTTTTTCATCCGTCCGTTTACGGATGAAAAAGGGACATACATTGGTCCCTATGAGATTGCGGGTGTCAGCGGATGAACATCCGCTGACACCCGATCTCCTCAGTGTCCGCAATCCCCCGATTCTGCAGACGGAGGAAAATCCTATTTTTCTATCCGTCTGCAGAGCAGATCGGATGAACACGGACAGACGGTCCGTGTTCATCCGATCCCCCCATAGGGGAGAGCGGAGATCTGACAGGGCGGTCCCTGCACAGTGTGCGGGGACCGCCCTGTCATCCGCCGGCTCAACGGAGCGATCCCCGCTGAGCAAGCAGAGGTTCACAGGGAGGATCCTCACGGATCCGTCTTGTGTGAAAGGGGCCTAACACAAAAACTTTTCTTTCACTCATGATTAGTGTTTGGCTGAAGCCATTTATTATCAATCAACTGTGTTTACTCTTTTTAAATTATAATCACAACAGAAACTACCCAAATTACCATGATCAAAAGTTTACATATCCTGGTGATTTTGGCCTGATAACATGCACACAAGTTGACACAAAGGGGTTTGAATGGCTATTAAAGGTAACCATCCTCACCTGTGATCTGTTTTCTTGTAATACACTGCCTGCACTGACTGAATATACAGTAGGGTCTACACTGAATATCTAGTCTACCCTAAACGCAGAGTGTATATATATATATATATATATATATATATATATATATATATACACATATATATAGGATAGGCAGCATAGGCAGAATAGGATAGGCAGCATAGGCACCATATAATGCAGACGCTGGCGATGGTTGCTTGAACCTATCAGACCTTGGCGCTGAGGACTGAATTTTTTTTAAAGGCATCGGTCAGCCGGCCACATTCTCCACCGCTCTTCCTCTGACTGAACGAAGCCTCAGAAACACATTGTTCAGCACCAGGAAATGGTAACCTCCCAGGGTCTGGAAATGCGTTACACAAACTTTTCTTCAAAGGCCTCATGAAGATGTTTCATCCTCTGCTCCCTCTGCGAACCCTGGAAGGTTACCATTTCCTGGTGCTGAACAATGTGTTTCCGAGGCTTCATTCATGAATAGGCACTCGGGGTTCGGGAATAGCGTAGGCTCCACTGGATGTGTAGGCCTCCGTCTGAGTGGCTACATCTGTAGCAGCAGAAGAACCTAAAAGTCGCAAAGTCTCTGTGCTGGTCGGCAATCGATCTTCCATTCGACTTAGATCCGCTTGCAACTTTTGCACGATGTGCGTTAGTGCAGAGATTGATTGAAAAAAGTCCTTTTCGTAATGCATGCAAACTTTTCTTTTCTCTCCTCCCACAAACTTTCTCCACGCAAGATGTCAGGGTGGGATTTGTTATCTCCCTCCTTCTGAATGAGCCCCAATCCTGGGCCTTTTAGCTTCGTGAGCAGCTTGACACAGCCCTAGCCTCTATGGACTCTTTTTTCTCTGCCATGTCTCAGCTATACTATACATATATTGTAGACAGACTGCCGAACAAGAACTCAGCAAACTCCAGCAGGGTCAGAGACCTGTGGAGGATTACGTAACCGATTTTCGCCTCTGGAGTACCGATACAGAGTGGAATCAAGCAGCCCTTCATTACCAGTTTCGTCTTGGTTTATCTGACCCTATTAAGGATGAACTTGCCAGAGTGGAAGTGCCCTCGGTTCTGGAGGACCTGGTTAATCTTGTCGTTTTGATTGACTGACAGTTACGGGAACGCCAGTCTGAGAAAACCCACAGAAACTCTTCTCATCACAGATCCAAGAATGCCATTACCTGTCTCTCCAGTGACACGACTAGCTCACCCCGAGTTCCTTCTCAGAAAAGTTTTTTGAGGCCCCCTCTGTCTACAGCCAAACGCCTCCATCGCCAGCACTCAGACCTCTGCCTCTACTGTGGTGATGCCGGTCACTATCTGCGAAGCTGTCCTGCACGGCCACACAAATCTCCTACCAACTGGATGCACACAATGCATCCACCCAGTGGTGTATCCAGGGTATGTCACTCCATGGCAAGTGCCATGGGCGCCCTGGGGGGCGGCAAAATAAACTAAACGAAAAAAAAAATTCCCACCGGCACCTGTCCTCCTGCGGGCCGCCTCCCGCACTATAGCCCCCGGCGGCGGCATGGCACTTCACTCTTACTTGGCTGGATCTGGATGGCAGTGTGTAGGAGAAATATAAAACAGAAAAAAACCCTTGCGCTAGCTGAGTAGTGAAACGGGTAGGAGGTAAGGGGGAGGGATAGGGAACGGATGGGATACTGCAGCAATCACCAAGGGGTCTGGTCCAAGTGAACAAAAAAGTATAAAAAACGTGATGGTGACTGCGCTGTAGTGTATCAGATTAAATAAAAATGGGGAGGGAGAGGAAATATAAATGAAAAAGCGGTGGGGATGGGACAAACACAAGTGAAAAATGTGGAAGGGAGGGGGAGGGAAAGGGGCAAATGAGGGAAAATGAGAGACAGAGTGGGTAAGTAATTAGCTGGTATTAAGCTAACTAGCAACAATGTGCAATGTGCACAGTGGCACAAAAGTACGTGCACTGATAGAAGACTGATCAAAATATAATCAGAAAAAAGAAAAAAATATATAACACAGTGAATAATAAAGCAATATTAGTGACATATACAGCCAATATCTAAATAATCCAGATGTGCAGCACGTGTTAAAAAATTAAGTCACTAAAATATATTAGTAATCCACAAACATTATCCATAACTGAAAAGGATAGGATGGATAGGATAAATAGAGTAACACACTCAGTGCATACGTGAACTGAACTGGTAAAGAGAAACAGTCCCGAAAAAAAGTCCTGGTGGTGACTTCACAATACTTCCAAAAATAACTTATTATGGGTTATTGGTATATGGATAATATATGTAGATAAGGTCCCGTCACCAAATGCTTGGAGAAAATCCTGTGGCATCCACCCTGTGATCACACCTGGCTTACCTCCCTGTTGGAGGGGGGGGCGGTATGCAGCGGCTCTCTGTAGTTTAGGGGGGTATCGCGTCCTTATGGTCTGGTCTTTGTGGCACCGTTACTCATTGGAGTATATATGGAAAAACACAAACAAAAAGCACATCAATAGCGCAACTTTGTGAGTGCAGCAAGATGGATCACTGGTGCATACATTCACACACTCACTTGTGTTGAAGTGAGCGTGGACCTCAATCCAAACGAGCACCGAGCTCGTGCCAGTGGGAGAGGGTGTAGCATCTATGGTGCAATCAATGCATCCCTCAGGTGTCGGCAGCGGCAGTCACAAAGTAGGGATGTAAAAAATAAAGGAAGGAGAAATAGTGTGGGTCTGAAACCACTAAGGGCGTTTAATAAAATCAAAGTAAAAAACTCACATTTTAAAAGTCAGAGCGGGGTATTGAATCCTTACGAGCGGCGAGCTCGTCTCCTCTCAGATCTGCTAGCGGTGTGTCTGTGCTTACGTCCCGACGCGTGTCGTCATATCACATGACTTCATCAGAGGCTAGCACTAGACACAGGATGTGGAGTTTAAATAGTCCTCAGCACAGGGCGGCCGGCGGCCATTTTGTTGTAGACCAATGTGTGTATATGCACGCGGCCATGATTGCTGTGACTTTTGCATCTGACTGACATCAGTGTCAGCGAGCAATGAACTGTGCACAATGAGGAGGGGAAGGGAGGGACGCTGCAGGACGAAGGAGTATGCAGCATGAGGGAACAACCTTTAAACATGAATGACATAGTGGTAAAGCGGGACTAACTATCCCCAGAGTAAAATAAATATATGTGTATAGAGAGGGGGTATAGAGACTACTCTTGAACTATACATAACTAGAACGGATGTCAAGAGTTACTCAGCTCCAATACTAAGGGGCTACAATATGTCATGCATGAAATGTATAAAGCTCAGACACACCCCAGCTATGATCCTGAGAGGAAATAAACCAAAACAGATTACTAAATGGCTCGACATGTTAGCATAGAAATAAACATATTAAAATACAGACATGGTATGTGTAAACAGGAGGGAAATAAAATGGAATTGAAATCACTAACTCAGCATATGAGATAAATAAAATAATGAAATAATAGAAGAAAATGGAATGGGCCTATATGTATGGTAAAAGGTGCAACCCACCACAATGGTAGACTAGTATGAATCCTGCCTTGGCAGATAAATAATCTTGGTTGACATAAAATTGGAGTCCAGCGTCCAGAAAGATGTTCCTGTTTTAAATGGGTACATCATGTCAGTCTTAGTGAAAACATCTATGGCAATAGACAAGGATCTGGTGTCAGTTGTGAGTAGGGAGAGATATGTGACTAGATGTACTAATAGTCACTCAAAAAGCAATTAAGGTCAAATTCTATGTTTAGGCCTTTAGGTGTGAACGTATCCATCGAGAAAATCCAGTGGGATTCAATTTGACTTAATGTTCGTACCTTATGCCCTCCTCTCCATGGACATGAATAAGGTACTATGCCCCAGAATTTTAGATGGGAGGGGTCTCGGTTATGTGTTTCTGCGAAGTGTCTTGAAACACTATGTTTAACGAATCCGCGTTGTATGTTTTGTACGTGTTACTTAACGCGGATCCTAAGTAGCCTTTTGGTGCAGCCTACATACTGCAGGCCGCAACTGCACTCCAACACATACACCACCCCCTCTGTATTACAACCAACGAATTCTTTAATTTCGTATTCTCTCCCATTACTATTAGACTGGAAGGAGGATCTTTTTTCATTCGGGAGTTTCGTGCGTCTACAGGCGTAGCACCTTTTGCAGGGGTAAAACCCTTTGCTAGTGAAGAAAGTAAAAATCTTTTTGGGTGGATTAACCACGCTCTTCACTAGCTGATCTCGTAGTGTGGGTGCCCGTCTGTAGATAAACTGGGGTCTATCAGGTAGTATATCTTTAAGGCTTTTATCTGCTTTCAAGATATGCCAGTGGCGTCTGACAATGCTCTCAACCTTCTTATATTGAATATTATAGTCTAGAATGACCGGCACCTTGTCGGGCTTGGAAGTTTTTTCTTTGTTCTGCAGTAGTTCACATCTTGGAATGTGTATGACTTCTTCTATTTTGCTTTTTATAAACTCTTCTTTGTATCCTTTTTGTACAAATCTTTCACCTAGTAGGTTTGCCTGGGTGTGGAAGTCTGTGATGTCTGTACAGTTCCGTCGTAGGCGTAGCATCTGACCTTTGGGAATGTTAAAAAGCCAGTTTTGATGGTGGCAGCTTCTCATTGGGAGATAGCTGTTGCGATCTACGCTTTTAAAGAAGGTTTTGGTGGCAAAGGTGTTGTTAACTCTCATTATTGTAAGGTCTGGGAAGGATATATTAGATTCCTCAATTTGCCAGGTTAGTACTATGTTTTGATGGTTGTTATTTAGTCTCTCGAAGAAGGTTACTAATTGTTCGCGACCACCTTTCCATATAAGGAAGATGTCGTCTATATAGCATTTGTAAAGTACTAGATCTTCTGGTGTTTCGAGGAAAACGCTTTCGTCTTCCCACTTTGCCATGAATAGTCCAGCTACGCTGGGGGAAAATTTGGCCCCCATGGCAATGCCAGTCTTCTGTTGGTAGTATTCTTTTCCATACCAGAAATGGCTATGTTTAAGGCAAAAATCGAGGCATTTGATGATGTATTTCCTTTGCATACACGCCAATTTGGTGAACTTCCTCAGGCCCCACTTAGTGGCTTCGCATGCCAGATAATGGGGTATGATAGTGTACAGCGATGACACATCAGCTGTAGCCATCAAGATGGGTCCTGCTGTCTTATCTTCATTTAAAATCTGCAGCATCTCTTTGGTATCCTGCAAGTATGCCCTGGTCTTTTGTACTGCTGGTTGGAGGAAGCGGTCTATGTATTGCCCGAGTCTTGATGTTATGGAGTCAATCCCATTCACTATAGGTCTATATGGTGGGTTGACTCCATCTTTGTGTATCTTGGGCAATGCATAGATAATCAGGGTCCTACACGCCTCCGGTATTAAGTATCTTGCTTCCTTTTTGTCGAGAACACCCTTTTTCAGTCCCAGATGTACTACCTGTTCCAATTCTTTTTTCCACCGGAACACAGGATTACTGCGAAGTTTGCAGTAGGTGTTGTTATCTTCTAGTAGTGCACACATCCCTTTATGGTATTGTTCAGTAGTTAATATAACTATACCTCCTCCCTTGTCTGAGGGTCTGATCACTAACTCTTTTCTCGCTGTCAGTTTGCGCAACCCTGTTTTGATAATTCTAGGTTCTTGCAGTTTTTTTATTGTCATACTCTTAAGTTCGTCTGTCACCATATGTTTAAAGACCTCAATATGTTTATTGTCTTTTAGTTTCGGGTTGAAGGTGGATCTATTTTTAAGATTGCTATGTACCACCAAGTTATCTTCGCGTATTGTGGCACTGATGGGATTTTCTGATATATACTTCTTAATATTTAGTTTTCTAATGTATTTCTGGATGTTGATGTATGCGTGAAATTTGTCAAAATTTCTGACAGGGGCATATTTGAGCCCTCTGTCCAACGTCATCAATTCTTCTTGAGAGAGCGGTGCTTCCGCGAGATTGAATATCCCTTCTCCGATTGGTGGTTTCTTGATGTTTTTACCTTTCCCACCTCTGCACCCTCTTTTTCTGGCATTCGGTGTTGAGTTTGATATTAGACTCTCCGGGGTGGTGGTGGTGGTCTGTCCCCCTCTCTAAAAAAGAGACATTGTGACCTTGTTCGTTCCTGTATTCACGATGTGGTCTAACATCGACATCTCGTAGATCTCGTAGGGGAGCATAGTAGTTAGATGTATAGACTGGACTTCTGTCCCTGGGTCTTTGAGAGGTGGGTGGATATCCTCGGTCATTTCTAGACCCCCGTCCATCTCTCGATCCATAATAATAATGGTTCTCTGGACTTCTGTCATATTGTCTAGGACCTTCATATTCGTTCCTATAGTTTTTCCATCCATTGTTGGTCTGCTGGTAGTCGGAACTGTGCTCTTGTTTATAGATTTCGTATGGGGGTGCCCTTGTCTCTTTGGGGCCTTGACTGGGTTTAGGCCAATTTTTATATGGTTTTTTATTTTTATTTTTCCAATGATTAGGTTTCTTCCACCCATATTGGTTGGACTTTTCCGTTACTGGAGGGGGACCTTTATTTTCCCCATTGTATGTGGTGTTGTAATGTCGTTGTTTGTTGTCGTAGGTTTCTCCCCTTCTGGGTGACATATCCCTTACTGTGTGGTCTCTTGTATTCTTGAAAGGAATATGCTTTGCGGATGTTCTAGGTATAGGTGACCAATCTGTGGGTGGCAACCGATGTTTACCTATTCTTTCTGGTGTTGAGAAACCTGAAATGGGGTCGGTTTGCCCCATATTATTCTGCCACTTAAAGACCAGATCGTTTTTATAGTCGTTGATGTCCCTGGTGTATTTTTTACTTTTCTTAGTTTGGACTTCTGCATCCTTCTTTTTTAAATCTTTATTTAACTGAGTAGTGAGGCGTGTAAATTATGTTGAATCTTTATGTATCTCTAGCTGTATTTTGAGATCTGCTATGGTTTGCTCAAGTTTTCTCATTTTCTTTTGTTTGCGTTTGAGTAAGAGATGTAACAGTTCGGCCCATCTGATGAAGTCATGTGATATGACGACACGCGTCAGGACGTAAGCACAGACACACCGCTAGCAGATCTGAGAGGAGACGAGCTCGCCGCTCGTAAGGATTCAATACCCTGCTCTGACTTTTAAAATGTGAGTTTTTTACTTTGATTTTATTAAACGCCCTTAGTGGTTTCAGACCCACACTATTTCTCCTTCCTTTATTTTTTACATCCCTACTTTGTGACTGCCGCTGCCGACACCTGAGGGATGCATTGATTGCACCATAGATGCTACACCCTCTCCCACTGGCACGAGCTCGGTGCTCGTTTGGATTGAGGTCCACGCTCACTTCAACACAAGTGAGTGTGTAAATGTATGCACCAGTGATCCATCTTTCTGCACTCACAAAGTTGCGCTATTGATGTGCTTTTTGTTTGTGTTTTTCCATATATCCCTTCACCAAATGCTTGGAGAAAATCCTGTGGCATCCACCCTGTGATCACACCTGGCTTACCTCCCTGTTGGAGGGGGGGCGGTATGCAGCGGCTCTCTGTAGTTTAGGGGGGTATCGCGTCCTTATGGTCTGGTCTTTGTGGCACCGTTACTCATTGGAGTATATATGGAAAAACACAAACAAAAAGCACATCAATAGCGCAACTTTGTGAGTGCAGCAAGATGGATCACTGGTGCATACATTCACACACTCACTTGTGTTGAAGTGAGCGTGGACCTCAATCCAAACGAGCACCGAGCTCGTGCCAGTGGGAGAGGGTGTAGCATCTATGGTGCAATCAATGCATCCCTCAGGTGTCGGCAGCAGCAGTCACAAAGTAGGGATATAAAAAATAAAGGAAGGAGAAATAGTGTGGGTCTGAAACCACTAAGGGCGTTTAATAAAATCAAAGTAAAAAACTCACATTTTAAAAGTCAGAGCGGGGTATTGAATCCTTACGAGCGGCGAGCTTGTCTCCTCTCAGATCTGCTAGCGGTGTGTCTGTGCTTACGTCCTGACGCGTGTCGTCATATCACATGACTTCATCAGAGGCTAGCACTAGACACAGGATGTGGAGTTTAAATAGTCCTCAGCACAGGGCGGGCGGTGGCCATTTTGTTGTAGACCAATGTGTGTATATGCACGCGGCCATGATTGCTGTGACTTTTGCATCTGACTGACATCAGTGTCAGCGAGCAATGAACTGTGCACAATGAGGAGCGGAAGGGAGAGACGCTGCAGGACGAAGGAGTATGCAGCATGAGGGAACAACCTTTAAACATGAATGACATAGTGGTAAAGCGGGACTAACTATCCCCAGAGTAAAATAAATATATGTGTATAGAGAGGGGGTATAGAGACTACTCTTGAACTATACATAACTAGAACGGATGTCAAGAGTTACTCAGCTCCAATACTAAGGGGCTACAATATGTCATGCATGAAATGTATAAAGCTCAGACACACCCCAGCTATGATCCTGAGAGGAAATAAACCAAAATAGATTACTAAATGGCTCGACATGTTAGCATAGAAATAAACATATTAAAATACAGACATGGTATGTGTAAACAGGAGGGAAATAAAATGGAATTGAAATCACTAACTCAGCATATGAGATAAATAAAATAATGAAATAATAGAAGAAAATGGAATGGGCCTATATGTATGGTAAAAGGTGCAACCCACCACAATGGTAGACTAGTATGAATCCTGCCTTGGCAGATAAATAATCTTGCTTGACATAAAATTGGAGTCCAGCGTCCAGAAAGATGTTCCTGTTTTAAATGGGTACATCATGTCAGTCTTAGTGAAAACATCTATGGCAATAGACAAGGATCTGGTGTCAGTTGTGAGTAGGGAGAGATATGTGACTAGATGTACTAATAGTCACTCAAAAAGCAATTAAGGTCAAATTCTATGTTTAGGCCTTTAGGTGTGAACGTATCCATCGAGAAAATCCAGTGGGATTCAATTTGACTTAATGTTCGTACCTTATGCCCTCCTCTCCATGGACATGAATAAGGTACTATGCCCCAGAATTTTAGATGGGAGGGGTCTCGGTTATGTGTTTCTGCGAAGTGTCTTGAAACACTATGTTTAACGAATCCGCGTTGTATGTTTTGTACGTGTTACTTAACGCGGATCCTAAGTAGCCTTTTGGTGCAGCCTACATACTGCAGGCCGCAACTGCACTCCAACACATACACCACCCCCTCTGTATTACAACCAACGAATTCTTTAATTTCGTATTCTCTCCCATTACTATTAGACTGGAATGAGGATCTTTTTTCATTCAGGAGTTTCGTGCGTCTACAGGCGTAGCACCTTTTGCAGGGGTAAAACCCTTTGCTAGTGAAGAAAGTAAAAATCTTTTTGGGTGGATTAACCACGCTCTTCACTAGCTGATCTCGTAGTGTGGGTGCCCGTCTGTAGATAAACTGGGGTCTATCAGGTAGTATATCTTTAAGGTTTTTATCTGCTTTCAAGATATGCCAGTGGCGTCTGACAATGCTCTCAACCTTCTTATATTGAATATTATAGTCTAGAATGACCGGCACCTTGTCGGGCTTGGAAGTTTTTTCTTTGTTCTGCAGTAGTTCACATCTTGGAATGTGTATGACTTCTTCTATTTTGCTTTTTATAAACTCTTCTTTGTATCCTTTTTGTACAAATCTTTCACCTAGTAGGTTTGCCTGGGTGTGGAAGTCTGTGATGTCTGTACAGTTCCGTCGTAGGCGTAGCATCTGACCTTTGGGAATGTTAAAAAGCCAGTTTTGATGGTGGCAGCTTCTCATTGGGAGATAGCTGTTGCGATCTACGCTTTTAAAGAAGGTTTTGGTGGCAAAGGTGTTGTTAACTCTCATTATTGTAAGGTCTGGGAAGGATATATTAGATTCCTCAATTTGCCAGGTTAGTACTATGTTTTGATGGTTGTTATTTAGTCTCTCGAAGAAGGTTACTAATTGTTCGCGACCACCTTTCCATATAAGGAAGATGTCGTCTATATAGCATTTGTAAAGTACTAGATCTTCTGGTGTTTCGAGGAAAACGCTTTCGTCTTCCCACTTTGCCATGAATAGTCCAGCTACGCTGGGGGAAAATTTGGCCCCCATGGCAATGCCAGTCTTCTGTTGGTAGTATTCTTTTCCATACCAGAAATGGCTATGTTTAAGGCAAAAATCGAGGCATTTGATGATGTATTTCCTTTGCATGCACGCCAATTTGGTGAACTTCCTCAGGCCCCACTTAGTGGCTTCGCATGCCAGATAATGGGGTATGATAGTGTACAGCGATGACACATCAGCTGTAGCCATCAAGATGGGTCCTGCTGTCTTATCTTCATTTAAAATCTGCAGCATCTCTTTGGTATCCCGCAAGTATGCCCTGGTCTTTTGTACTGCTGGTTGGAGGAAGCGGTCTATGTATTGCCCGAGTCTTGATGTTATGGAGTCAATCCCATTCACTATAGGTCTATATGGTGGGTTGACTCCATCTTTGTGTATCTTGGGCAATGCATAGATAATCAGGGTCCTACACGCCTCCGGTATTAAGTATCTTGCTTCCTTTTTGTCGAGAACACCCTTTTTCAGTCCCAGATGTACTACCTGTTCCAATTCTTTTTTCCACCGGAACACAGGATTACTGCGAAGTTTGCAGTAGGTGTTGTTATCTTCTAGTAGTGCACACATCCCTTTATGGTATTGTTCAGTAGTTAATATAACTATACCTCCTCCCTTGTCTGAGGGTCTGATCACTAACTCTTTTCTCGCTGTCAGTTTGCGCAACCCTGTTTTGATAATTCTAGGTTCTTGCAGTTTTTTTATTGTCATACTCTTAAGTTCGTCTGTCACCATATGTTTAAAGACCTCAATATGTTTATTGTCTTTTAGTTTCGGGTTGAAGGTGGATCTATTTTTAAGATTGCTATGTACCACCAAGTTATCTTCGCGTATTGTGGCACTGATGGGATTTTCTGATATATACTTCTTAATATTTAGTTTTCTAATGTATTTCTGGATGTTGATGTATGCGTGAAATTTGTCAAAATTTCTGACAGGGGCATATTTGAGCCCTCTGTCCAACGTCATCAATTCTTCTTGAGAGAGCGGTGCTTCCGCGAGATTGAATATCCCTTCTCCGATTGGTGGTTTCTTGATGTTTTTACCTTTCCCACCTCTGCACCCTCTTTTTCTGGCATTCGGTGTTGAGTTTGATATTAGACTCTCCGGGGGGGTGGTGGTGGTCTGTCCCCCTCTCTAAAAAAGAGACATTGTGACCTTGTTCGTTCCTGTATTCACGATGTGGTCTAACATCGACATCTCGTAGATCTCGTAGGGGAGCATAGTAGTTAGATGTATAGACTGGACTTCTGTCCCTGGGTCTTTGAGAGGTGGGTGGATATCCTCGGTCATTTCTAGACCCCCGTCCATCTCTCGATCCATAATAATAATGGTTCTCTGGACTTCTGTCATATTGTCTAGGACCTTCATATTCGTTCCTATAGTTTTTCCATCCATTGTTGGTCTGCTGGTAGTCGGAACTGTGCTCTTGTTTATAGATTTCGTATGGGGGTGCCCTTGTCTCTTTGGGGCCTTGACTGGGTTTAGGCCAATTTTTATATGGTTTTTTATTTTTATTTTTCCAATGATTAGGTTTCTTCCACCCATATTGGTTGGACTTTTCCGTTACTGGAGGGGGACCTTTATTTTCCCCATTGTATGTGGTGTTGTAATGTCGTTGTTTGTTGTCGTAGGTTTCTCCCCTTCTGGGTGACATATCCCTTACTGTGTGGTCTCTTGTATTCTTGAAAGGAATATGCTTTGCGGATGTTCTAGGTATAGGTGACCAATCTGTGGGTGGCAACCGATGTTTACCTATTCTTTCTGGTGTTGAGAAACCTGAAATGGGGTCGGTTTGCCCCATATTATTCTGCCACTTAAAGACCAGATCGTTTTTATAGTCGTTGATGTCCCTGGTGTATTTTTTACTTTTCTTAGTTTGGACTTCTGCATCCTTCTTTTTTAAATCTTTATTTAACTGAGTAGTGAGGCGTGTAAATTATGTTGAATCTTTATGTATCTCTAGCTGTATTTTGAGATCTGCTATGGTTTGCTCAAGTTTTCTCATTTTCTTTTGTTTGCGTTTGAGTAAGAGATGTAACAGTTCGGCCCATCTGATGAAGTCATGTGATATGACGACACGCGTCAGGACGTAAGCACAGACACACCGCTAGCAGATCTGAGAGGAGACGAGCTCGCCGCTCGTAAGGATTCAATACCCTGCTCTGACTTTTAAAATGTGAGTTTTTTACTTTGATTTTATTAAACGCCCTTAGTGGTTTCAGACCCACACTATTTCTCCTTCCTTTATTTTTTACATCCCTACTTTGTGACTGCCGCTGCCGACACCTGAGGGATGCATTGATTGCACCATAGATGCTACACCCTCTCCCACTGGCACGAGCTCGGTGCTCGTTTGGATTGAGGTCCACGCTCACTTCAACACAAGTGAGTGTGTGAATGTATGCACCAGTGATCCATCTTGCTGCACTCACAAAGTTGCGCTATTGATGTGCTTTTTGTTTGTGTTTTTCCATATATCCCTTCACCAAATGCTTGGAGAAAATCCTGTGGCATCCACCCTGTGATCACACCTGGCTTACCTCCCTGTTGGAGGGGGGGCGGTATGCAGCGTCTCTCTGTAGTTTAGGGGGGTATCGCGTCCTTATGGTCTGGTCTTTGTGGCACCGTTACTCATTGGAGTATATATGGAAAAACACAAACAAAAAGCACATCAATAGCGCAACTTTGTGAGTGCAGCAAGATGGATCACTGGTGCATACATTCACACACTCACTTGTGTTGAAGTGAGCGTGGTCCTCAATCCAAACGAGCAACGAGCTCGTGCCAGTGGGAGAGGGTGTAGCATCTATGGTGCAATCAATGCATCCCTCAGGTGTCGGCAGCGGCAGTCACAAAGTAGGGATGTAAAAAATAAAGGAAGGAGAAATAGTGTGGGTCTGAAACCACTAAGGGCGTTTAATAAAATCAAAGTAAAAAACTCACATTTTAAAAGTCAGAGCGGGGTATTGAATCCTTACGAGCGGCGAGCTCGTCTCCTCTCAGATCTGCTAGCGGTGTGTCTGTGCTTACGTCCTGACGCGTGTCGTCATATCACATGACTTCATCAGAGGCTAGCACTAGACACAGGATGTGGAGTTTAAATAGTCCTCAGCACAGGGCGGGCGGTGGCCATTTTATTGTAGACCAATGTGTGTATATGCACGCGGCCATGATTGCTGTGACTTTTGCATCTGACTGACATCAGTGTCAGCGAGCAATGAACTGTGCACAATGAGGAGGGGAAGGGAGGGACGCTGCAGGACGAAGGAGTATGCAGCATGAGGGAACAACCTTTAAACATGAATGACATAGTGGTAAAGCGGGACTAACTATCCCCAGAGTAAAATAAATATATGTGTATAGAGAGGGGGTATAGAGACTACTCTTGAACTATACATAACTAGAACGGATGTCAAGAGTTACTCAGCTTTGTCTAAATTTAGACAGCTCCAATACTAAGGGGCTACAATATGTCATGCATGAAATGTATAAAGCTCAGACACACCCCAGCTATGATCCTGAGAGGAAATAAACCAAAATAGATTACTAAATGGCTCGACATGTTAACATAGAAATAAACATATTAAAATACAGACATGGTATGTGTAAACAGGAGGGAAATAAAATGGAATTGAAATCACTAACTCAGCATATGAGATAAATAAAATAATGAAATAATAGAAGAAAATGGAATGGGCCTATATGTATGGTAAAAGGTGCAACCCACCACAATGGTAGACTAGTATGAATCCTGCCTTGGCAGATAAATAATCTTGGTTGACATAAAATTGGAGTCCAGCGTCCAGAAAGATGTTCCTGTTTTAAATGGGTACATCATGTCAGTCTTAGTGAAAACATCTATGGCAATAGACAAGGATCTGGTGTCAGTTGTGAGTAGGGAGAGATATGTGACTAGATGTACTAATAGTCACTCAAAAAGCAATTAAGGTCAAATTCTATGTTTAGGCCTTTAGGTGTAAACGTATCCATCGAGAAAATCCAGTGGGATTCAATTTGACTTAATGTTCGTACCTTATGCCCTCCTCTCCATGGACATGAATAAGGTACTATGCCCCAGAATTTTAGATGGGAGGGGTCTCGGTTATGTGTTTCTGCGAAGTGTCTTGAAACACTATGTTTAACGAATCCGCATTGTATGTTTTGTACGTGTTCCTTAACGCGGATCCTAAGTAGCCTTTTGGTGCAGCCTACATACTGCAGGCCGCAACTGCACTCCAACACATACACCGCCCCCTCTGTATTACAACCAACGAATTCTTTAATTTCGTATTCTCTCCCATTACTATTAGACTGGAATGAGGATCTTTTTTCATTCGGGAGTTTCGTGCGTCTACAGGCGTAGCACCTTTTGCAGGGGTAAAACCCTTTGCTAGTGAAGAAAGTAAAAATCTTTTTGGGTGGATTAACCACGCTCTTCACTAGCTGATCTCGTAGTGTGGGTGCCCGTCTGTAGATAAACTGGGGTCTATCAGGTAGTATATCTTTAAGGCTTTTATCTGCTTTCAAGATATGCCAGTGGCGTCTGACAATGCTCTCAACCTTCTTATATTGAATATTATAGTCTAGAATGACCAGCACCTTGTCGGGCTTGGAAGTTTTTTCTTTGTTCTGCAGTAGTTCACATCTTGGAATGTGTATGACTTTTTCTATTTTGCTTTTTATAAACTCTTCTTTGTATCCTTTTTGTACAAATCTTTCACCTAGTAGGTTTGCCTGGGTGTGGAAGTCTGTGATGTCTGTACAGTTCCGTCGTAGGCGTAGCATCTGACCTTTGGGAATGTTAAAAAGCCAGTTTCGATGGTGGCAGCTTCTCATTGGGAGATAGCTGTTGCGATCTACGCTTTTAAAGAAGGTTTTGGTGGCAAAGGTGTTGTTAACTCTCATTATTGTAAGGTCTAGGAAGGATATATTAGATTCCTCAATTTGCCAGGTTAGTACTATGTTTTGATGGTTGTTATTTAGTCTCTCGAAGAAGGTTACTAATTGTTCGCGACCACCTTTCCATATAAGGAAGATGTCGTCTATATAGCATGTGTAAAGTACTAGATCTTCTGGTGTTTCGAGGAAAACGCTTTCGTCTTCCCACTTTGCCATGAATAGTCCAGCTACGCTGGGGGCAAATTTGGCCCCCATGGCAACGCCAGTCTTCTGTTGGTAGTATTCTTTTCCATACCAGAAATGGCTATGTTTAAGGCAAAAATCGAGGCATTTGATGATGTATTTCCTTTGCATACACGCCAATTTGGTGAACTTCCTCAGGCCCCACTTAGTGGCTTCGCATGCCAGATAATGGGGTATGATAGTATACAGCGATGACACATCAGCTGTAGCCATCAAAATGGGTCCTGTTGTCTTATCTTCATTTAAAATCTGCAGCATCTCTTTGGTATCCCGCAAGTATGCCCTGGTCTTTTGTACTGCTGGTTGGAGGAAGCGGTCTATGTATTGCCGGAGTCTTGCTGTTATGGAGTCAATCCCATTCACTATAGGTCTATATGGTGGGTTGACTCCATCTTTGTGTATCTTGGGCAATGCATAGATAATCAGGGTCCTACACGCCTCCGGTATTAAGTATCTTGCTTCCTTTTTGTTGAGAACACCCTTTTTCAGTCCCAGATGTACTACCTGTTCCAATTCTTTTTTCCACCGGAACACAGGATTACTGCGAAGTTTGCAGTAGGTGTTGTTATCTTCTAGTAGTGCACACATCCCTTTATGGTATTGTTCAGTAGTTAATATAACTATACCTCCTCCCTTGTCTGAGGGTCTGATCACTAACTCTTTTCTCGCTGTCAGTTTGCGCAACCCTGTTTTGATAATTCTAGGTTCTTGCAGTTTTTTTATTGTCATACTCTTAAGTTCGTCTGTCACCATATGTTTAAAGACCTCAATATGCTTATTGTCTTTTAGTTTCGGGTTGAAGGTGGATCTATTTTTAAGATTGCTATGTACCACCAAGTTATCTTCGCGTATTGTGGCACTGATGGGATTTTCTGATATATACTTCTTAATATTTAGTTTTCTAATGTATTTCTGGATGTTGATGTATGCGTGAAATTTGTCAAAATTTCTGACAGGGGCATATTTGAGCCCTCTGTCCAACGTCATCAATTCTTCTTGAGAGAGCGATGCTTCCGCGAGATTGAATATCCCTTCTCCGATTGGTGGTTTCTTGATGTTTTTACCTTTCCCACCTCTGCACCCTCTTTTTCTGGCATTCGGTGTTGAGTTTGATATTAGACTCTCCGGGGGGTGGTGGTGGTCTGTCCCCCTCTCTAAAAAAGAGACATTGTGACCTTGTTCGTTTCTGTATTCACGATGTGGTCTAACATCGACATCTCGTAGATCTCGTAGGGGAGCATAGTAGTTAGATGTATAGACTGGACTTCTGTCCCTGGGTCTTTGAGAGGTGGGTGGATATCCTCGGTCATTTCTAGACCCCCGTCCATCTCTCGATCCATAATAATAATGGTTCTCTGGACTTCTGTCATATTGTCTAGGACCTTCATATTCGTTCCTATAGTTTTTCCATCCATTGTTGGTCTGCTGGTAGTCGGAACTGTGCTCTTGTTTATAGATTTCGTATGGGGGTGCCCTTGTCTCTTTGGGGCCTTGACTGGGTTTAGGCCAATTTTTATATGGTTTTTTATTTTTATTTTTCCAATGATTAGGTTTCTTCCACCCATATTGGTTGGACTTTTCCGTTACTGGAGGGGGACCTTTATTTTCCCCATTGTATGTGGTGTTGTAATGTCGTTGTTTGTTGTCGTAGGTTTCTCCCCTTCTGGGTGACATATCCCTTACTGTGTGGTCTCTTGTATTCTTGAAAGGAATATGCTTTGCGGATGTTCTAGGTATAGGTGACCAATCTGTGGGTGGCAACCGATGTTTACCTATTCTTTCTGGTGTTGAGAAACCTGAAATGGGGTCGGTTTGCCCCATATTATTCTGCCACTTAAAGACCAGATCGTTTTTATAGTCGTTGATGTCCCTGGTGTATTTTTTACTTTTCTTAGTTTGGACTTCTGCATCCTTCTTTTTTAAATCTTTATTTAACTGAGTAGTGAGGCGTGTAAATTCTGTTGAATCTTTATGTATCTCTAGCTGTATTTTGAGATCTGCTATGGTTTGCTCAAGTTTTCTCATTTTCTTTTGTTTGCGTTTGAGTAAGAGATGTAACAGCTCGGCCCCTCTGATGAAGTCATGTGATATGACGACACGCGTCAGGACGTAAGCACAGACACACCGCTAGCAGATCTGAGAGGAGACGAGCTCGCCGCTCGTAAGGATTCAATACCCCGCTCTGACTTTTAAAATGTGAGTTTTTTACTTTGATTTTATTAAACGCCCTTAGTGTTTTCAGACCCACACTATTTCTCCTTCCTTTATTTTTTACATCCCTACTTTGTGACTGCCGCTGCCGACACCTGAGGGATGCATTGATTGCACCATAGATGCTACACCCTCTCCCACTGGCACAAGCTCGTGCTCGTTTGGATTGAGGTCCACGCTCACTTCAACACAAGTGAGTGTGTGAATGTATGCACCAGTGATCCATCTTGCTGCACTCACAAAGTTGCGCTATTGATGTGCTTTTTGTTTGTGTTTTTCCATATATACTCCAATAAGTAACGGTGCCACAAAGACCAGACCATAAGGACGCGATACCCCCCTAAACTACAGAGAGCCGCTGCATACCGCCCCCCCCTCCAACAGGGAGGTAAGCCAGGTGTGATCACAGGGTGGATGCCACAGGATTTTCTCCAAGCATTTGGTGACGGGACCTTATCTACATATATTATCCATATACCAATAACCCATAATAAGTTATTTTTGGAAGTATTGTGAAGTCACCACCAGGACTTTTTTTCGGGACTGTTTCTCTTTACCAGTTCAGTTCACGTATGCACTGAGTGTGTTACTCTATTTATCCTATCCATCCTATCCTTTTCAGTTATGGATAATGTTTGTGGATTACTAATATGTTTTAGTGACTTAATTTTTTAACACGTGCTGCACATCTGGATTATTTAGATATTGGCTGTATATGTCACTAATATTGCTTTATTATTCACTGTGTTATATATTTTTTTCTTTTTTCTGATTATATTTTGATCAGTCTTCTATCAGTGCACGTACTTTTGTGTCACTGTGCACATTGCACATCGTTGCTAGTTAGCTTAATACCAGCTAATTACTTACCCACTCTGTCTCTCATTTTCCCTCATTTGCCCCTTCCCCTTCCCCTCCCTTCCACATTTTTCACTTGTGTTTGTCCCATCCCCACCGCTTTTTCATTTATATTTCCTCTCCCTCCCTATTTTTATTTAATCTGATACACTACAGCGCAGTCCCCATCACGTTTTTTATACTTTTTTGTTCACTTGGACCAGACCCCTCGGTGATTGCTGCAGTATCCCATCCATTCCCTATCCCTCCCCCTTACCTCCTACCCGTTTCACTACTCAGCTAGCGCAAGGGTTTTTTTCTGTTTTATATTTCTTCATTTGTCCGCCACCTTACCCTTGCTGCTGTTATGGACATCTTCACTTTCATAGAGCAGAGAGAAGTGGACCTCGATGTAGTCTTTAATAG
Source organism: Rana muscosa (assembly GCA_029206835.1). Taxonomy (NCBI): domain Eukaryota; kingdom Metazoa; phylum Chordata; class Amphibia; order Anura; family Ranidae; genus Rana; species Rana muscosa. The sequence continues at coordinate 357,856,494 of CM055121.1, forward strand.
CGAGGATCCTATTAGTGACACCAATGTTGAACAACTTATGCGTAAATTGGGACACAATTTAGAGAAAAAAGTGAGCTTATGGTGGGATGTGACCACCTTTGATAGATATATCAAAGCTAACATTGTGCCTAGGCGTTTGAGGTGGGATGTTCCCCTCAACGATGGCTTGGTTGATCAAGAATCCATTGATAAATGGGTCAGGTTCTTCAATGAAAAAGGGGCCGAACTGTTACATCTCTTACTCAAACGCAAACAAAAGAAAATGAGAAAACTTGAGCAAACCATAGCAGATCTCAAAATACAGCTAGAGATACATAAAGATTCAACAGAATTTACACGCCTCACTACTCAGTTAAATAAAGATTTAAAAAAGAAGGATGCAGAAGTCCAAACTAAGAAAAGTAAAAAATACACCAGGGACATCAACGACTATAAAAACGATCTGGTCTTTAAGTGGCAGAATAATATGGGGCAAACCGACCCCATTTCAGGTTTCTCAACACCAGAAAGAATAGGTAAACATCGGTTGCCACCCACAGATTGGTCACCTATACCTAGAACATCCGCAAAGCATATTCCTTTCAAGAATACAAGAGACCACACAGTAAGGGATATGTCACCCAGAAGGGGAGAAACCTACGACAACAAACAACGACATTACAACACCACATACAATGGGGAAAATAAAGGTCCCCCTCCAGTAACGGAAAAGTCCAACCAATATGGGTGGAAGAAACCTAATCATTGGAAAAATAAAAATAAAAAACCATATAAAAATTGGCCTAAACCCAGTCAAGGCCCCAAAGAGACAAGGGCACCCCCATACGAAATCTATAAACAAGAGCACAGTTCCGACTACCAGCAGACCAACAATGGATGGAAAAACTATAGGAACGAATATGAAGGTCCTAGACAATATGACAGAAGTCCAGAGAACCATTATTATTATGGATCGAGAGATGGACGGGGGTCTAGAAATGACCGAGGATATCCACCCACCTCTCAAAGACCCAGGGACAGAAGTCCAGTCTATACATCTAACTACTATGCTCCCCTACGAGATCTACGAGATGTCGATGTTAGACCACATCGTGAATACAGGAACGAACAAGGTCACAATGTCTCTTTTTTAGAGAGGGGGACAGACCACCACCACCCCCCCCCGGAGAGTCTAATATCAAACTCAACACCGAATGCCAGAAAAAGAGGGTGCAGAGGTGGGAAAGGTAAAAACATCAAGAAACCACCAATCGGAGAAGGGATATTCAATCTCGCGGAAGCACCGCTCTCTCAAGAAGAATTGATGACGTTGGACAGAGGGCTCAAATATGCCCCTGTCAGAAATTTAGACAAATTTCACGCATACATCAACATCCAGAAATACATTAGAAAACTAAATATTAAGAAGTATATATCAGAAAATCCCATCAGTGCCACAATACGCGAAGATAACTTGGTGGTACATAGCAATCTTAAAAATAGATCCACCTTCAACCCGAAACTAAAAGACAATAAGCATATTGAGGTCTTTAAACATATGGTGACAGACGAACTTAAGAGTATGACAATAAAAAAACTGCAAGAACCTAGAATTATCAAAACAGGGTTGCGCAAACTGACAGCGAGAAAAGAGTTAGTGATCAGACCCTCAGACAAGGGAGGAGGTATAGTTATATTAACTACTGAACAATACCATAAAGGGATGTGTGCACTACTAGAAGATAACAACACCTACTGCAAACTTCGCAGTAATCCTGTGTTCCGGTGGAAAAAAGAATTGGAACAGGTAGTACATCTGGGACTGAAAAAGGGTGTTCTCGACAAAAAGGAAGCAAGATACTTAATACCGGAGGCGTGTAGGACCCTGATTATCTATGCATTGCCCAAAATACACAAAGATGGAGTCAACCCACCATATAGACCTATAGTGAATGGGATTGACTCCATAACAGCAAGACTCGGGCAATACATAGACCGCTTCCTCCAACCAGCAGTACAAAAGACCAGGGCATACTTGCGGGATACCAAAGAGATGCTGCAGATTTTAAATGAAGATAAGACAACAGGACCCATCTTGATGGCTACAGCTGATGTGTCATCGCTGTACACTATCATACCCCATTATCTGGCATGCGAAGCCACTAAGTGGGGCCTGAGGAAGTTCACCAAATTGGCGTGTATGCAAAGGAAATACATCATCAAATGCCTCGATTTTTGCCTTAAACATAGCCATTTCTGGTATGGAAAAGAATACTACCAACAGAAGACTGGCGTTGCCATGGGGGCCAAATTTGCCCCCAGCGTAGCTGGACTATTCATGGCAAAGTGGGAAGACGAAAGCGTTTTCCTCGAAACACCAGAAGATCTAGTACTTTACAAACGCTATATAGACGACATCTTCCTTATATGGAAAGGTGGTCGCGAACAATTAGTAACCTTCTTCGAGAGACTAAATAACAACCATCAAAACATAGTACTAACCTGGCAAATTGAGGAATCTAATATATCCTTCCTAGACCTTACAATAATGAGAGTTAACAACACCTTTGCCACCAAAACCTTCTTTAAAAGCGTAGATCGCGGGGGCGTGTCCGGACGTGAGCGGCGAAAGACGTGGTTCTGAGGAGCTCCGCCATCAGCTATCCCTATCTAATGCCATCCGTGGCATTTAGACAAGGCCCAAACCCCCAAAACAGCTGTCCAGGCTCCGGGGAGCCCCCTGCATCAGCCTAAAGTCAAACTGGTCTTTCTGACCGCCGGACAGCTCCGCTATACGGCCCGCGGCCGCATCGGCTTCCCAGGGCCCCGCCGCCATCTTGCGGCCTACACTATCCCCACACCCTCGGCGCTTGAGTTTCCCGGTCCGCCCGGCGGGCGGCGGCGGCAATCCCCCACACCGGTGGGGGGCCTTCCCCGCGCGGACCGGTGTGGGGTCGTGGTGTCGCCGGAGAGCCGCCGTGTGCCCGCGACTGCATCGGCCTGCCAGAGCCCCGCCGCCATCTTGCGGCCTGCGTGATCCTCGCATCCTCGGCGCTCGGGTGCAGCGATCCACCCGGCGGATGTCGACGGCATTCCGCCACTCCAGAGGAGGACCTTCCCCGTGCCGACCGGCGCTGAGTCGCCGGGGAGCCACCGTTGGCCTGCGACCGCATCAGCCTACAAGAGCCCCGCCGCCATCTTGCGGCCTACACGATCCCTGCATCCTCGGCGCTCTAGTGCTGCTGTCCACCCGGCGGGCGGCGACGGCAATCCGCCACACCAGAGGAGGACCTTCCCCACGCAGACCGGCGCTGAACAACTGGAGAGCCACAGGGGACAACTTGTGAGGCACATCGCAACTGAAACACAGGTGAGAGGTGGCCATCTTGCTACACCCCCGGAGCCCACAGTAGCCTCCCCACCCCTTGATAGCCTGCGGGACTACAGCATCATCTGGCCCACATAGGGGGTGTTCTCAGCCAGGGATTTGGGATCTCCTCGGTCCAGTGTTTGCCCTAGGGATCGCCGGGGCCCTGTCCCCATAGTTTATTGTAGCGGCCATCTTGCTGCACCCGACAGCAGTGTAGCCAGGACTCCACAGGCTCCTATAAGACACTCTGCAGAAATCATAGTACTACCCAGCAAATCAACCTATCAACAATAGCCCCCATCATAGGTCCCCAATATATTCTGCCTCAAGAGACACTGCTGTACTTATCACTCCAAAGAGCGGCCATCTTGCTACACCCACACCCCATTAACCAGCTCTCCCTGGCTCCTAATTGCTTAACCCTTAATCTGATGGCCTCGCAGCCCCCTCATCAAGAAGTACATACCAACATTGCAGGCATGTAATGAATCATCTACCGGGGACATACGGGACAGGATGAGCTAAAAGTCACAATCAAATCTTAGAGGGGACACATGCGCGGCGCGATGCAGATCACCATCTTCAATTAAGCCTTCCATCAGATCAGCGAGGATTTAACCCACACTGCATTGTTTAATCTCCACAAACTACCATATATTTTTTATAAATCCACCTTGCAGTTCATACTAGTGCATGCCGTCGGGCAAGAAGGCGTACAATCGCCGTGCGCAACAGCACTCTTTGGTCACATACTCATTACGCAACAAGGAACATAGAAAGATGGCCCATATGGGCGCTGGTTCTCCTTCGGTACAGTCTCCTACAGCTTCCAATATTCCTCAGCAGAAATCTGCTTCCACACATAACAATAGTGATCTCTCCTCCCAGATCACAAAATCAGATCTGGACTTCAGCTTAACCAAAATCTACGAAAAACTTGTAGACAAGATACAGTGTGAACTCCAAAAAACAACAAATACACTCACACAAGAAATAGCAACCCTGGGAGGTCGTACCGATATTCTAGAAACCAAACACGACGAGCTCTCACTTGCACACAACGATCTTAGAAAGGACTTTGAACTTTTAGCTGAAAACTACACGTACCTACAATCGCAAGTAGAAGATTTGGACAACCGCAACAGAAGGAACAACCTAAGGATTCGTGGTATCTCAGAATCAGTCACTGAACTGATGCCTGCAGTGTCTAAATTGTTCCACAGTCTCCTCCCTGACACACCCCCATCCTCATTTGCGTGTGATAGAATTCATAGGGCCCTGCGCCCTAAACCTCCCCCAGACAAACCTCCTCGTGACATCATTCTATGCATGAAAGATTTCATCATTAAGGAAAACATATTAAGAGCATCCAGAAATATGCATAATATCGAATTGGAGGGCACCAAAATCCAAATTTTTCCAGATATCTCACAGGCTACCCTGGAAAGAAGACGCAAAATGAAGGAGATCACTTCGGTATTACAATCAGCTCATATCAGATACCGGTGGGGTTTTCCATTTAAGTTAACAGTGCCACACAACGGGACAACCTATACAATATTCAACACCTCAGAAGGCAAGGATCTCCTTGTGAAGTTAGGTCTTCTAGATCCGGGAACAAATACAGGACCTCCAGCAACTCCCCACACCTCACCTATCTGGGCCACCCCAGCCACACGCCGTGATCAAAGGAGATGGCGACCATCATTCAGAAATTTAAACGCTTGAAGATAAAGATGGATCCCATTTGTGGCCCAAAACTTACCCCCCTTCTTTTATAAAAACCTTGCTCTTTTCCTCCCCCCCCCCTTTTTTTTTTTTTTCTCTCTCTTTTCTTCTCTTTCTTCTTTTTTCTTTCTTCTTTTCTTCCTTTTTTTTTTTTTTTTTTCTCTCCCTTTTGCAAGGTTCAAAATATCACTTTTACAGTTCGAATTGTTTGAGGTTGTTTTTCCTGATTATAGTAAACAACTGTACCACACGTTTATATGGTACCGGATCGGCATTACCACAGTTTCTTCTATACGACATTATATATCTAACATTTCTTCTTGCTCCTTTTTTATACAGTTTCGTTTGCTAATTTTTTATAAGTAACAGCATGCACTTATATAAAAAATGTTCTTTTTATAGCATCCTCGCTAAGGCTGATGTGCTCCGCCTGCGTTAGTTTGTCCCCCTGCTCACAAAAGACTCCAAAAGCATGGTCCAACTGGTGGATATTTTTCTGCTACTGATCCTGCTATCCTCCGTTCTAGTGGTGGAGGGTCTATTTGTGAGTAATGGACAGTATTGTCCAAATCAATACTTTTTTCGGTCAGGAAGTGCTTCTCACTCTGACCCCCTAATCATAAAAGTTAATTCACATAGTCATACTAAAACACTCTATATTTACAAAATGTCGAAAAGGTCAAACAAACTCTCTTTACCTCAATTAAAACATTATTATGGAATGTCATTGTACAATACAGTACTGTTATTTTCTATAAGTTTACTAGCTCTAATGTGCCACTGTTCAAGAGCCCTGTTCTTCATGGTTCTGTGGTATAGGCACAAAATGTTATTCAAAAAACAAAGGTCAACGAGGAAATATTTGAGCTGGATACGAATGTATAACCTGATATATTACATATATAAACAGTTACAAATGGCAATACGATGTTGGCTAGTTCCGCCTATATCTCAAGTAGCTTCACTTTCGATCTTAATGGCGATAATCAAATTATCAACTCCACTCCGATGTGGCTATATACTCAAACCTAGGCTTGACGACCCACTGCCATTTCTTCATAACCACCATCGCCCCTTAATACCAATACAATGGGTCTCAGAGTGATTTCTCATAACGCCCAGGGTATTAATTCACCTCACAAGAGAAAGAAGGCCTTTCGCCATTATAAAAGATTAGGAGCTGATATAATCTTAATGCAGGAAACGCACTTTGCCACAGATAAACACCCTAAATTTTTTGACAAAAGTTACAGCCAATATTATTGCACTACTTATAACACAAAATCTAGAGGTGCTGCTATATTCATTAGAAACACAGTGTTATTTGAGGTTCAAAATATATTTAAAGATCCAGACAGTCGTTACTTGATCTTGAAAGGTTCAATCAAAGGACGTTCTATCACCATTGCCTCAATTTATGCTCCCAACGAAGCCCAGTCAAACTTTTTCACCAAATTTTTTGATACTCTAGACAATTATCACTCCACACATTTAATAGTGGGTGGGGATTTTAATTTAGCTGCCCATTCAGCTCTAGATAGAAGCAATGTTGTCCCATCCTCAAAAGCTTTCCCCAAATCCTTGAATAGATCACTATATAACCATCAATTAATAGACACTTGGAGAGCCCATAACATAGGATCCAAATCTTACACATTCTACTCCCATCCGCACAACTGCTTCGCTCGTCTTGACTACATCTTTTGCACCCCAATTCTACTTGCCAATTCCTCTAGAGCAGATATCCATCCGTGTCCTTGGTCTGATCACCACATAGTCTCCTTTGATACTTCACACATAGGTCTAGCCAACACAGCACACTCATGGCGAATAAACGATTCTTTGCTCACAGATCCCTCAAGCAACCAACAAATTCTATCTTACCTTGAACAATATTTTGCACAAAATGTAGCACCAGACATGTCCCCTACAACTATATGGATGGCACATAAAGCAGTAATGAGAGGTCATCTGATAAATATCGCCTCAATCAACAACAAATCCAAACTTGCAGACATTAGATCCCTAACAAAAGATCTAGATCACTTGTATCATAGAAACAATCAGAACCCATCTAGTGACCTACTTAAACAGATACAAGAGAAACGCACTACCTTAGACACATTATTAACATCAGATACTGAAAAAGCTCTCAGATGGTCTAAAGCTAGATTCTTACTCAACAGTAATTCTTATTCCACCATGTTTGCTAAAAAACTAAATCAATCTATGAAACCCCCACACACCTATAAATTAAGGAACCCTTCTGGTAATTTGGTATCCCATCCCAAAGAAGTCATGAAATTATTCTCGGACTTCTATAAAAATCTCCTGACCTCACCAAAAACACCTCCGAAACAGTCCTCCTTAGACTGGCTTAATAACATTACGTTACCCACTCTTACTAGAGATCAAATTGAATCTCTTAATGCCCCTTGCTCGGAGATGGAAGTTAACAAAATCATTGGAACACTAAAAATATCCACAGCCCCAGGCCCTGACGGCTATTCCACATCTTACTATAAAAAAATTTCCTCTACCATTACACCACACCTTACTAAACTGTATAATAATATCTTACAGGGTGGCCAATTCCCACCCGAGATGATTTTGGCTAATATGTCTCTACTTCCCAAACCAAATAAAGATCACTCCACCCCTCAAAACTACCGCCCGATATCAGTTATTAACAACGACCTAAAAATATTCGGCCGTGTATTAGCAGACAGATTATCAGCCGTTATCTCCCCATTAGTTGATCCTGATCAAACGGGCTTCATTCCCAACAGACAAATAACAGACAACATACGACTTACCACAAATATCATTCAAGACTCCAACATTCATTCCAGATCCACGCTGCTTCTTGGTCTTGATATACACAAAGCTTTCGACAGCGTTTGCTGGTCATATCTTGACACCCTTCTCCCAAAATATGGCATCAACAATGAATTTCTACATGGCTTTAAGGCTCTCTATCACAACCCACAGACACGTATTAAACTCCCAGGTAACAATTCTGACTTTTTTCCCCTGACTAAAGGTACCAGACAAGGTTGTCCACTCTCCCCCCTACTCTTTGCCCTCGCAATAGAACCCCTCGCCTGTGCAATTAGAAACAATACAAATATTAAAGGATATCTTAAGGGATCCAAGGAATACAAACTGAGTCTTTATGCGGATGACGTCCTTCTATTCATAACTGACCCTCTTATTTCCCTACCTAATCTAACTAAAACCCTGGACGTCTTTCATGATTTGACAGGTCTGGGAGTAAACCTATCTAAGTGCTCGGCTTTACCAATCAACATTCCCCCAGCATTAATATCCTCACTTAAAGACAAATTCTCATTCAATTGGCACGTAGATTCGTTTAGATACCTAGGTATTCAGATTACATCTTCATATAAAACGTTATATCAAGCAAACTACCCTCCTTTATTTAACAATATTAAAAACCTACTTAAACTATGGTCATCATATCAGATTTCTTTCTCGGGCAGGATAGTAGCCACAAAAATGATGATATTACCCAAACTTCTATTCTTTTTCAGAACCCTTCCACTTATTCTACCTAAAAAAACACTAGAATCTTTACAGAGAGAAATTAATAAATTTATATGGCAAAACAAGAAACCCAGATTTAGTTATTCCCTTATGTTTAGACCCCATTTAAAAGGAGGCCTCGGCATTCCAAACCTTTGGCTATATTACTTGTCGGCCAGATTCACCCAATTAGCCCAATGGTATGCCCCTTCATCCCAAATCCCTTGGCTCCTGTTCGAGGAAGAATCTATCCTTCCCTACAATTTACAAGGACTTCTCTGGTCCAATATCATCCCACCACAAAAAATAAGGCCCTTAAATCTCATCGTCACTCACACTCTTCAACTATGGAACAGACAAATCTCTAATTTTAAGTTATCCTCAGATGTTCCCCCCTTAGCTTCCTTTATGGGCGACCCACGTTTTTCCCCCCCAGATAGAGCTCAGGATGAAAATTTGCTAACATATTGGAAGTCACATAATCTAATACATTCAAAATCGCTCTCCCAAGACAATGCATTTCTTACTTTCACCAGACTACAAACAAAATACAATATCTCTCCTACTGAACTAGAGATCTATGCGAAAATAAAAAAATTCTATGAGAAATATTACTCACTTACACTCCACCCCCCTTATACACAATTTGAGCAAATTTGTATCTCTTCCCCTCGTGACCGGGGTTTAATCTCCAGAATATATAAAAATTTAAATGAGACAAACATGCCTGATAAATCACATCCCATGCTACAATGGGAATCAGATTTAAATACCTCATTTACTCTTGATCAATGGGATACGATTTTTACAAATCTCCACAAATGTACCAGAACAACCTCGATTAGAGAATCGGCCATCAAACTACTTTATAGATGGTATCTTACTCCCGCTAAACTCAATTCATTTTATCCCTCAGTGTCCCCACTCTGCTTTAGGGGTTGCCCCACCCAGGGGACACTTTTACATATATTTTGGGATTGCCCCCACATTAAAGACACTTGGCATAAGGCAAATATTATAATAGATAAAATATCCTGTAGAAAGATCTCTCTTACACCCCAAATAGGCCTTTTATTCACCCCTATACAGGACATTCCAATGACTAGTACAAGGTTAATACATACACTCTTTAGTTCCATCCACTGGGCCATAGCATTTAATTGGCGCTCCACTACGGTACCTTGGCCACAAATTCTTAACCGCATGTCAAACATTAAGCTTTCAGAAAGAATTCATCACACATTATATGATTCTATGCCCCTTTACCAGAAAAAATGGACTCTCTGGGATACCACCTCTCTGGTCTAGTACCTTCCCGTTTTTTGTTTCTTTTTTTCCTCCCACTCTTAAAATATATACAATTGTCATTTAACCCTCTCTCCAATACAATGCTCTTGATTGACTCTATTTGAACAATATACATTCCTATACCAGTCTTAAGAAATAAGAAAAATAAATAAATTAAGAAAAGAAAAAAAAAAAAGAAGAACCTTTTCTCCTTCCTCTGTACAATGCTCAATATGTACAATGTTCATATATATACCTGTACCATCATTGTGATTTGTGTTTATACCTTGACCTTTTCTATAATAAAAATCGTTTGTAAACAAAAAAAAGCGTAGATCGCAACAGCTATCTCCCAATGAGAAGCTGCCACCATCAAAACTGGCTTTTTAACATTCCCAAAGGTCAGATGCTACGCCTACGACGGAACTGTACAGACATCACAGACTTCCACACCCAGGCAAACCTACTAGGTGAAAGATTTGTACAAAAAGGATACAAAGAAGAGTTTATAAAAAGCAAAATAGAAGAAGTCATACACATTCCAAGATGTGAACTACTGCAGAACAAAGAAAAAACTTCCAAGCCCGACAAGGTGCCGGTCATTCTAGACTATAATATTCAATATAAGAAGGTTGAGAGCATTGTCAGACGCCACTGGCATATCTTGAAAGCAGATAAAAGCCTTAAAGATATACTACCTGATAGACCCCAGTTTATCTACAGACGGGCACCCACACTACGAGATCAGCTAGTGAAGAGCGTGGTTAATCCACCCAAAAAGATTTTTACTTTCTTCACTGGCAAAGGGTTTTACCCCTGCAAAAGGTGCTACGCCTGTAGACGCACGAAACTCCCGAATGAAAAAAGATCCTCATTCCAGTCTAATAGTAATGGGAGAGAATACGAAATTAAAGAATTCGTTGGTTGTAATACAGAGGGGGCGGTGTATGTGTTGGAGTGCAGTTGCGGCCTGCAGTATGTAGGCCGCACCAAAAGGCTACTTAGGATCCGCGTTAAGGAACACGTACAAAACATACAACGCGGATTCGTTAAACATAGTGTTTCAAGACACTTCGCAGAAACACATAACCAAGACCCCTCCCATCTAAAATTCTGGGGCATAGTACCTTATTCATGTCCATGGAGAGGAGGGCATAAGGTACGAACATTAAGTCAAATTGAATCCCACTGGATTTTCTCGATGGATACGTTCACACCTAAAGGCCTAAACATAGAATTTGACCTTAATTGCTTTTTGAGTGACTATTAGTACATCTAGTCACATATCTCTCCCTACTCACAACCGACACCAGATCCTTGTCTATTGCCATAGATGTTTTCACTAAGACTGACATGATGTACCCATTTAAAACAGGAACATCTTTCTGGACGCTGGACTCCATTTTATGTCAACCAAGATTATTTATCTGCCAAGGCAGGATTCATACTAGTCTACCATTGTGGTGGGTTGCACCTTTTACCATACATATAGGCCCATTCCATTTTCTTCTATTATTTCATTATTTTATTTATCTCATATGCTGAGTTAGTGATTTCAATTCCATTTTATTTCCCTCCTGTTTACACATACCATGTCTGTATTTTAATATGTTTATTTCTATGCTAACATGTCGAGCCATTTAGTAATCTATTTTGGTTTATTTCCTCTCAGGATCATAGCTGGGGTGTGTCTGAGCTTTATACATTTCATGCATGACATATTGTAGCCCCTTAGTATTGGAGCTGTCTAAATTTAGACAAAGCTGAGTAACTCTTGACATCCGTTCTAGTTATGTATAGTTCAAGAGTAGTCTCTATACCCCCTCTCTATACACATATATTTATTTTACTCTGGGGATAGTTAGTCCCGCTTTACCACTATGTCATTCATGTTTAAAGGTTGTTCCCTCATGCTGCATACTCCTTCGTCCTGCAGCGTCCCTCCCTTCCCCTCCTCATTGTGCACAGTTCATTGCTCGCTGACACTGATGTCAGTCAGATGCAAAAGTCACAGCAATCATGGCCGCGTGCATATACACACATTGGTCTATAACAAAATGGCCGCCGCCCGCCCTGTGCTGAGGACTATTTAAACTCCACATCCTGTGTCTAGTGCTAGCCTCTGATGAAGTCATGTGATATGACGACACGCATCAGGACGTAAGCACAGACACACCGCTAGCAGATCTGAGAGGAGACGAGCTCGCCGCTCGTAAGGATTCAATACCCCGCTCTGACTTTTAAAATGTGAGTTTTTTACTTTGATTTTATTAAACGCCCTTAGTGGTTTCAGACCCACACTATTTCTCCTTCCTTTATTTTTTACATCCCTACTTTGTGACTGCCGCTGCCGACACCTGAGGGATGCATTGATTGCACCATAGATGCTACACCCTCTCCCACTGGCACGAGCTCGGTGCTCGTTTGGATTGAGGTCCACGCTCACTTCAACACAAGTGAGTGTGTGAATGTATGCACCAGTGATCCATCTTGCTACACTCACAAAGTTGCGCTATTGATGTGCTTTTTGTTTGTGTTTTTCCATATATACTCCAATAAGTAACGGTGCCACAAAGACCAGACCATAAGGACGCGATACCCCCCTAAACTACAGAGAGCCGCTGCATACCGCCCCCCCTCCAACAGGGAGGTAAGCCAGGTGTGATCACAGGGTGGATGCCACAGGATTTTCTCCAAGCATTTGGTGACGGGACCTTATCTACATATATTATCCATATACCAATAACCCATAATAAGTTATTTTTGAAAGTATTGTGAAGTCACCAACAGGACTTTTTTTCGGGACTGTTTCTCTTTACCAGTTCAGTTCACGTATGCACTGAGTGTGTTACTCTATTTATCCTATCCATCCTATCCTTTTCAGTTATGGATAATGTTTGTGGATTACTAATATGTTTTAGTGACTTAATTTTTTAACACGTGCTGCACATCTGGATTACTTAGATATTGGCTGTATATGTCACTAATATTGCTTTATTATTCACTGTGTTATATATTTTTTTCTTTTTTCTGATTATATTTTGATCAGTCTTCTATCAGTGCACGTACTTTTGTGTCACTGTGCACATTGCACATCGTTGCTAGTTAGCTTAATACCAGCTAATTACTTACCCACTCTGTCTCTCATTTTCCCTCATTTGCCCCTTCCCCTCCCCCTCCCTTCCACATTTTTCACTTGTGTTTGTCCCATCCCCAACGCTTTTTCATTTATATTTCCTCTCCCTCCCCATTTTTATTTAATCTGATACACTACAGCGCAGTCACCATCATGTTTTTTATAGTGTGTAGGAGAGTGACAGGCGCGGGCGCCCCCATGCTTATAGATGAGTGGGACCGTCCACTGCATCTCCAGATTCGGCTTACTGGCGGAGGCGGAGCTTTACTCCTCTGCGCTGCTTCCATCTTCTCCCCGAGCGCGACCGGGTCGGTGAAGTCACATGTACATTTACGGAGCCATGGGCCTCTGCTACAGCCTCCGACCACGGCTGTTCGGTGATCCTAGCGGCTCCATCTCCAACGCCCCCACCAACTCGGACACCGAGCAGCCCCCTGGAGCTGTTGGTGCCTATGAGAGCCAGGGACCTGAGGATCACAGCAGCAGCAGCTCAGGGGGGGCTCTGCAAACCGACTAGAGAGGGGAAAGTTCCAGACGGGCTGCTTCTACTACTGCAGAACTGGGGAGGTAGCACCAGCGGCACTGGGGACAGCAATAAGCAGCAGCACAAGCCCAGCAAGGGCCAGCAGGTGCACCATCAACAGAAACATTCTCTGCAGAAGGGATGGGACAAACTCTGACTGGAGGAGAAGGAGGCCAAGAAAGTCAGCAAGAGCATAGATCGGGTACTGAAGGAGCAGAAGAGGGAGTACAAGCAGACCCATAGACTGCTCCTCCTAGGTAAGTGCCTCTCCTTCCATTTCTACACTTACATGGGGGATAGGTGGCCGGTGTCTTTTCGACCTAGTTACCCTATCGATATGGTTCCGAGCTCGACTGCGCATGCGCACTCGGAACACACGGAAATCTACGAACATCTACAGCTGTTCATCAGCTGTAGGCACGCTCGCTCCCGAGGATACACGCCGCGCAGAAAGCGGCGGGGGCGGAGACTGGGACACGCCGCTCTCTAGGGCGGCATCAAACAAGTTGATGACCGAGTGACACACCGCTCTTTATTTTTTAAAATGTTCATTAGCGGGCACAAGTGTTGTACATATAAATCTCTACGCTTGCCGTCTAACATTGCACACTCACTCATCCGCCCCTTGCTGTACAGAGCGGCGTGTCACCCGACAATCAACTTGTTTAATGCTGCCCTATAGAGCGGCGTGTCCCAGTCTCCGCCCCCGCCGCTTTCTTGTCGTGCTGGTTCCCCTAGCATCGGGAGCGAGCGTGTCTACAGCTGCCGAACAGCTGTTCACGCTCAGAGAATTCTGTCGCCTCGGATTGCGCCTGCGCAGTCGAGCTCGGACCCATACCGATAGGCGGAACCAGCTCGGCAGAACACCGGCCATGCCTGCTGACACTGCCTGTCTGCTTTATGTTGTCCTTGACATTTTATGGTTGGCCTGCTTCCTGGGCATGCCTCTGGACTCTACATGCTCTATATATATATATATATATATATATATATATATATATATATATATATGTAGCGCTACCCCCAGTTAAGAGAGCCGCTGGATTGATTTTTTCGGGCCCTGTGTGCAGCATCACCAACCCCCAGCAATCTGCTCGACCCACTCTGGCACAGCTAGTCTAAGGGTTATATGTATATCACATTTAAATGTTATTGCAATGAATAATCTCCTACAGTAAGACAACACACTGAGGGCAGAGATTAAATATAACTGTTTACTCTTATATCAAAAGTAGCATAGACAGAACACAACATATGCAATTGGTTAGCAGAGCCCTGCAGAATTCAATACAGCATAAAATAATGGCGCTGCGCGGTACTTCACCACGTGTGGCTATTATAGTATGCGTGCCCTATGGCGCACTAAACAATACCCAAACTTCCCACCCCGGTCAGGCCTGACATGGAATAAATCTCAGTCACCTCCTATGTGGAGTTCTTCGCATGCCATCTTTCAGTGGTGCACTTGATGAATAGCAATTTGTAAGCCAACAGGCAATACTTGAAACACTATACTGGGAGGGACACTTAAACTCTGTCCTGCTACCGGTCCCCCCGGGGAACAGTGAATAAGCGAAACTGTGGGCCTATGCAGTCTATAGGCCTGAAAACGGCACAGTCTATAGGTCTGGGCAGGTGCCCGCTCACCACTCCGGACGCGATCCAAGTCCGGAACGTCCACCCTGCTGTGTATCCGCACACAGCGTCTGCAACGATCGGGTCCCCGATCCAACTGATGTCCTCACTCGACAAGACAGATGCCACCCAGGCTCCGCAGTGGGGTGGAAGGCTCTTTGGAAGTTGCGCAAGGCCCAGGCTTCAGGCCTTGCACTGCAGCAGATCCGCACAGGAAGAAAGTCTTGCTTGCAGCACGGTGTCCAAAGAGGCCGAGCTCCGCCTCGCCTCCTCCTTAAATAACCCCTCCCATGAGTCTCTGCGGTGGCTAACTGCACTCTGGGTGCCGAACAGGGTTCTGGGTAACGTAGTCCCGGAGCCTTAAAGGAGACCCCGCTACACATATATATATATATATATATATATATGTAGCACTACCCCCGTAGGAGCTGCTGTTTGTTTGATTTGGGTCTACGTCCTGCCTATCAACCCCTGGAAGTGGCTCAAACCTTCCCTTAGCACAACTGATATGAATAAGGAGTGTGAGACCTATTGAGTATTAGGAGACACAATCCTGCATACATCACACAATAATCTGTAAATGTTATTACCTTTGCTGGTCACTAGTCCTTCTAAGTGACAGAGATACTTCACACAAGTTATATGCTTAATCAAAGGTACCTTTACTCAGTATAAAAGGGAAGGGTAAAGAATCACATTAATACACACAGTTGACTCTGCATGCGCATTGCAGAGTCAATAAACCAATAAGGATAGGTATCACTGAGATTAGGTAATAACAGGAAATAACATCAGCTATATATATGTACATGTATCTATATGTGTCTCTGCACGGCTAACTGGTTGCTCGCGAGCTACCCCTTTATTGCAATACCTTGCACGTGTTCATTCCCTATAATAGGTAAGCAAGGCCTATCTGCGTCCCACTCAAAGTTCCTTTCTCCAATGAAGTCTTCGCTAGCCACCGTCGGTGCACAAGTTAAATTGTAATCCACAGGGTTTCAACAAGATGCTGTAATTATCCACAATATACCTGAGTACTCGTGTGCCTGCCACCCACTAATGACGGATGCACCAATCTCTGATCACATAGTCTCCAGTGAGATACACTAGGCCGCAAGCTGTGGCGTGATAGGTGAAGTGTGGCTGGCACTAACTAAATCACTTTCCTCTAAGGTAGTAGTCAATTCTGGGCAGGTGCCCTTCTCACCAAACAGGCCCGACTTTCAGATAGTCTCCTCTGTCTTGTCCCGGTCACTCGATCTCCACGCTTCTGCTTCAGCTGCAGTCTCCGGACTCCGTCACTAACAGCATATGGTGATGGACGACTCCGGTCTCTGCTGGGCAATCACAGGACGCTGTGGAAGATCCTCTGCTGGAAATCACTCAGGCACTCCCGTAATTTAGGCCCAGGCTTCTGGCCTAATCCTTAGGAAGCAGGCCTCCATGCCAACTTCCTGCTTGATTGAGAGCTGGATCCAGAGAGAGAGAGGCTGGCCCCTCCCCTGGTTTAATACCTGCAGGGAAATTTGTTAGTTTATGCATGACAATAAACAACTTGCCTTTTCATAAGCAGGATTTAAACTTAAACAGCTCATATCATAACACAGAGCCGACAGAGGAACCTCCCACCAATTATCACAAGGAGGGAGGTTGTCCTGTATACGGACCACCGACACTTGGGTGTCTGTTTCAGATGTGCTAGGGAGTGAGCTGGGGTTTTCTTCCACTGAATCTGAATCTGGAGTGGAAGAGCTAGACTGATCAATGGTTCTCTTAGAAGTGATGATGGCCTCCTCAGAGCATTCACCCAATTGGTCGTACGTCAGTCTTTTTGGGGGGTGAATTACTCTTCTTTCCCTCTGCTCTTTATGTATCATATTCTCAAGGACATTGGGGCTGGCTGTTTCTAGAAGCTCTTCAGGGGCTTCCTCATCTAGTTCAGGCATGTTGGGCTCCAGAACTTCAGGAGCGTCCCGCTCTCCTTCAGATAGAGACAACGACCCTTCTTCTGGGTCTTCCATTGACAAAGAGTCTGAGTCATCAGCTACCTCCTCAATAAGAATGTTTGAAGGCACGAATTCAGGAGCTTCTGCCCGAAGAGTTCCATTGTCAACTGTTTTGGGTGAGGTTTGGGAGGTGGTCATGGGTTCTGGCAATTGGGATGACCACAACCAGTCAGATTCTGCTTCTTCATCCTCTTGACCTTCATTGTCAGAGTCTCCATCTCTCACATCTGGAAGCACTGTTTGAGATCGGGTGATGGGTCTGGAACCTTGAGAAGTTGAAGGGGTTTCTTGTGAGTCAGATGCAGGAGGCATGCGAACTGCCTCGGAGAGGGGCAACAAGTGATTCCTGTGCCAGGTCTTTAACGGTCCCACGCTTCCTTCTGGCCTAATTTGGTACACAGGAAGGTTTTCCAGCTTCTTGCAGATAACATAAGGTTGGGATTTCCAACGGTCAGCCAACTTATGTTTTCCCGGAATTCCCAAGTTCCTCAACAGCACTCTATCTCCTGGCTGTAAATCTTGAATTCTGACTCTTAGGTCAAAGTTTCTTTTATTTCTCAGCCTCCGTTGGTCAGATGTTGCTTGGGCCTTTTCAAAAGCTGTCTTCAGACTCTTTCTCAATCGGTCTACATACCCCTTGTGGGATGCTGCTGAGGTATGATCCAGCGATATGCCAAAAGCCAAGTCCACTGGCAACCGAGCCTCCCGCCCGAACATCAAACGGTATGGGGAATACCCGGTGACATCACTGGCAGTGCTATTGTAGGCATGCACTATGGCAGCTACATGCTTGCTCCAATGCTGCTTTTTCTCTGAACTCAGAATCCCCAACATATCCAAGAGAGTCCGGTTAAACCGTTCAGGCTGAGCATCTCCTTGTGGGTGATAAGGGGTTGTCCTGGTCTTCTGGATGCCTAACA
The DNA here is from genome assembly GCA_029206835.1 of Rana muscosa. Classification (NCBI taxonomy): domain Eukaryota; kingdom Metazoa; phylum Chordata; class Amphibia; order Anura; family Ranidae; genus Rana; species Rana muscosa. The sequence goes on from CM055121.1 coordinate 357,874,627, forward strand.
GGTCTAATAACTTCTTTATTAATTTGCTTTTAAAGTCTCTGCCCTGATCTGAATGAAGGCGTTGGGGTAGACCATAGTGCACAAAGAATTTTTCTACCAGTACTTTGGCTACTGTTGAGGCCTTCTGGTCTTTTGTTGGGAATGCTTGAGCATATCTGGTAAAGTGATCTGTTATCACCAAGACATTCCCTTGACCACTTAGATCAGGCTCCAGGCAAAGGAAGTCAATGCACACCAGTTCCATAGGTCCCTGACTTTGCAGATGGCCCATTGGGGCTGCTTGACGTGGCAAGGTCTTCCTTTGAATGCATCGGACACAGGAATGGCAATATCCTTCCACTTCAGCCCGCATGCAGGGCCAATAGAACCTATCCCGTACAAGGTGAAAAGTCAGTTCGGACCCTAGGTGATCATGGTTGTCATGGAGGGCAGCTAGGACCGCTTCTCGATATTTGGCTGGTAGAAAGAGCTGCCACTTCTCTTCTGAGTCGTCAGAGGGGCCCCTTCGGTAGACCACCCCTTGACGTATGTGTAGCCGATCCCACTCCCTGCGCAACAATCGGGCTTCTCTTGGGGAGTCTGTTTCAAGCATCTCGGGATGCTGGCTTTCCAGGGCCTTTATCAGGAGTTTCCCTAAAGAGTCTTCTTCTTGCTCCTTTCTCAAATCCCTTTTTGTCAGCTTGGGCAAGCCCTCCCCTTCGACTTGGGTCACACTGCAATAGCACTTCGGTACTCCAACAGCTGAGACCCCAATTTCTTCGGCTCTTGACCCACCTCTGGCTTGAAGTTCTGTCCCCTGATATAGGGCTCGCACTCCCTCTGGGTCTAGTTGGGCCCATTCTTCGGTAGGGTCGGTGGGGGCATGAGACCTCCTGGACAGGGCATCTGCATCCCTATTTCCCACTCCGGGTCGGTACTTCAAGCTGAAGGTGAAGCTTGAAAGGGCAGCCAACCACCGGTGTCCCGTTGCATCCAACTTGGCAGTGGTCAGAAGGTAGGTGAGCGGGTTATTATCTGTCTTCACCACAAACTCCGCCCCATATAGGTAGTCTCTCAGTTTGTCTACCACTGCCCATTTCAAGGCCAGGAATTCAAGCTTGTGGGTGGGGTAATTCTTCTCAGCAGGTATCAGACTCCTGCTCACATATGCGACGGGTCTTAGGTAACCATCATGTTCCTGGTACAGCACCCCACCCAGCCCATCTCGGCTGGCATCTACATGCAGTTCATAAGGCTTCTTTGGATCAGCATAGGCCAGGACTGGTGCAGTGGTAAGACTCTTCTTTAACATCTGGAAGGCTTCCTCGCACTCCCCTGTCCACTGGTCTTGAATTGACTCTTTGGGCCTTCGGGGTCCCATGGTGAGTTTCACTGGTTTGACCAGCTCTGGAACATCATCTTCCCCTTCGTTTCTGAGTAACTCGTTCAGGGGTCTGGCAATCTTGGCGAATCCTTCTAAAAATCTTCTGTAGTAAGAACAGAACCCCAGGAATGACCGAAGCTCAGTCACGTTGGTAGGTCTCGGCCAAGAGGTGACGGCATCCAGCTTCTCTGGGTCCGTGGCCACCCCTTCTGCAGAAACGATATGGCCCAGGTAATGGACTGAGGACTGGTAAAATTGACACTTCTCTGGGGAGAGTTTCAGGCCCTCTTCACTGAGCCTCTTCAGGACCTTCTCCAGTCTCTCTTCATGCTCTTCTAGGGTTCTCCCGAACACGATGACATCGTCCAAATATACCAGTACCTCTATTAGATTCATGTCCCCGACGGTTCTCTCCATTAGCCTTTGGAAAGTGGCGGGGGCTCCTGATAACCCTTGAGGCATACGGTTGAACTCAAAGAACCCCACAGGGGTGATGAAGGCTGTCTTCTCCCGATCCTCAGGGTGCATGGGGATTTGGTAATATCCACTTTTTAGATCCATTACACTGAACCACTTGGCCCCTGACAGACTCTGCAGGGCGTCTTCAATTCGGGGAGTGGTGTATTGATCTGGGATGGTCCTTCTGTTTAGTGTTCTGTAGTCGATACACAGTCTCAGCGACCCGTTCTTCTTTCGGACTACCACTATTGGAGAAGCGTAAGGGCTCCTGGATTCTCGAATAATCCCTGTCCTCTTCAGCTCAGCCAACTGTTCCCGCAAGTCTTCTAAGTCACCCAGTGGGACCCGTCGAACTCTCTCTCTAAAGGGCTTATCTTCTTGTAAGCGTATCTTGTGAGTGGCACTCCTTGCGCACCCCACATCGAACTCATCTTTAGAGAAGATCTTTTCCCACCTTGCAAGTTGAGCTTTGGCCCTTTTTCTCCATTCTGGTGGGAGGGCCGTGTCTTCAGAACAGAGCTTCTCTATGGTGACTTCACCCCTTTCTTCTTTCTTCAATTCACACGGGGCAATGGGGGTGGCTGGATTCACCTGGCCCAACAGCATTCTGGCCGGCACCTTCACTGGTGTATTAGCAGTGTTCCTTATACTCACTGAAACCCTCCCATGGCTTTTCTGTAGGGCCTTCAATGGGATCACTTCGGGGATTACTTCAATCCCTTTCTGTCTTTCCTGTGGGCCTGGTTCGAAGACAATGAAGGGGCCTGGCTGTTTCCATGTGAGCTTGACAGAAGCCCTCAGGCAAGTCACATCTCCCGGTTGTAATAACTTCTCCGTCTTGTCTAGCTTCCAAATCTTGCCAACTCCCTCAGCCGGGGCCTTCTGCTCCAGTACCAGGCGCTGGTAGGCTTGCCTTAACATGGGGTGGACTCTTGTGGTCGGGGCTTCTTCCTGTTGGGCCAACGGTGTCAGCAGTCGCCTGACTAGATCAGTGTTGGTCCCTATGATGAGTGAGCTCTTGCTGGCCCCTGGTGGGCGAGGGCACACTACTGCCAGAGTATCGAAGGTCTCTGTCTCCCCAGCCACTGAGGGATCAAAAGTCAACTTGATTGGCAGGTAACCGTCATAGGGAAAGCTCTGAGTTCCAATACCCCATATTTCCAGTTCCTCTAATTTCTGTAGGGGCAGATGTTTAAGATGTTTATCATAGAAATCCCTATACAGAAGAGTCACTTGAGCCCCAGTGTCAAGAAGAGCCTTGGTGTAGATCCCTTCTACTTGTATGGAGACTACTGGAGAAGGCCCCACTAACTTGGCAGGGAACTCCTTCAACACAGACTTCTTGCTCGGTTCAGTTACCTGTACCCTCACTTCTTTTTTTCTTGAGTTTCCGGTGGGTCTCAGTCCCTTCTGGGTCTGGTGTGCACTGGCCTTCTGTTCAACAGCAGCCTGAGTTGTGGGACGGGGCCTAATTGGCAGAGGTTTAGGTCCCTGACTCTGATGTTTTGGATCATTGGACTTCTTGAAGGAGTTCGTGGAAACTGGTGGGCGCCCGGCTGACTCCTTCACCGGGGCCCTCTGAAGTTTTCCGCCGGCTTGCGATATCTGGATGCAACTTCATCTGGGCTGGGACACACTGCTCTAACATGCCCGATTCCCCCACAATTGAAGCATGTTATCAATCTCTTAGGCTTCTGTACTAGTTCCATATTGGAGCTAGGAGGTTTTTTTGGTTCCTCTGACGTGTTCTTGTTGTGTGGCACAGAGGCCTGGCTAGTCAGCATGGACACCATTTCTACTAGTTGTGACACCTGGGTCTTTAGGAGTTCAACTTCTGAATCACCTTCTTCTGCACTTAACATTCTGACTCGGGCAGTTGGTTCGGTGTGTTGACTCCTCCTTTTGTCTTCCAACATGGCCTCCTCCTCCCTGACTATCCGGATCAAGTCGGGGTATTCCAGGCTGCTCCCGTCCCGCCGGGTGCGTAGCAATAATGCGATGGGGTCCAAGGGTTGAGCTCCCCTCAACACCTGCTGGGCACGGGCCTCATCCACTTTTCTTGGATCGATCCCTTTCTTCAGTAGGATCCGATGCAGGGTCTTATCCAGGCGTCCTATGAATTCTGACAGCTTCTCTCCCTCTTTTTGGTAGCAATGCCCCAGCTGGTAAGTGAGTTCAGTGACGTTTTCCGTCCCGCCGAACACATTCTGCAGAATATCCAGATAATCCTGTGCATTGCAGTCCTTCTTGCTTAACTTGAGGTTACGTATGGCCTCCAGAGCAGGCCCCTTTAAGCTTTCCACAATCCGTTGTTTTTTTTGTTGTTCTGGCACCTCCCATTCTTCTAGGGCCTGAGTGGCGCCATCTAGCCACTCTTCAAATCCATCTTCCACTGAAGGTACAGGTTTCTTCCCAAAAAAGGTCCTGAGTTTCCTGTATCCTGACATCAGGTAGTCTGGAGGGTCCTTTTTACACTTGGTCACAATCTCCCCCAGGACAGCGCACAATTCTGAGCTAAGGGTGGTCAATGGTGGTGAACCGGGACCCTTTTGTTGGGCGCTCCCTCCTGTGCTGGGGCCTCCTGAAGTAGTGGATGTGGGGCCATCTTTATTCTCTTCTGGGTGTATCAGGAGGAGTTCTACTTGGTTTGTAGTTTTTATGCTGGCACCCTTGAAGTAGTCAGAGATTCCGTTCCTCCACTCACATAATGCATAGGTGTGGGGATTTACAGTATCTGTCTTTATGTCAATCACCCATGGCTTCCTGTCCGTGGACAATGCTCCCAAGACTGGAGTTAGCTGCTCCTCTACCCAGGCCTCTCTCTGGATTTCAACCACCAGGCCATTTCCGGGTAGGATGCCTTCATCCCTGCACCACCGGGCTACGGCAGCAGGGTCCATTTCTGTGCTGTAAGGGTTCTGTCTAGGGGGAAAGTTGATTGCAGAACCGTAGAATATCCCGGACGAGCCCCCACGTGTAGCACTACCCCCGTAGGAGCTGCTGTTTGTTTGATTTGGGTCTACGTCCTGCCTATCAACCCCTGGAAGTGGCTCAAACCTTCCCTTAGCACAACTGATATGAATAAGGAGTGTGAGACCTATTGAGTATTAGGAGACACAATCCTGCATACATCACACAATAACCTGTAAATGTTATTACCTTTGCTGGTCACTAGTCCTTCTAAGTGACAGAGATACTTCACACAAGTTATATGCTTAATCAAAGGTACCTTTACTCAGTATAAAAGGGAAGGGTAAAGAATCACATTAATACACACAGTTGACTCTGCATAAACCAATAAGGATAGGTATCACTGAGATTAGGTAATAACAGGAAATAACATCAGCTATATATATGTACATGTATCTATATGTGTCTCTGCACGGCTAACTGGTTGCTCGCGAGCTCCCCCTTTATTGCAATACCTTGCACGTGTTCATTCCCTATAATAGGTAAGCAAGGCCTATCTGCGTCCCACTCAAAGTTCCTTTCTCCAATGAAGTCTTCGCTAGCCACCGTCGGTGCATAAGTTAAATTGTAATCCACAGGGTTTCAACAAGATGCTGTAATTATCCGCAATATACCTGAGTACTCGTGTGCCTGCCACCCACTAATGACGGATGCACCAATCTCTGATCACATAGTCTCCAGTGAGATACACTAGGCCGCAAGCTGTGGCGTGATAGGTGAAGTGTGACTGGCACTAACTAAATCACTTTCCTCTAAGGTAGTAGTCAATTCTGGGCAGGTGTCCTTCTCACCAAACAGGCCCGACTTTCAGATAGTCTCCTCTGTCTTGTCCCGGTCACTCGATCTCCACGCTTCTGCTTCAGCTGCAGTCTCCGGACTCCGTCACTAACAGCATATGGTGATGGACGACTCCGGTCTCTGCTGGGCAATCACAGGACGCTGTGGAAGATCCTCTGCTGGAAATCACTCAGGCACTCCCGTAATTTAGGCCCAGGCTTCTGGCCTAATCCTTAGGAAGCAGGCCTCCATGCCAACTTCCTGCTTGATTGAGAGCTGGATCCAGAGAGAGAGAGGCTGGCCCCTCCCCTGGTTTAAGTAGTCTGCCCAGAATGCTTTGCGGTGTTGCAATGCACCCTGGGTAATGTAGTCTGTCTTTTACTAAAAGCAACAAAGTCTTTTCTCCTAGCTGATATCTGCCCCAAAGTGCATTAGTTGCATTGTAACACTTATACCACCGGAGGGAGCCGGATTCCTTCTTACATATGGACATCCTGCTACACATATATATATATATATCCATCTATCTCTCTATATATCTCTCTCTCTCTCTCTCTCTCTCTCTCTCTCTCTATATATATATATATATATATATATATATATACATATATCTATATCTATCTATCTATCTATCCATCTATCTATCGATCTATCTATCTATCTATCTATCTATATAAGGCTTCACTCCTGCCCAGGACACTAGATACATGGAGTTTGCATGTTCTCCCTGTGTGGTTCCTCTCCCACTCCAAACACATGCAGGTAGGTGACATGGGACCATCACCTACCAACATGGCTTTGGAATGTGCCAGGAAACTGGAGTACCTGGAGGATGCCCACACAAAGAGAACATGCAAACTCCATGCAGATAGCTTCCTGGCCCAGATTCAAACCAAGTGAGGCAAGTGCCAACCACTAACCTACTGTTCTCCCTATATAACTGTATATACTGACAGCATTATCTGAAAGTTGGGTTTCAAATATTTTAAAAGGGGCGCAGTTTCAGTGCTTGCCATAGGTGCCATTTTCGCTAGATATGCCTCTGCATCCACCCGGACCTGATCGGGTTCACCTAACCCTTCCTTGCCACTTACAGCTTGCTGAGAAAACAATTTCTGTCTCTGCAATCATAGACTCTGGTGCCTGCAGCTGCTTTGTGGACTCTAGTTTCGCAGCCCGGCACAATCTCCCTCTTTGTACCAAAAAACAAGGGTTTGTGGTAAACCTCGCTGACGGCTCTGGTATCAAGTCTGGCCCAGTAACACAGGAAACGGTTTCCGTCCTCTGCCTTTCTTCTACCGGTCATCAAGAGTTCCTACGCCTAGATGTCATCTCGTCACCCATGTTCCCCATCATCCTGGGTATGCCCTGGCTGAAGGCACACAATCCCAGCATCAATTGGCTTACAGGGGAGGTCCTTTTCTCCTCACCTTACTGCCTGGTACACTGTGTCCCATAGGAGGTACGCACCATTACACCTGTCCTGGCCATCCAGTCTGATCCGGAAACCTCAAAACTTGTTCCTGCAGTCCATCATGAATTTCTCAAAGTCTTCAACAAAAAGAATGAGGACTCTCTCCCTCCTCACCGGGCCTATGATTGCCCCATAGAACTGTTGCCTGGATCCAAGAACGGTAAACCTGATGCGCTCTCACGCATGTCCTCTGAGTCGGCCCCACCTCCTGAACCTGACACTATTTTACCTGCCAAGAACTTTCTAATCCTACAGGCAGATGTCCCAAATCAAGGAGGCAGTTGCTAATCATCCTCCTCCTCTGGATCTGCATCTTCAACCAAGAGATGAACTCTTCTTCCACAAGGAACAAATCTTTATTCCTGAGCAGTTTAGGGTTCACATCCTCAAGAAATGCCATGACCATCCCCTTGCTGGGCACTTTGGAATCCACAAGACCTCTGACCTAGTGTCCCGTTCCTTTTGGTGGCCTGATTTATTGAAGGATTGTAGAGATTATGTCAGGTCCTGCTCCGTATGTCTCAGAAACAAGTCTGACCGTGCCAAGACGTGGAGGTTGTTAGAATCTCTTCCTGTACCTGAAAAACCTTGGAACATGATTTCCTTGGATTTTATTGTGGAACTCCCCCCGTCTGAAGGATTCACCACCATCTTCGTTATAGTGGATCATTTTTGAAAAATGGCCCATTTTGTACCTTTGAAAGGAACCCCCTCTGCCTCTTTAACCGCTTCTGTATTTGTCAAGGAGAACGTACGGTTACATGGTGTAACGGCACCCCAATATCCAGGGGATTAACGCCGTTTACGATGTTCCCTCTCCTAGACACACATCCACTCGCTACCAATATCCACAGCTAAACGACCCTTTCCTATAGGAGCCGACCCCTCTGGAAGAAGACGAGACGCACTCTGTCTCTTCTGTAGTAGGAATGCCTTTATTATTGAGAAACATTGTAACTTTATACACAATTCAAGGCACATGATTTAACATGAACAAGGGCCCAGCTCCACCCACACATCCCAAGACTCAACACCTCATCCTGACGTCTGCTAGGCTTCAAAAGATCCCAACACAATAGAATATACGATCTCCAATACACATCTTTTCACAAAGGGTTGGCAGCCAGTCTGTCTGGCACTTTACAATACACACAAGGACAGACTTAAATGAACAATAGAAATGCAAAACAACTTAATTCCTCACAGCAATGATACTTAACCCCCACATACAGTTTACATCCAATCTATATACAATGTATATACAGCCTTGAATATGGCTATCACAGACCATATCGGGGGTTTCTTTTATTCACCCTGTGTCCAAAGTGACCCCACTGTCACACATCTCCCCTTTCGGCAGGGGACTAACAGAGGAGGGGACCCCAGACGGGTCTACTCCGAAGTTAGTCCATGGGTCCATTCTTCCAATGCTGGTATCCACCCAGTACCACAAATGAATTGCTCCAAGCAGAGCATTACTTACCCAGCCAACCTCTGCCTCTCTCAGAGAACATACCCGCCGCTGGGGAGAAGACAGGGTGACTGGGCTCAGTCCGTCATGCTGTTGGGGATCTGGGTCGACTGCCCGGCATCCCTGGGGTATACAAGTGGAGACTGAAGTCCCATCCACTTGTGGTAGGTGGAAGTCCCCCAGTACTTGCAAAGCAAGGCTGACATCCTCCTGTCTCAGTGTCACACCATTTTCTGGGGTTGTGTCAGTGAGGACTGAAGTCCCATCCAATACCACAGGAACTCCCTCTTCTGTTAGTTGAGAGCCGAGGCCCGTGGCACTCTGCTCTGTTGCCAGCTCTTCTGCTGGGTTGCTGTGAGTGGAGACCGCAGTCCCATCCACCGATATCCGCTCAAGTGGCAGTTGTGTGCAGCGGCCAGTAGCATTCTGCCCTGCTGCCAGTGATTCAGCTGGGGGTAAAAGCTTTACCACCCCAGCTTGTTGCTGGAGAGTGGGGCCAACTGCCCCGGCTCCCTGAAACTCCTCAGTTGTTTCCGGTGCTGGGCAGCACAGGTTGCTATCACTCTGCCCTGTTGCCAGTACTCCTGCTGGGGACTCCACACCATCTGCTCTGGCTACCTGTTGGGGAGGGAAAATGGCTGCTTCTCCTCCCTGCATCTCTGAAATCCACTCAGAAAGAGGAACCATCACCTTCTCAACTCGGGCCTCCAACACTGCCACGGGTGTAGAGCAGGGGTCTGCAGTACTTTGTCCTGCTGCCAGTACTTGAGCAGGCGATGCATAATTCATAACATCCTCTGCACAGTCCATTAAGTCCATACCTTCTGTAATCTGTGGCTGGGGAGATGAGCCAACTGCCCTAGCTCCCTGGAACTCCATATCATCCACTTCGGCTTTAAGGGTGGCAATCTTCAGATTTTCCACTGCTGATTCTTCAGCCAGGCTAGCTCCCTGGAACTCTATATCATCCACTTCGGCTTTAGGGAGGGCAATCTTCATCTTTTCCACTGCCGATTCTTCAGCCAGGCTAGCTCCCTGGAACTCTGTATCATTCACTTCGGCTTTAGGGAGGGCAATCTTCAGATTTTCCACTGCTGATTCTTCAGCCAGGATTTCATAGTTGTCAACTGGTAATTCCTGATAGTCCCAGGCAAAGGGAGCCCCACCCTGCTGCTGAGCAGAGTCTAGCAGCTGTTTGTAGGCAATCTCCAGCTCCCATTCCTGAACGGCCAGAAACTCCAAATCTTCCTGTGCCCAGTGCCCTTCCGAGACATTCAGTCTTTGTTCTCTGTGCTCCATTATTTCCTCCAAACGCCACTCCTGATCACTCCCAAAGTCAGGGTCCTCGGACAGCCTCCAATACAACAATCCCAGGCCATTATAGTCAAAGCCTTCCGTGGGGCTGTCATCCGCTGACCATGGGCACTCTTGGGCTACATACCACCGGAGGGCTCTGTAGCTCTCGTCCAACCGCATCTCTGCCCGGATCAGCCTGCTTAACTCAGCTGTCCACTCCTGCTTCGGTTGTTCCCCCAATAACAGCATTCGTACTTCATACTGCGACCAGTACCTTGCATAGATGGAGGGGAGAACCTTTCCCTGGTGTTGCTGCTCGAGGGCTAGCACTTTCTTCCAGAGTTCGCAGCGGATTGAATCCGACCATCCCAGCAGGACCTCCTCTGATACTGGTCCTCTATGTTGTATCTGCATCTCTCGCAACCTCCTTCTGAATTCCTTTTCCATGTCGGCTGGTATCTGTATCTCTCCTCTCCTTTCAGTTGGTGCTGCTTTTTTAGGTGTTGTCTCTGATTGCCGTATTTCCGCCATTCTCTGCTCATGTTGTCGCTCATCCTGCCGCTCGATTTCTCTAATGGCTTCCTGTATGGCGGTCTCTGATGGGTTAGCACCATATAATGCCAAGCGCTCTCGAACTCGTTGCTGAAACAAATCTTCAACTGACCGGGGTCCTGCATCACCATTCCTCTGGTTCATCTCGGCTCTCAAGTAAGTCTTTCAGCGTGACTTTCCTGCAGGCTGCATAGCTTGGTCATTTACTGTGGTGGCTTGGAGTGTCCCAGGAACTGGAGGGAAAATCCCGCTGCTGCCAACCAATGTAACGGCACCCCAATATCCAGGGGATTAACGCCGTTTACGATGTTCCCTCTCCTAGACACACATCCACTCGCTACCAATATCCACAGCTAAACGACCCTTTCCTATAGGAGCCGACCCCTCTGGAAGAAGACGAGATGCACTCTGTCTCTTCTGTAGTAGGAATGCCTTTATTATTGAGAAACATTGTAACTTTATACACAATTCAAGGCACATGATTTAACATGAACAAGGGCCCAGCTCCACCCACACATCCCAAGACTCAACACCTCATCCTGACGTCTGCTAGGCTTCAAAAGATCCCAACACAATAGAATATACGATCTCCAATACACATCTTTTCACAAAGGGTTGGCAGCCAGTCTGTCTGGCACTTTACAATACACACAAGGACAGACTTAAATGAACAATAGAAATGCAAAACAACTTAATTCCTCACAGCAATGATACTTAACCCCCACATACAGTATACATCCAATCTATATACAATGTATATACAGCCTTGAATATGGCTATCACAGACCATATCGGGGGTTTCTTTTATTCACCCTGTGTCCAAAGTGACCCCACTGTCACACATGGCATTCCAGCAAGTATAACCTCAGATCGTGGAGTGCAGTTCACCTCCAAATTTTGGAGGGCCCTATGTAAAGCTTTAAGGATTGAACTGTGTCTTTCATCTGCTTATCACCCGCAGACTAATGGTCAGACCGAAAGGACAAATCAGTCCTTGAAGCAATACTTGAGATGTTTCTCGTCCTTCTCTCAGGATGATTGGGTGTCCCTCCTTCCCTTGGCAGAATTTGCATATAATAATTCTGTTCATTCTGCTATCAGTCAAACTTCTATGTCAATTATGGTTATCACCCTTCCTTCCTACCCGATGTACCCACGGAGTCTTCTGTACCAGCTGTGCAAGAGAGACTGGACTTTTTCAACACCAATAATTAACTCTTGCGAGAGACTATTCTAAAGTCACAGGTGGCTAACAAGAAATTTTTAGATAGGAAGAGAAGGGGGAACCTGAATTTGAAGCCAGGAGACAGGGTTTTTCTGTCTACAGCTAGCCTAAAGTTGAAATGCCCTTCGAAGAAACTTGGCCCAAAATTCCTGGGTCCTTTCTCAATTAAAAAACGGATCATTCCTGTGGCTTTTGAACTATCCTTGCCAAGCAGTTTAAAAATGTATCCTGTGTTCCACATTTCGCTGCTCAAGCCTACGGTCTCTAACCCCATCCCAAATTGTGGCACTGAAGCCCCTGCCCCATTACTGGTTGAAGGAAGTGAAGAATATGAGGTTGAGGCTATTCTGGACTGTAGGAAGAGGGGAGGTCGGACTCAATTCCTCATTAAGTGGAAAGGTTATTGCCCTGAGGATAACTCCTGGGAACCAGCCTCTAATGTTCATGCTCCCCAGTTGATACAGGCCTACCTCCAGCTTCATCCCGAAAAACAGTCTCTTGTGGGCATTTGGAGGCTGCCCCTAAGGGAAATGTCAGGGAATTCCTGTGAGACGTTTTGCACATAGATGCGCACAAGCGAATAGTCTTTGCCATAGAAAGGCAAATAGGGGCGTGCATCGCGGGCGCACACGCGCACACGCACAAGCTTAATTCCAATTGGTGCCAGATGGCCTATTTAAAAGGGAGTCTTGGCTCCTGTGCTTTGCTGACTGATCTTCAGCTGTGTTCCTGAATCCTGCTCTGATCCTGTGTGTCCTCCCAGTATTTAGACCCGGCTTGCTCTTGACCTTGGCTCTGTGTTCTGTTCCTGTACTGTTGCCCATCTCTGACCCAGCTCCGTTCCTGGCTCTGTCTATGATTTGGTAACTGACTGCCCGCCTGCTGACGAACCTGGCTATCCCTGAGACCTTGCTTCTGTCTATGTTCCTGGTTGCTGTTAACTCTCGGTTACCTGCCTGGCTTTTCCTGTTCCTGCTCTGCACATCACAATCTACTCCAGGCCGCTGAACCCTGTCAAGCTGTTCTCCCAGGACCTCCTGCTCCAGGCACTCATGTCCCTCTTGTCCTTCGGCTTCCTCTGTCTCACCTTCAGCGGAGCCAGGACAGGAGATATAAGAGAGGCCGACCTCATCAACTCAGTCTCCCATCTGATCCCTGAACAGGGATGAGCCGAACACCCCCCTGTTCGGTTCGCACCAGAACCTGCGAACAGACAAAATGTTTGTGTAAACTTTAGAACCCTATTAAATACAATGGACTCGAACGTTCGAAATCTAAAGTGTTAATTATAAAGGCTAATATGCAAGTTATTGTCCTAAAAAGTGTTTGGGGACCTGGGTCCTGCCCCATGGGACATGTATCAATGCAAAAATAAGTTTTAAAAACGGCAGTTTTTTCGGGAGCAGTGATTTTAATAATGCTTAAAATGAAAAAATAAAAGTGAAATATTCCTTTAAATTTCGTACCTGGGGGGTGTGTATGATATGCATGTGAAGTGGCGCATGTTTCCCGTGCTTAGAACTGTCCCTGCAAAAAATGTCATTTTTGAAAGAAAAAAATGCATTTAAAACTGACTCGCGGCTATTAATGAATTGTCGGCTCCCGGCAATACATACAAAAGTCATTGATAAAAAAATAAAAAAAAGCGTGGGGGTTCCCCAGAATTAAATTACCAGGCCCTTCAGGTCTGGAATGGATATTAAGGGGAACCCCGCCGCAAATTTAAAAAAAAATTGACGTGGGGTTCCCCCAAATATCCATTCCAGGCCCTTCAGATCTGGCATGGATTTTAAGGGGAACTCCACCCCAAATTAAAAAAAAATGGCGTGGAGTCCCCCTAAAAATCCATACCAGACCCCTTATCCGAGCACGCAACCTGGCCAGCCACAGGGGAAAAGGGGGGGACGAGAGAGCAGCCCCCCCTCCCTCCTGAACCGTACCAAGCCACATGCCCTCAACATGGGGAGGATGTCCCCATGTTGATGGGGACAAGGGCCTCATCCCCACAACCCTTGCCCGGTGGTTGTGGGGGTCTGCGGGCGGGGGGCTTATCGGAATCTGGAAGACTCCTTTAACAAAGGGGACCCCCAGATCCCGCCCCCCCCCCTATGTGAATTGGTAAGGGGTACATTGTACCCCTACCATTTCACGAAGAAAGCGTAAAAAAATGTTTAAAAAAACACACAAACACCTTGAAAAAGTCCTTTATTTAAAAAAAAACAAAAAAACATTCCAGCGATGAAATCCAGTGTCCCGCGGCGATCCCGATATCCAGCGCTGTCCTTCATTGGTTGTGCCTGAGCGGACCTGATGGGGAACTCCCTCTCAGTATTTTAAATGTATAGACCCGCCCCTTCTAAAGTTCCCCATCAGGTCCGCTCAGCGGACGAGATGCGGAACATGAGAAGGGGCGGGTCTATACATGTATTACCAAAGTGAGAGCAGTCCCCCATCAGGTCCGCCCCCTCAGTATGTCGGACCCGCCTACGTCATTGGCTTGAGCGGGGAACTTCCTTCACTATGTAAATTTAAATTACACAGTGAAGGAAGTTCCCCGCTCAAGCCAATGACGTAGGCGGGTCCGACATACCGAGGGGGCGGACCTGATGGGGGATTGCTCTCACTTTGGTAATACATGTATAGACCCTCTCCTTCTCATGTTCCCCATCTGGTCCGCTGAGCGGACCTGATGGGGAACTTTAGAAGGGGCGGGTCTATACATTTAAAATACTGAGAGGGAGTTCCCCATCAGGTCCGCTCAGGCACAACCAATGAAGGACAGCGCTGGACATCGGGATCGCCGCGGGACACTGGATTTCACCGCTGGAATGTTTTTTTTTTTTTTTTTTTAATAAAGGACTTTTTCAAGGTGTTTGTGTGTTTTTTTAAACATTTTTATACGCTTTCTTCGTGAAATGGTAGGGGTACAATGTACCCCTTACCAATTCACATGGGGGGGGCGGGATCTGGGGGTCCCCTTTGTTACAGGGGTCTTCCAGATTCCGATAAGCCCCCCGCCCGCAGACCCCCACAACCACCGGGCAAGGGTTGTGGGGATGAGGCCCTTGTCCCCATCAACATGGGGACATCCTCCCCATGTTGAGGGCATGTGGCTTGGTACGGTTCAGGAGGGAGGGGGGGCCGCTCTCTCGTCCCCCCCCTTTTCCCCTGTGGCCGGCCAGGTTGCGTGCTCGGATAAGGGGTCTGGTATGGATTTTTAGGGGGACTCCACGCCATTTTTTTTTTAAATTTGGGGTGGAGTTCCCCTTAAAATCCATGCCAGATCTGAAGGGCTGGGAATGGATATTTGGGGGAACCCCACGTCAATTTTTTTTTTAATTTGCGGCGGGGTTCCCCTTAATATCCATTCCAGACCTGAAGGGCCTGGTAATAGAATTCTGGGGAACCCCCACGCTTTTTTTTTTTTTTATCAATGACTTTTGCATGTATTGCCGGGAGCCGACAATTCATTAATAGCCGCGAGTCAGTTTTAAATGCATTTTTTTCTTTCAAAAATGACATTTTTTGCAGGGACAGTTCTAAGCACTGGAAACATGCGCCACTTCACATGCATATCATACACACCCCCCAGGTACGAAATTTAAAGGAATATTTCACTTTTCTTTTTTCTTTTTAAGCATTATTAAAATCACTGCTCCCGAAAAAACGGCCATTTTTAAAACTTATTTTTGCATTGATACATGTCCTCTGGGGCAGGACCCGGGTCCCCAAACACTTTTTAGGACAATAACTTGCATATAAGCCTTTATAATTAGCACTTTAGATTTCTCCCATAGATTTTTCGAATTTGCCGCGAACACCCCAATTTGTTCGCTGTTCGGCGAACGGGCGAACAGGCAATGTTCGAGTCGAACATGAGTTCGACTCGAACTCGAAGCTCATCCCTATCCCTGACAATGAGTCACGTGTCCCCGTCGGAGGGTGGAGAGAAGGTTGATGCCATTGTCACATACAACCATTCCTGGCTGAAGCTGGCATGGCGTCAACCACCTCTGAGCCTGCCCCAGCAGAGCTGACAGAATCTCTGTCCCAGTGTGGCTCCAGACCCCTAGGCAGACCAACTCAAGCCCCGCATGGCATCTTTTAGCCTGACTGCTTGCGTAGCCCCTTGAGCGCTTAGGGAGCACTGCATCCTTCCCAAATGCCAGCAGAGTTACCGAGTGTACCATGAAGGAAAGGTAACGTGATTACACAGACAGTCTGTATGTCGTGATGGTACATGTCACTGGCCTTGTTGCCCTCAGGGATAGGGGTATCCTAACAGTAAACGAGAAGAAGAAAAAAAGGGTGCACCAGCCTAGTGCATTATCCTTTGGATAAATTTTATTAAAAATTTATAAAAAGAAAACTACTCACAAACGTAGGTGAATGGCTCACAGGGAGGAAGAAGGTAATCCTTTGAAGCGCGTCAGCCGGCAGTGGCCCTTGTCATTCTCTCTGTGACCATCTGGAGTTCATTTGGTTCTGACTCATTGCTGCTACTTGTGGAGACTATTTACATTGTGAGCCATTCACCTGCGTTTGTGAGTATTTTTTTTATCCATTTTTAATAAAATTTATCCAAAGGATAATGCACTAGGCTGGTGCGCCCTTTTTTTCTTCTTCTCTAGGAAAGGTAACGTCCCTTCCCATGCCTGCTGGACCATGAGTCAGTGGTAATATGAACCTTACTGCTCACCGCCCTGTCCAAAAAGGCCAAAACATTGCCTTCCACAGGCCGATAGAGAGCTGGAATGACCTTACATGAAAATAAATGGCCTTTTGGAACCTGCCACTGTGGTACAGCACATTCCACAAATTCACGAAAGAGGGCAGAGTCTACCAGCTGAAAAGGAAGCAGTTGCAGTGCTAGCAATTTGGCCAAGCTAGCATATAGACCCTGAGTAGTGATGAGCCGAACACCCCCGGGTTCGGTTCGCACCAGAACCCGCGAACGGACCGAAAGTTCGCACAAACTTTAGAACCCTATTAAATACAATAGATGCGAACGTTCGAAATCTAAAGTGCTAATTATAACGACTATTATGCATGTTATTGTCCTAAAAAGGGTTTGGGAACCCGGGTTCTGCACCAGGGGACATGTATCAATGCAAAAAGAAGTTTTAAAAACGGCCGTTTTTCTGGAGCAGTCATTTTAATGATGCATAAAGTGAAAAAAAAAGGTCAAATATTCCTTTAAATATCGTACCTGGGGGGTGTCTAAAGTATGCCTGTGAAGTGCCACGTGTTTCCCGTGTTTAGAACTGTCCCTGCACAAAATTACATTTCTAAAGGAAAAAAAGCCATTTAAAACTGCTTGCGGCTTTAATGTAATGTCTGGTCCCGGTAATATGGATGAAAATCTTTAAGAAAAATGGCATAGCTACCCCATCACACACCCCGCCCCCCTACCACAGCCCATTACCAGCCCCTTTGGGTCTTGTATGGATATTAAAGGGAACCCCGCACACAAAATAAAAAAGACCCTATATACTCTGAACAGCCGTATACAGGCGGTGCATACAAAACAGGGACTGTAGGTTTGTTCTTCTGTAGAATCTGTTTGTAATTTTGAACAGGTACATTGTTTAAGTGTAGCTCCAGGCAAAAAATCTATTTTTAAGCTTTTTGGAAAACATAGGGAAGGGTTATCACCCCTGTAACATTTGTTTTGCTGTCTGTGCAGTGTGCACCTGTTCAGAACTGTTCACCTCACTTTCCGTCCTAATGACAAATGTTTTTTGAAAATTTGGGGTTTTTATTGAAACAAGAATTGGTGATAAAGCATCAGTGGAGAGGAGACACTTTTTTTCCCATATTAACTCTTACAGGAGAGAATTTGCCTTCCTAGGGGTAGATTTCCTCTCACTTCCTGTTGTATCCTTCCGTTTGCAAGGAGGAGTCGTTTGTAAGTTGGATGTTTGAAAGTAGGGGCCTGCCGTATATACTCAGCTGAAATTTGCCCCTTACATGTTGGTGTTGCCAAAACACTGTGAGCCCTCACAGTTACTCTTGGTGGGCGCATGAATGGGCCCTGCTGTGAATTATTAGATCAAGAATTGTAATTGCATGCCCCTGTTGAACAGGGGCTGAAAAATTGGGCCTTTGGTGGTGGTGGTGGTGGTGGTGTTGACACAACACTGTAAGGCCTCACAGTTAGTCTTGGTGGGCGCAGGAATGGGCCCTGCTGTGAATTATTAGATCAAGAATTGTAATTACATGCCCCTGTTAAACAGGGGCAGAAAAATTGAGCCTTAGGCACTGGTGCCACAACACTGCAACCCCTCACAGATACTGTACTTGGAGCACAGCAATGAGCCCTGTTGCAAAGTATTGCATCAAAAATTGTAATAACACGCCCCTGTTAAACAGGGGCTGAAAAATTGGGCCTTAGCCACTGGTGCTGGTGCCACGATACTGCAACCACTCCCAGATACTCTAGTTGGAGTGCAGGAATGAGCCCTGCTGAAAAGCATTGCATAAAAAATTGTAATAACACACCCCTGTTAAACAGGGGCTGAAAAATTGGGCCTTAGCCACTGGTGGCGGCACCCAGAAACAAAAATGTTCTTCCAAGCTATCATCGTCAATCGGATCATTGAGGAGGAGGAGGATAGTCAGTCAACATAACAGGACAGTCTCTCAGCATCAGCATCAGTCTTGAAGGGATGTGACATTTGAAAATAAATTAGTCTGTTATATCAGCTTCAGGTGTTTGGTAGCTGGTGGTGATCCAAGACTGGTTCATCTTTATGAAGGTCAGTCGATCAACAGAGTCGGTGGACAGGCGCACCCTGTGATCCGTGACAAATCCTCCAGCAGCACTGAATGTGCGTTCTGAAAGAACGCTGGATGCAGGACAGGCCAGTAGCTCAATTGCATACTGTGCAAGCTCTGGCCAGTGATCCATCCTCAAGACCCAGTAAGCCAGAGGATTTTCGGTGGGGAAGGTGTCCAAGTCTGACCTTGCCCCTAGGTATTCCTGCACCATGTATATCAGACGCTGGCGATGGTTGCTGGAACCGATCATACCTTGGGGCTGCGGACTAAAGAATTGTCTGAACGCTTCGGTCAGACGGCCACCTTCCCCTCCTTCTTTGACTGACCGAAGCCTCAGCAACTCGTTGTCCAGGACCAGGAGTTTGTAACCTCCCAGTCTCTGGGAACGCGTTGCACAGACCTTTCTGCAAGGCCTCCCGGAGTTGTCTCATCCTCTGCTCCCTCTGCGACGGTAAGATAAGGTCCGCAACCTTACCCTTGTACCGTGGATCAAGGAGAGTGGCCAGCCAGTAATGGTCCCTCTCCTTGATCCGAAGAATACGAGGATCCTTCCGCAGACTTTGCAGGATCAGGGAGGCCATGCAGCGTAGGTTAGCTGAGGCATTTGGTCCGGAGTCCTCTGGGTCACTAAGGACGACATGATCCGCAGCCACCTCCTCCCAGCCACGTACAAGTCCACTGGTTTCTTGGGACTGTAAATCATCCCTAAAAGACTGCTGCTGATGATGCTGAGTGCCAGGCTCCACCTCCATGCTGACACAATCCTCCTCCTCCTCCTCCTCCTCCTCCTCTTCTTCCTGTGCGATGGGTGGGACAGAAGGAACACTGTCTGGGTAAAGGGGGCCTTGAGAGGCAAGGAAGTCCTCTCTTCCTGCCTCTGTTCTGCCTCAAGTGCCCTGTCCATTATTCCACGCAGCGTATGTTCCAACAGGTGGACAAGAGGTACAGTGTCACTGATGCATGCACTGTCACTGCTCACCATCCTTGTGGCCTCCTCAAATTGATGCCAGGACAGTGCATGCATCCCTGATCATGCCCCACTGGCGTGGTGAAAAAAACCCGAGCTCCCCTGACCCTGTCCTGGTGCCGTAGTCGCACAGGTACTCATTGATGGCCCTCTGCTGTGTGTGCAGCCGCTGCAGCATGGCCAACGTTGAGTTCCACCTGGTGGGCATGTCACATATAAGGCGGTTCTTGGGCAGGTTCAACTCCTTTTGCAGCTCAGCCAGGCGAGCACTGGCATTATAAGATCTGCGGAAATGCACACAGACTTTCCTGGCCTGCCTCAGGACATCCTGTAAGCCCGGGTACCTGCCCAAGAACCGCTGCACCACCAGGTTAAGGACGTGAGCCACACAGGGCACATGGGTCAGTTGTCCCTGTTGGAGAGCGGAGAGGAAGTTGGTGCCATTGTCGCAAACTACCATTCCTGGCTTAAGCTGGCGTGGCGTCAACCACCTCTCGGCCTGCCCCTGCAGAGCAGACAGAACCTCTGCCCCAGTGTGGCTCCTGTCCCCCAAACACACCAGCGCAAGCACGGCATGGCATCATTTTGCCTGCGTACTTGCGTAGCCCCTTGAACGCCTACGGAGCACCGCTGGTTCCGAGGACAAAGCACAGGAAGAGGCCACGGAGGAAGAAGAAGAGGAGGGGGTGGAGGACAGAGGTGTGTCACAACCAGTAGTAGCATTTTGGAGGCGTGGCGGTGAAACAACCTCCAACACTACTGCACCTTGTCCTGCATTCTTCCCAGCTGCCAAAAGAGTGACCCAATGGGCCGTGAAAGAAAGGTAACGTCCCTGTCCATGCCTGCTGGACCATGAGTCAGCGGTAATATGCACCTTACCGCTGACCGCCCTGTCCAGCGAGGCCAAGACATTGCCTTCCACATGCCGGTAGAGAGCCGGAATCGCCTTCCGTGAGAAAAAGTGGCGTTTGGGAACCTGCCACTGAGGAACCGCACATTGCACAAACTCACGGAAGGGGGCCGAGTCTACCAACTGAAAAGGCAGCAGTTGAAGCGCTAGCAATTTAGCCAAGCTAGCATTCAACCGCTGGGCATGTGGATGGCTGGGAGTGAACTTCTTTCGACGGTCCAGCAGCTGGGGCAGGGAAATTTGCCTGCTAGAATCGGACGTTGGTGTACTGCTAGCAGAGTGCCCACAAGTACTTGGCTGTGACACACCTAATTCTACACCTTCATTCCTCTCAGAGCAGGTTTCAGAGAGGACTGAAGGTATAGTGGGGTTGGAGATCCCAGCTGATGCGGTGCAAGAAGAGGTCAGCTTTGTTCTTTGGTGTGGGTCTTTAAGGTAGGCTTGCCAACGAGCTGCATGGCAGGTCAACATATGTCTGGTCAAGCATGTGGTGCCCAAGCGGGTGATGTTTTGGCCACGCGATATACGCTTGAGACATATGTTGCAAACAGCAGCTGTGCGATCTGATGCACTCGACTCAAAAAAGGCCCACACCAAAGAACTTTTTGAATAACGGGCAGAGGCAGCGCCCTGCACAGGCGGAGCTCTGCGGTGTGATTCCGTCGGTGTGCTGCCCTTACGCTGGCCCCCGGAGGGCATCCTGCCTCGTTGGAGATGTGCCTCCTCCTCATCCTTCTCCTCCTCCTCCTCCTCTCTCCTATTAGGCACCCACGTGGAGTCAGTGACCTCATCATCCCCTCCCTCCTCATCACTGGAGCCAATCTGGCAGTATGCTGCAGCTGCTGGAACATGACTGCCAGATTGGTGTCCTTCTTGAGCATCCCCTCTCTCTGCTCCCACGCTACTGCCTTCCTCTAGCTGGGTATCATCATCAGACCCTTCGAAACGCTGGGCATCCTCCTGGAGCATGTACCCAACACTGTGCTCAAACAGTTCGGGGGACTCCTCAGGAGGACATGGTTGGTCTAGGGAAGGAGTGACTGATGATGACATTGATACCAGGGAAGAGGACGCTTTGGCAGCTGCTTTGCCAGTACCCTGAGCCTGGGTGAGAGAGGATGAGGAGGATGAGGAGGGCTCGGTCATCCACTCTACCAAGTTTTTGGCATGATGCGGCTCAACACGTCCAGCTACCGAAAAGAAGGACAAGCGTGTCCCATGGCCACGTGCTGATGGCGATGCACCGCGTCCACGACCAGCACTGTTGTCTCTAGACACAGAGCCTGCTTGCCCTCTTTTTTTGGCTCCTGACTGTCTGCCTCTCCTTGTTTGCCTTCCAGACATTCTAATGGCCTGCAGGGAAATGGGAAAAGCAGCAATACAGGCTAAGTTAAGGTGTAATATGGTCAGGAGGCACACTCCGCCCGCTGTAAGTGCCGCAAAATCCTGTTGGTGTAACACACCAGGAAAAAGCAGCAATACAGGCTAAGTTAAGGTGTAATATGGTCAGAAGGCACACTCCGCCTGTTGTAAGTGCCGCAAAATCCTGTTGGTGTAACACACCAGGAAAAAGCAGCAATACAGGCTAAGTTAAGGTGTAATATGGTCAGGAGGCACACTCCGCCCGCTGTAAGTGCCGCAAAATCCTGTTGGTGTAACACACCAGGAAAAAGCAGCAATACAGGCTGAGTTAAGGTGTAATATGGTCAGGAGGCAGACTCCACCCGCTCTAAGTGCCGCAAAATCCTGTTGGTGTAACACACCAGGAAAAAGCAGCAATACAGGCTAAGTTAAGGTGTAATATGGTCAGAAGGCACACTCCGCCCGCTGTAAGTGCCACAAAATCCTGTTGGTGTAACACACCAGGAAAAAGCAGCAATACAGGCTAAGTTAAGGTGTAATATGGTCAGGAGGTACACTCCGCCCGCTGTATGTCCCCAAAATCCTGTTGGTGTAACACACCAGGAAAAAGCAGCAATACAGGCTAAGTTAAGGTGTAATATGGTCAGGAGGTACACTCCGCCCGCTGTAAGTGCCGCAAAATCCTGTTGGTGTAACACACAAGGAAAAAGCAGCAATACGGGCTAACTTCAGGTGTATAATGTGCAGGAGGCTTAGCAACAATGACACTGACACTGTCCCCTGCCTATCCTTCTCTCTCCCTGCACACAAGGTTTATCAAAGTATATGACACTGACACTCTCCCTGCCTATCCTTCTCTCTCCCTGCACACAAGGTTTAGCAAAGAATATGACACTGACACTGTCCCCTGCCTATCCTTCTCTCTCCCTGCACACAAGGTTTATCAAAGTATATGACACTGACACTCTCCCTGCCTATCCTTCTCTCTCCCTACACACAAGGTTTAGCAAAGAATATGACACTGACACTCTCCCTGCCTATCCTTCTCTGTCCCTACACACAAGGTTTAGCAAAGAATAGATTTGACAAGATTTGACACTGTCCCTGCCTATCCTTCACTTTCCCTGCTCCAGAACACACTACACAAGGCCGCCACGCTGGCGGCCTTTTATAGTGTGGGGCGTGTACTAAACCCCCATAGCTATAATTGGCCACAGGCATCCTGCCTGTGGCCAATCATTGCTCTCCTCGCTGCCGGCGCTGTGATTGGCCAAGCATGCAGGGTCACAGTGCATGCTTGGCCAATCACAGCGCCGGGATTACACTGCGATGGCGCAGTGTATTGTGGGCCGTTCGCGTCACTCGAATTTGGCGCGAACGGCCCAAATCGTTCGTTGTTCGCCGAACGTGCGAACAGCCGATGTTCGACTCGAACACCGAGCTCATCCCTAACCCTGAGCATGTGGATGGCTGGGACCGAATTTCTTTTTAAGGTTCAGCAACTGGGTTAGGGAAATTTGCCTGCTGAAATTAATTGGTGGTGTACTGCTAGCAGATTGGCTGCAAGTACATGTGACACCTAATACTATACCTTCATTCCTCTCAGTGCAGGTTTTTGAGAGGACTGGAAGTATAGTAGGGTTGGAGATCCCAGGTGAGGAGCAAGCAGAATTCCGCCTTTTTCTATGATGTGGGTCTTTCAAGTGCTGTTGCCAATGGACTGCATGGCGGGTCGTCATTTGTCTGGTCAAGCATGTGGTGCCCAAGCAGCTGCTGTTCTGGACACGCTTGATCCACTTCAGACATAGGTTGCAAACAGCAACGGCGCGATCAGCTGCACACATGTCGAAAAAGGCCCGCACCAAGGAACTTTTAAAAGTCAGCGGGGAGTGAACAGCGCCCTGTACCTGTTGTAATGCAATAGGATGGCTGCCCTTAACCTGCCCCCTGGAGGACATCCTGCCTCATTGGAGTTGTGCCTCCTCCTACTCTCTTTCCTCCTCTCTTCTCTCAGGCACCCAAGTACAGTCAGTGACCTCATCATCCCCTCCCTCCTCGTCACTGGAGCAAACTTGGCAGTATGTTGCAGTTGGGGGAACATGATTGACATTTCTTGTCCTTCTGTGGCACCCTGTCTCTCTAGGCTCTCGTTACTCCCTTCCTCCACCTAGGAATCAACATTGGAGCCTTAAAATGGCTGTGCATCCTCCAGCAGCATGTAACTGACACTGTGGTCGAATAATTCTGGGGGCTCCTTTGGGCATGATGGTGGGGCTACAGAAGGAGTGACTGTGGACAAGGAGCCGGTGGAATAGGCCGCTTTGGCAGCTGCATTGGAAGGCAAACTACTCTGTGCCTGAGTGACAGAGGATGAGGAGGATGAGGACGGCTTCGTTATCCACTCCACCAACTCTTCTGCATGCTGTGGCTCAATAACACGGCCAGCAGCAAAAAAAAAGGGACAAGTGTGCCCCACCTGGAGAGGTTGCACCATGTCCACGACCACCACTCTTGACTGTAGTTTCATTTTTGGGTGGAACTCCGCTTCAAGGAGGACCCCAGATACCGTTCCTCCAATATGAAAAAGTAAGGGGTACATGCGATCCCTACTCATTCACAAAAAAAAAAAAGTAAATAGAGACTTTTGACAAGTCCTATATAAAAAAAAAAAAAAAATCCCATGATGTAAATCCACCATCAGTCACATTGTTCAGCGATTCAAATCCAATCCTAGGCAATCACAATGAACGACACCAGCCAACCCACCTAAAGAGTGCCTAAGTCACAACAAGGATGCTGGATGATCTGGATTACATTTGCACTCACCATGCAAACACCAAAAGCTTGCCTAAAGTGGTTGTAAAGGTTTACATAAAAAAAAAAAAAAAAACAAACATGTTATACTTACCTGTTCTGTGCAAGGGTTTTGCACAGAGCGTCCCCGAGCTTCCTCTTCCCGCTCCGGAGTCCAGCTGCTTCATCCATTGATACAGACAGCAGGACTCGACTCCGCCCCCCGCTCTCGTGTCACTGGTTTTGATTGACAGCAGATTGACTGGATTTTTACACCTGAAAAAGCATGATGAGCTAGTATGCACCGCATACTAGCTCATTATGAAATACTTACCTTAAAACGAGGCGTCGGTGTCCCTCCAGGTCCACGCCAAGGCAGCTGACATTTTGCCTCGGCGTGTCTTCCGGGTATTGCGGCTCCAGCGCTGTGAGTGGCTGGAGCCGCAATGTCGTCACTCCCGCACATGCGCGTGGGAGACTTCTTTCCGGCAAGGTCCGGCGTCTGCCGGGCCTTCAGCCGAGAATCCCCTGTGCGCATGACCCGCTGCAGTCAGCGGCTCATTGCGAGGGGAAAATCTCCTAAACTGTTAAGGTTTAGGAGATATTTTTTTTACCTACAGGTAAGCCTTAGTATAGGCTTACCTGTAGGTAAAAGTTCAAAAAAGACTATACAACCGCTTAAAGGTGTAAAACCATGAGACTTTACAACCCCTTTAAATGAATGAAATGTTAATGCTTAGTGATCACAAACCTATTGGATAAACGTAATTGGCTTAAAAAAAGGGTGGGCTCTAAGCGCAGAGCACTGCGCCCTCCCTGAGCCCACCCTGTTGTGTGTTGTCTTCCTGCTTCTCCTCCCGGCCGATCAGGAAGCGGGTCTTAAATCCCAATATGCTGAGAGGAGAAGCGACCTTATTGGAGCAGTTTTATTAAATCAACCCCATAATGTCAAACTATAAAGCTGTGTATAGGAGAGATGTAGGTTTATGCTATTGAATCTTTGTAAAAATATTAACAGCAGCATGTGTTATTTTTCTGATGATTTACGGTTTTAATATTTGATTATTGAATACATTTGTATGTACTTTTAAATATAGTAGATATCTTTGTATGGATTGTACCTTAAAAGTCCAGGTTTATATAACTGTAAGCTGTTAGAGAACGGTAACTTTTTCCATAATCAACTTTCATCCTCATCAACTGTTGTGCACTGATTAGGCAGCAGGGTGACTTATAAGTAGATGTGTGACTGCTGATTAGTAATAATGTGGACTCATGAGGCCTTAGGTTACCTAAATCACACTAATTGGGCCGAATGGAAAACCAATATCAGTAGATTCATCTATTCCATTCGTACAGAAGGGTCAGCTGTTGTGTAAGCATAAAAAAAAACAAAAAAAACAGTGTAGCACTACTCCGTATATAGGGGTTGCAGATGAAAGGGTTCCTCACTGCTGCACAGCCAGGCACACAACTACTTCTGCTTTCATTCCAACACAGTGAACAGTCCATGCGCTTTGTTTTTATGTTTTATTAGGGGGTAATAATTTGGATGGGAAAATGAGTTATGGGATGCCTAACATGAAAGTGACAAAACCAGGGACAACTTCCTCCCTATATATAACTCTGATTGATTCTTCTGCACAGCTCCAATTGATTCCTCTGTACAGGCTAACAATCTATGTTAGATTAGCAACAGTCCCATATGGGCTAGGAACTCTCAGTCCCTCTAGAAAGTAGTACAATGGGTGGTGAACTGCATCCTGGAGTACCTCCAACTCCACTGTAGACACTGGTCCCAGCTCTACTACTGCAGAAAAATGCTAGCCCACCTGGCTGCCTCTTCACCAGCCCACCTGGTTGCTTCTTTTCACCAGTGTACCTGACTGACACTCTGGAGATCTCCTAGGGCAAGGCTATAGAAGACTTAAGCACACCGCTGTCTTTAAGAGAGGCCTACTACATGTGGAAGTCTCTCACCTTGTAAATCCCTGCACCAAGCTGTAGTACTCACACTTTCCTTGCTCCCGCTGCCTCTCAGGAAAGCCTCCTTCCAAATTCTCCTGTGGTAGGATCTTTCCAGGCCTGCCACCTGAGCCCTGGCCCGAGGCAGAGCACCCCACTCCCCAAAGACCTAGAGGGTTCGCCTCACGGACCCCCGACAACCTCCTCAGCACTGCATCTCTATCTTCAACCAACCCTCTACCCAACATGACTCATGTCTATTTAAGTACTCACTTAGTCCCCTGCCAGGCCCACCTCCTGGGGATTGGCTAAGGGACCCTAAATATGCAGGACAGCCCTCCTAGCCTCCCTCTAGCTTCCAGAACATTCTCCAATATTCCAGAACGGGGGGGGGGGGCACCAGAGAGCTGCCTGTATTAGTCATGCTGTCGTGAACTCTAGTAACACTGATCCAATTACAGACTCACAAACATGAGTCAGAATATTTAAAAAAGGAGGACAAGAGGCGGGACTTTGTATGAAGCACATAGAAGCAATTGGATAAATTAAATAAAAAGGAGTTTTTAATTGGTTCGAATTGTCATATAATTTCATATTTAATATGTATGCATTTTGCTATATATCAATATTTTTTTACATTACATTAGAACCAAATATTACACATTGAATGACATTCCAACAAGGAAATTTCACATATTTACAGATACATGGAGTACTTGATAAATATTTACACACATTGCAGGTGATACTTTTACAGAATGATGACCTACTGAGGTGTCACTTAATGAGGGTGAAAGCAATTAAAATAAATTGAAAGGAATATCCAAAAAGGAGTTGATGAGTATATTCACATATCATTAGTTATTAGCTCTACGCGTTTCGGGGCCTTTAAGCCACTCATCAGGAGCAAGACCATAGTGATCATCTATAAATAAAAAACGAAAATCATAATCCATGGATCTAAAGGAAATTTGGGAACATGTGGGCAAATATAAAATATGAGAGACCCCCCATGTTTACATTTAGCCAACAAACTTACATATACATCTGCGCTGTGGTGGTGCGGCCATGAATGTCATAGACCGGCCAATTATGTCACAACCGGGAGCTGAGGGGGCGTAGCAAAGCGACAGCAGCCAACACAAACAGCACCCCGAGAGGGTCAAAGTAAATGAGGTGACACAAGAAAGAGCTGACTGGGAAGACTCCAACTTGGGGGACCTCTGTGAAAAAATGTGACAAAAAACAAAAACAGAAAAACAATGTAAAAGTGATAGGAAAAAATATTTGGGAAAGTAATGAGCAGAGTTGTTGTGGAAAATTTTATTAATGTATGTTGTCAGATGTCCCCCAGTGTCGGTTTTGCTGTAATGTGCTCATGTGAACGTATTTGCACATACAGACGTTGATGGAAGACCGGGCGCGGGACACAGCGATGTTTGCTCCTTTTAGGGATATTTGTTTTATGCCTCGCCAGGGGATAGGCCACTTCTTTGCGTTGGCATTAAATGACTCAGAGCGGACAGATCTGCGTCCACTAGAACTATAGCATAAGGATACGACAATTGTGGCCCATTGAGAGCCATAGCTTTCGTATGGTTCCCATCATTGGAAGCGGTGCACGTCACTGCTAGTCTATTTGAATGTATACATGTCTGTGATTGGTTCTTTTGTTGTATTATATCCTTATATGGTCATTTCCTATGGAGGAGGTCACATGTTGTGACATCACTTCCTGCTGGGAGTTTAATAAAAGAATCTTTTGTGGGTGTCGACAGTCAGTGAGGCTGTGATGACGAGATGAGAAGGACAGGTTGGTGATGTCTCTTGACTTGAATGAATGGCAAATCGAATGAATGGTTAGTGAATCTTAGCTTAAGATGCATTATATCATTAAGACAAAATGTGTTACGATTAGAGACACGATATCTGGCTGTATGCTCTGCGTACAGCCTAATTTCACTGACAGAGGGAAGGAGTGAAGGACACACGCATGCGCGCTCGGGCCGGCAAGCTCCATTCAGAAATCCGGCTACTATGCCGGCGCCGGTTTCAAAAGCAAATATCTCCTTAACCGTGTAGGTTAAGGAGATATTTCATGCACCTACAGGTAAGCCTTAATCTAGCCTTACCTGTAGGTGCATGTTGTGCAAGTGGGTTTACAACATGTGGGACTGCTAAAAGAAAACAGTCCTTTGATTTTCAAAAACAGGCAAACAGAAAACAACTTATCCTCGGCATGGGAAAAACAAACAAAATAGTCCATCCACTTCTGGTACACAAAAATAAACTTGGCTCACTGCTTGTAAAACTTGTCCCTTAACAGGGTTTTGAAAGTTCCTGCCTGCCTCAGGGGTCCCAAAGAGGAGGCCTCCATAGCTTAGCAACCATGCCAGTCCACACTGCTCATTCAGGTTTATCTTACTTCACTCCACTTCACAGACAACTGCTGACTTGCAAAACAGGGACATGGATCCATGCCTTCCCCTAGTAAAAACACCACAGATACAGTACACAAACACTGGCTAGTTAACCCTTTGAATGCTCCCTGATGTTAACCCCTTCCCTGTCAGTGTCATAAGTACAGTGACAGTGCATATTTTTAGCACTGATCACTGTATTAGTGTCGCCGGTTCCCAAAAAAGTGTCAAAAGTGTCAGTTAGGTGTCCGATATGTCTGCCGCAATATCGCAGTACCGCTATAAGTCGCTGATCGCCGCAATTACTAGTAAAAATAAATAAATAAATAAAAATTCCATAAAAATATCCCATAGTTTGTAAACGCTAAAACTTTTGCGCAAACCAATCAATATACGCTTATTGGGGATTTTTTTTAACCAAAAATATGTAGCAGAAAACATATTGGCCTAAATTGATGAAGAAATTAGATATTTTACGTTTTTTTATAGGATATGTTTTATAGCAAAAAGTAAAAATATTGTTACATTTTTCATAATTGTTGGTCTTTTTTTATTTATAGCGCAAAAAATAAAAAA
Source organism: Rana muscosa (assembly GCA_029206835.1). Lineage (NCBI taxonomy): Eukaryota > Metazoa > Chordata > Amphibia > Anura > Ranidae > Rana > Rana muscosa. The sequence goes on from CM055121.1 coordinate 357,903,987, forward strand.
CGCACAGGCGATCAAATACCACCAAAACAAAGCTCTATTTGTGTAAAAAAAAAGGACAACATTTTTATTTGGGTACAGTGTCGCAGGAACGCGCAATCGTCAGTTAAAATACTGCAGTGCTGTATCGCAAAAAATGGCCTGGTTATGAAGGGGGTAAATCTTTCGGAGCTGAAGTGGTTAAAAAAAAATAAACATGTCATACTTACCTGCTTTGTGCAGTGGTTTTGCACAGAGCAGCCCCAATCCTCCTCTTCTCGAGTCCCCCGCCAGTGCTCTGGGCCCCTCCCCCTTGCTGAGTGCCCCCACAGCAAGCCGCTTTCTGTGGGGGTGTCACGCACCTGATGCCTGACGTGCAGATGGAAGGCTTTGCATACAACCCCTGCTCAGGGATCACCGATGTTGTAACAGTGGGCGCAAGAGCGTGGCGGTGTATGGGTGCCTGGATCGTCTTCCGTGTGGTGGATGTGTCACCAGGGTGGACCAGCAGGTTAAATGACAGGTGTTGACAGGTCAGCGGATTCTGGACTGGTGGCAGCAGGAAACAAGGACCAGGCAGGTGCATGTAGAGCAGAGGAGATAAAGGATGCATGGTCAGACAAGCCGGGTTGGTAACAGACAATCAGATGCTGACATAGGCAGAGAATGGTCAGGATGCAGGCAAGGTTTGGAAACAGGATATCAAGCAAGCCGGGGTCAGGATAACGGATAGCAAGCGTAGAATGCATGATAGTATAAAACCTTCAGCCTTTACAATCATTTTAAATCTACTCCCACTAGAGTTGCCACCTGTCCAGTTTTGTCACGGACAGTCCAGGTCTTGACACATGTGCCTGGGTTTCAACCCGCCTGAAACCGTACACACATACCAAGAGTCCAACCGTCCTGTGACCAGTGGCCCTGGCCGCAACATATAGAGGGGCACATCCCGTGCCTGCCACCAATGTCACACACTGCTGGTGCACTCCGAGCCCAGCTCAGCGATGGGCAGCGGGCGCCCTGTGATTGGCCGAATGAGTCATGTGCAGGCGGCGGACATGAAGGCCTGTGATTGGCCCAGCAGAGGCAGGGCTGGACTGTGGGTGATTGTGGCCCCTTGCTCCGGGAGTTCTGCCTCGCTGACTGGCACACGCTGTGTGTATCCTTAGGTCTATCTGTCATCTTCCTGTTCACCCCCTGTCTGTCAGCCACCCTCTCTGTCAGCCACCCTCTCTGTCAGCCACCCCCTCTGTCAGCCACCCAACCCCTCTCTACCAGCCCCCCCTCTGTCAACCTGATGCCCACCCTCTCTGTCAGCCCCCCTCTGTCAACCTGGCGCCCACCCTCTCTGTCAGTCAACCCCTCTCTGTCAGCCACCCTCTCTCTGTAAGCCTGCCCCCCTCTGTCAGCCAGAGTGGAGTGTAGTAATACTTGGATTACCTTTGGGGGTTTCCACCATCATTCACAATTATTTTTTCACATATGAATTTATATAATTATAGGGCGAGGTTGTGCTGCATTTTTTTATTTTTTGGGTCTCTAAGGGGAGCACTGATATAAGGGGAGTCTGATCTAATGGGGGTCCTCTATGGGGGGCCCCTGTATTATGGAGTGGGTAACACTGAACCCAAAGTGGGGGTGACACTGACCCCTGTAATATGAAGGGGGGTGACATCTAGGGTTGCCACCTGTCTAGAATTCACCTGAACAGCCCAGGTTTTGAACCATGTGTCTGGGTTTCAATCTGCCTAAAACCCGGACACATTATTCAGACCAGACTGTGGCTCCCCAAGTAAACCTCACACACCAATCTGTTGCCACCTGTTAACGCAAATTGGTCACACCCAATGTTTGCCGCGGCATGCTAAGTGTGCCGCATTATTGCTCTCCTAAGACCACTTTCACACTGAGGCGCTTTTCAGGCGCTTTCACTCTAAAAACAGCGCCTAAAATGCTCACAAAAACGTATTTCCATTAAAATCAATGAATGCTTTCACACTGGGGCAGTGTGCTGGCAGGGTTGTGAAAAACTCCCCTCTCCATGCGCTCTTCAAAAGCGCCTGGAAAGCGCTTCAAAAGCGCTCAGTGTTTTTACTGGCAGTTTCGAAGCGCCTCAGTGTGAAAGTGGCCTTACCTTCAACTATGTAGTGCAAGGGCCTGCCTGATTGCATACAAACTGAAAGTGTTTAGGGTTGATCTCATATTTTATGGTTTAGGCAAATCTAAAGGAAAATTGTACAAGAAGATTGTATAATGTATGGCCAGCCTTACACGCCATGTATCCTCCACCTGCCACTCTAGAAATTCGCCAGAGGTAATACAGTGCCTTGAAAAAGTATTCATACCGCTTGAAAATTTCCACATTTTGTTATGTTACAACCAAAAATGTAAATGTATTTTATTGGGATTGTATGTGATAGACCGACACAAAGTGGCACATAATTGTGAAGTGGGAGAAAAATAATAAATGGTTTTCGATTTTTTTCACAAATAAATATGTGACAAGTGTGGCGTGCATTTGTATTCAGCCCCCCTGAGTCAATACTTTGTAGAACCACCTTTTGCTGCAATTACAGCTGCAAGTCTTTTTGGGGATGTCTCTATCAGCTTTGCACATCTAGCGAGTGACATTTTTGCCCATTCTTCTTTGCAAAATAGCTCAAGCTCTGTCAGATTGGATGGAGAGCGTCTGTGAACAGCAATTTTCAAGTCTTGCCACAGATTCTCAATTGGATTTAGGTCTGGACTTTGACTGGGCCATTCTAACACATCAATATGCTTTGATCTAAACCATTCCATTGTAGGTGTGGCTGTATGTTTAGGGTCGTTGTCCTGCTGGAAGGTGAACCTCTGCCCCAGTCTCAAGTCTTTTGCAGACTCTAACAAGTTTTCTTCTAAGATTGCCCTGTATTTTTTCTCCATCCATTTTCCCATCAACTCTGACCAGCTTCCATGTCCCTGCTGAAGAAAAGCATCCCTACAACATGTTGCTGCCACCACCATGTTTCACGGTGGGGATGGTGTGTTCGGGGTGATGTGTAGTGTTAGTTTTCCACCACACAAAGCATTCAATTTTGGTCTCATCTGACCAGAGCATCTTCTTCCACATGTTTGCTGTGTCCCCCACATGGCTTCTCGCAAACTGCAAACAGGACTTCTTATGGCTTTCTTTCAACATTGGCTTTCTTTTTGCTACTCTTCCATAAAGGTCAGATTTGTGGAGTGCACGACTAATAGTTGTCCTGTGGACAGATTCTACCACCTGAGCTGTGGATCTCTGTAGCTCCTCCAGAGTTACCATGGGTACCTCTTGGCTGCTTCTCTGATTAATGCTCTCCTTGCCCGGCCCGTTAGTTTAGGTGGACGGCCATGTCTTGGTAGGTTTGCAGTTGTGCCATACTCTTTCCATTTTTGGATGATGGATTGAGATGTTCAAAGCTTGGGATATTTTTTTATAACCTAACCCTGCTTTAAACTTCTCAACAACTTTATCCCTGACCTGGTGTGTTCCTTGGCCTTCATAATGCTGTTTGTTCACTAATGTTCTCTAACAAAACCTCTGAAGGCCTCACAGAACAGCTGTATTTATACTGAAATTAAATTACACACAGGTGGACTGTATTTACTAATTAGGTGACTTCTGAAGGCAATTAGTTCCACTAGATTTTAGTTCAGGGTATCAGAGTAAAGGGGGCTGAATACAAATGCACACCACACTTTTCAGATATTTATTTGTAAATAATTTTAAAACACATTTATCATTTTCCTTCCACTTCACAATTATGTGCCACTTTGTGTTGGTCTACCACATAAAATCCCAATAAAATACATCTACGTTTTTAGTTGTAACATGACAAAATGTGGAAAATTGCAAGGGGTATGAATACTTTTTCAAGGCACTGTAACTTATAGTGTTTTCCTTTTAACAGGCAAAGGATTTGCTTCCTTCCAAACTTTCTCCTCCAAACACACAGCCTATTCACGGAGACCAAGAATAAAAAAACAACAAAAAGCACTCTATCATGTAAAACCACCTTTATTTCTTATAAAATAAAAACACTTGCACTCACATTTGAAAGAGTATCTCCTAATGTTCCCAGACGCATCCAACCTGGCTGCGAGCAGACAAACGGCTGTACAGGAAGATGTCACCTCCAACAAGCCCTGTCCTATGCATTTCGGCATAATGACGCCTTCAGGGACAGATTGGATGCTCCTCATTCCACTATCACATATATTCAGAACCAAATTGTACCTCATTGTGCCTAACTATTAAACAAAATAACTATACCCCAACGTATAAATACTTCCAATGGCTCCAAATACTTTCTAGCATTTATATCTTCTCATATGTAATCACTAATATAAATCTTGATCTTTTAATAGGGAAATACACTCATTAAAGAGGATTTTATCTGTTATTATAAAACCATCCTTTATTTGATTTTATATTGTAATCTAAAATCCCAACCTAAAAAGGAGTGTAGCGGCCTCACCCCATCTCTTTCGTCTAGGGGTATCACACACGACAGGGTGAGATGCGCTACGGCCCATGCCCTCCCCATAACTGTGGGTGAGGTGAAGGCAAGTACCAGATATTTCCTTGGGCCTATGTGCTTCTGTAAAGGATTAAGTCCTGTTGTGCCAACACTTCCCTTTGCTCCCATTAACCAGAGTTCCACACACCGATCACAGTCCAACTCTTGTTTTATTGCATATCTCACAATAAACAGTGCTTCAGTAGCCAACTGGTTGCGACTTGTTAACATTTTGATACAGGGGATGAGCAGGCCGAGGCACTATCCTGATTGTCAGCTAAATCACTGCGATCTCGCCAGCGGTTACTATAGCCATATCTTGAAAGGACTTAGAACTTGAGAGTCTCTACCAGCGACTCAAGAGAACATAGATAGGAGTACCTTCGCTGCGTTGCGGCCCCTATCAGGGGAAGATGTCCCTCCAAGGGAGTTACCAGAGGCCCATCCGTCACTGGGTTGATGCTGCTCCAGACTCTTCGAATGGGTAACCTCCCCGGCCTCCTCACCTCAGACATGGGCCCCATCCACTTCAGGGACTTTCGGACTTCTCCACCCTTGCGGGACCCAGTCGAAGTCACTGGGCCCCAGGCCTCCTGGTTTAGTATCTCACCCCAGGCTGAAGGTGCCTGGGATGGACTCCAACTCCATTCCGGTCAAGCCTAGGGCACCCGAGCTGGAATCCGTAACCGCCCGCACCCAGGCCTAAGGTGCCTGGGCGCGTGATGAAGAACCTCCAGAGGAGCAAGACCTCGTGACCAGGGCGTCTCCCCCTTTTATCCCCTCCGATGACGCCACGGCAGGTTCCCCGCCCTCGCCGCACCATCTCCGAGAAGGGACAAAAAGGCTAGCACTATGGCAGTGAATCTACCTTGAGCCTGCGGGCACTCACCATCCACCGGCCAAGGAGAGTATTACACCACCCAATCCTCCACGAATACAAATAGTCATTACTCCCATGCCTACACACCTGAATTTCCACCCAGGTGTACCCTACCTAAATTTAAAGACCCCGCTACAGGAGATATTGATACTCTTTAACCACTTAAGCCCCGGACCATTTGGTAGCTAAAGGACCAGAGGTGAATTCAGAATTTTGCACTGCGCTGCTTTAACTGTAAATTGTGCGGACATGCAATGTTGTACCCAAACGAAATTTGCGTCCTTTTCTTCCCACAAATAGAGCTTTCTTTTAATGGTATTTGATTGCCTCTGCGATTTTTATTTTTTGCGATATAAACGGAAAAAGACCGAAAATTTTGAAAAAAAATGATATTTTCTACTTTTTGTTATAAGAAAAATCGAATAAACTCAATTTTAGTCATACATTTAGGTCAAAATGTATTCAGGCACATGTTTTTAGTAAAAAAAATGTCAATAAGCGTATATTTATTGGTTTGCGCAAAAGTTATAGAGTTTACAAACTAGGGTACATTTTCTGAAATTTACACAGCTTTAAATTTATGACTGCCTATCTCATTTCTTGAGGTGCTAAAATGACAGGGCAGTACAAAACCCTCCCAAATGACCCCATTTTGGAAAGTAGACACCCCAAGGAAATTGCTGAGAGGCAAGTTGAGCCCATTGAATTTTTTTTTTTTTGTCTTAAGTGATTGAATAATGACTAAAAAAAATAAAAAAAAATACAAAAAGTTGTCACTAAATGATATATTGCTCACACATGCCATGGTTATATGTGGAATTTCACTCCTCACTACCTATCACAGTTTCGAAGGCCATAAAATGCCAAAATAGCACAAAACCCCCCCAAATGACCCCATTTTAGAAAGTAGACACCCCAAGGAAATTGCTGAGAGGCCTGTTGAGCCCATTGAATATATTTTTTTTGTCCCAAGTGATTGAATAATGACAAAAAAAAAAAAAAATTACAAAAAGTTGTCACTCAATGATATATTGCTCACACATGCCATGGTTATATGTGGAATTACACCCCAAAATAAATTTTTCTGCTTCTCCTGAGTACGGGGATACCACATGTGTGGGACTTTTTAGGAGCCTAGCCGCGTACGGGACCCCGAAAACCAAGCACCGCCTTCAGGATTTCTAGGCACAAATTTTTGATTTCACTCCTCACTACCTGTCACAGTTTCGAAGGCCATAAAATGGCAAAATAGCACAAAACCCCCCCAAATGACCCCATTTTGGAATATAGACACCCCAAGCTATTTGCTGAGAGGCATGGCGAGTATTTTACAGCTCTCATTTGTTTTTGAAAATGAAGAAAGAAAATATATATACAGGTCCTTCTCAAAAAATTAGCATATTGTGATAAAGTTCATTATTTTCTGTAATGTACTGATAAACATTAGACTTTCATATATTTTAGATTCATTACACACAACTGAAGTAGTTCAAGCCTTTTCTTGTTTTAATATTGATGATTTTGGCATACAGCTCATGACAACTCAAAATTCCTATCTCAAAAAATTAGCATATCATGAAAAGGTTCTCTAAACGAGCTATTAACCTAATCATCTGAATCAACTAATTAACTCTAAAGACCTGCAAAAGATTCCTGAGGCTTTTAAAAACTCCCAGCCTGGTTCATTACTCAAAACCGCAATCATGGGTAAGACTGCCGACCTGACTGCTGTCCAGAAGGCCATCATTGACACCCTCAAGCAAGAGGGTAAGACACAGAAAGAAATTTCTGAACGAATAGGCTGTTCCCAGAGTGCTGTATCAAGGCACCTCAGTGGGAAGTCTGTGGGAAGGAAAAAGTGTGGCAGAAAACGCTGCACAACGAGAAGAGGTGACCGGACCCTGAAGAAGATTGTGGAGAAGGACCGATTCCAGACCTTGGAGGACCTGCGGAAGCAGTGGACTGAGTCTGGAGTAGAAACATCCAGAGCCACCGTGAACAGGCATGTGCAGGAAATGGGCTACAGGTGCCGCATTCCCCAGGTCAAGCCACTTTTGAACCAGAAACAGCGGCAGAAGCGCCTGACCTGGGCTACAGAGAAGCAGCACTGGACTGTTGCTCAGTGGTCCAAAGTACTTATTTCGGATGAAAGCAAATTTTGCATGTCATTCGGAAATCAAGGTGCCAGAGTCTGGAGGAAGACTGGGGAGAGGAAAATGCCAAAATGCCTGAAGTCCAGTGTCAAGTACCCACAGTCAATGATGGTCTGGGGTGCCATGTCAGCTGCTGGTGTTGGTCCACTGTGTTTTATCAAGGGCAGGGTCAATGCAGCTAGCTATCAGGAGATTTTGGAGCACTTCATGCTTCCATCTGCTGAAAAGCTTTATGGAGATGAAGATTTCATTTTTCAGCACGACCTGGCACCTGCTCACAGTGCCAAAACCACTGGTAAATGGTTTACTGACCATGGTATTACTGTGCTCAATTGGCCTGCCAACTCTCCTGACCTGAACCCCATAGAGAATCTGTGGGATATTGGGAAGAGAAAGTTGAGAGACGCAAGACCCAACACTCTGGATGAGCTTAAGGCCGCTATCGAAGCATCCTGGGCCTCCATAACACCTCAGCAGTGCCACAGGCTGGTTGCCTCCATGCCACGCCGCATTGAAGCAGTCATTTCTGCAAAAGGATTCCCGACCAAGTATTGAGTGCATAACTGAACATAATTATTTGAAGGTTGACTTTTTTGTATTAAAAACACTTTTCTTTTATTGGTCGGATGAAATATGCTAATTTTTTGAGATAGGATTTTGGGGTTTTCATGAGCTGTATGCCAAAATCATCAATATTAAAACAAGAAAAGGCTTGAACTACTTCAGTTGTGTGTAATGAATCTAAAATATATGAAAGTCTAATGTTTATCAGTACATTACAGAAAATAATGAACTTCATCACAATATGCTAATTTTTTGAGAAGGACCTGTATATATATTTTTTTTTTTCAATTTTCAAAACTTTGTGACAAAAAGCGAGATCTGCAAAATACTCACAATACCTCTCAGCAAATAGCTTGGGGTGTCTATTTTCCAAAATGGGGTCATTTGGGGGGGTTTTGTGCCATCTGGGCATTCCATGGCCTCCGAAACTGTGATAGGCAGTGAGAAGTGAAATCAAAAATTTACACCCTTAGAAAGCCTGAAGGCGGTGCTTGGTTTTTGGGGTCCCGTACGTGGCTAGGCTCCCAAAAAGTCTCACACATGTGGTATCCCCGTACTCAGGAGAAGCAACATAATGTATTTTGGGGTGTAATTCCACATATGCCCATGGCATGTTTGAGCAATATATCATTTAGTGACAACTTTGTGCAAAAAAACAAAAAAAAAAAACAAATTGTCGTTTTTCCGCAACTTGTGTCAACATATAAAATATTCCATGGACTCGACATGCCTCTCAGTATATAGCTTGGGGTGTCTACTTTCCAAAATGGGGTCATTTGGGGGGGTGTTGAACTGTTCTGGCATTTTATACACAACATTAGAAAGCTTACATCCACTCTTCTAACCACTTGAAGACAAAGCCCTTTTTGACACTTTTTGTTTACATGAAAACATTTTTTTTTTTGCAAGAAAATTATGTTGAACCCCCAAACATTATATATATTTTTAAAGCAAAGGCCCTACAGATTAAAATGGTGGGTGTTGCATTTTTTTTTTCTACACAGTATTTGCGCAGCGATTTTTCAAATGCATTTTTTGGGTTAAAAAATACACTTTTTTTAATTTTAATGCACTAAAACACACTATATTGCCCAAATGTTTGATGAAATAAAAAAGATGATCTTAGGCCGAGTACATAGATACCAAACACGACATGCTTTAAAATTTCGCACAAACGCGCATTGGCGACAAACTACATACATTTTTAAAAGCCTTCAAAAGCCTTTACAGGTTACCCCAGTAGATTTACAGAGGAGGTCTACTGCTAAAATGACTGCCCTCGATCTGACCTTCGCGGTAATACCTCACATGCATGGTGCAATTGCTGTTTACATATGACGCCAGACCGACGCTTGCGTTCGCCATTGGGCAAGAGCAGGGCAGGACAGGGGTGCTTTTTTTTTTTTTTTTTTTATTATTAATTTTTTTTTTTTTTTTTTTTTTTTTAATTGTTCCTTCCAAGTATTTTTTTTTTTATCATTTTTATTGTTATCTCAGGGAATGTAAATATCCCCTATGATAGCAATAGGTAGTGACAGGTACTCTTTTTTTGAAAAAACTGGGGTCTTCTAGACCCTAGATTTTTCCTCTGCCCTCAAAGCATCTGACCACACCAAGATCGGTGTGATAAAATGCTTTCCCAATTTCCCAATGGCGCTTTTTATATCCGGGGGGGGGGGGCATTCCCTCCCACTGCTTGTAAAAGCAGTCCAGAGGCTAATTAGCCGCTAGGATTGCTTTTACATGAAAGCCGACCGCAGGCTGAAAAGAATGATACCAAGATGATACCTAAACCCGCAGGCATCATTCTGGTATAAACATTCAAAATCCAGCAACATACCAGTACGTTGCTGGTCCTTGTTGGACATGTATTGTAATCTTTTTTTTTCATGCAGCCAGTTGGCTGAACGAAAAAAGAGATTGATCGGTGGGTATGCCCACCATTAGAATACCGCCCTTCATCCACCCACTTCCAATGATGGGCATACACGCACCATTTATATATGCCGAAGCATGGGGGCATCCTCCCGCAAAAAAGTTATGCCGCACACACATGGTCGGAATTTTCCACGGGCAAGCCGTATGTACGCGGCATTAGGAGCAAAATCGCTCCTCCGCCCCTGCTGCCCCAATGCTTCGGCATATATACTTTTTTTATTTAACTGTGATGGTGAAATCACCTCCTACAGCACTGGAGTCGCAGGGATCAGGCCTGTCTCTGCGAACGCTGCAGTTATGTGTGTTTTTGTTTTGTAAGTGACAGTGATCGATCGATACTGCACTTGGGTGGCCTGGGCTGGAAGGAGGGGCAAAACGCAGGTGCCAGCAGGTATCTGGGCTGATCCCGCTAACACTGCGTTTTTGGGAACCCTAAACTGCTGGGGACGCTAGTATAGATCTGATGAGATCAGATATTGATCTGTTCAGATACTATACCACTAAGGGGGGTGTATGCTTCACGCGTGGGTGTTAGCGTTACTGGCACTAACCTGACGCTGCCTGGGGTGTGACGCAGACCCTCTCTGACGCTAAAGCCTAATTGATATCACCCGCTGGGCGATCAGGGGGTTAAACCTTTATTGGGTTATATACGGCGGGTGCCCTGACACTATAAAAAGCAAACTAACTAACCAGCGTCACCCGTAGCACTTATATGGTGATCTAGGGGCAATCAGGGGGTTAAAACCTTTATTAGATAATATATGGGGGTACCTGATGCTATAAAAACCTGCGGCAAACCTAAAAAAAATTACTGGCTACCGATCTGCATCACCGACACTAAGACAGCGATCAGAAAAACGATCGCTTAGCGACAGTGGTGATAGGGGGTGAAAGGGTTACCTGGGGGGCGATCAAGGGGGTTAAACCTTTACTAGATAATATATTGGGGTACCTGACGCTATAAAAACCTGCGGCGAACCTAAAAAAAATTACTGGCTACCGATCTGCATCACCGACACTAAGACAGCGTTTAGAAAAACGATCGCTTAGCGACAGTGGTGATAGGGGGTGAAAGGGTTACCTGGGGGGCGATCAAGGGGGTTAAACCTTTATTAGATAATATATTGGGGTACCTGACGCTATAAAAACCTGCGGCGAACCTAAAAAAAATTACCAGCTACCGATCTGCATCACCGACACTAAGACAGCGTTTAGAAAAACGATCGCTTAGCGACAGTGGTGATAGGGGGTGAAAGGGTTACCTGGGGGGCGATCAAGGGGGTTAAACCTTTATTAGATAATATATTGGGGTACCTGACGCTATAAAAACATGCGGCGAACCTAAAAAAAATTACTGGCTACCGATCTGCATCACCGACACTAAGACAGCGTTTAGAAAAACGATCGCTTAGCGACAGTGGTGATAGGCGGTGAAAGGGTTACCTGGGGGGCGATCAAGGGGGTTAAAACTTTATTAGATAGAATATTGGGGTACCTGACGCTATAAAAACCTGCGGCGAACCTAAAAAAAATTGCCGGCTACCGATCTGCATCACCGACACTAAGACAGCGTTTAGAAAAACGATCGCTTAGCGACAGTGGTGATAGGGGGTGAAAGGGTTACCTGGGGGCGATCAAGGGGGTTAAACCTTTATTAGATAATATATTGGGGTACCTGACGCTATAAAAACATGCGGCGAACCTAAAAAAAATTACTGGCTGCCGATCGGCATCACTGACGCTAAGACAGCGATCAAAAAAATGATCGCTTAGCGACAGTGGTGATAGGGGGTGAAAGGGTTATCTGGGGGGTGATCAGGGGGTTAAACCTTTATTAGGGGGGTTAGGGGGCTGCACTGGACCTAAAACTGAATGTACTGACACTTTTACAGTCACAATGTCACTGATTGCAGTGATCAGTAAATAAATGGTCACTGCAATCAGTGACACTGTGACTGGGGGCTGGGGGGGTGATCTGGGGGGTGATCTGGGGGTGTCTGGGGGGGCGATTTATGTCCCTATGTGTCCTGGTGTCAGTGTAGTGTTGTGTGCACTGACCTGATGTCTTCTCTTGTACGGCGCTCGGTATATGTGAGCGCCGCACCAGAGATGACATCACTTCCTCCTGCTTCCTCTGCCTGACACAGACAGAGGGGGCATTTCTATTCGCCGGGAGCGATCGCGAGGGGGTGGCCGGAAACGAATGGCTGCCCCCTCATCCCGGAACGCTCCCGGACACTTAGCCACCGCTCACTGTATAGGAGGGGTGTCCGATTGGACCCCCCAACTATACAAAGGCAATCACGTACACTCTACGTTATTGTGCCTGTCGGTGCCATTCTGCCGACGTATATATACAGTGAGCGGTCGTTAAGTGGTTAACCACTTCAGCCCAGGACCATTTTGGCTGGTTAAGGACCAGGCCCCTTTTTGCGACTCGGCACTGCGTTGCTTTAACTGACAATTGCGCGGTCGTGCGACGTGGCTCCCAAACAAAATTGACGTCCTTTTTTTTCCCACAGAGCTTTCTTTTGGTGGTATTTGATCACCTCTGCGTTTTTTTTTGCGCTATAAACAAAAATAGAGCGACAATTTTGAAAAAAATGCAATATTTTTTACTTTTTGCTACAATAAATATCCCCAAAAAATATATATATAAAATTTTTTTTTTTTCCTCAGTTTAGGATGATACGTATTCTTCTACATATTTTTGGCAAAAAAAAATGCAATCAGCGTTTATTGATTGGTTTGCACAAAAGTTATAGCGTTTACAAAATAGGGGATAGTTTTATGGCATTTTTATAATTTTTTTTTTTTTTTACTAGTAATGGCGGCGATCAGTGATTTTTTTTCGTGACTGCGACATTATGGCGGACACATCGGACACTTACCGTATATACTGGAGTATAATGCCGACCCGAATATAAGCCGAGGCACCTAATTTTACCACAAAAAACTGGGAACACTTATTGACTCGAGTATAAGCCTAGGGTGTCCATGTGCATGCCTCACTGTGCCCATGCCTCACTGTGCCCATGCCCAGGGCGGTCGAAACAGGAGAGGCAAACCAAGCAACTGCTTGGGGCCCCAAGCTGGCCTGGGGCCCCAGCAGAGCGGCCCCCCTCCCGCGATCGGCGGCCCTCCCTCCCATTCAGGCGGGGGGAGACCATAGGCACACCTGTCACTGTGAGACAGCAGCAGCATTGCTTTTAAATAAGTGCACTGTGCCTGTGGTGTGTGCTGGAATCCAAAGCTCCTTTCTGTCTCTCTCCCCCCCTCCTCCAGTGTCCTGCACAGTCTCTGGTATCTCTGACTCAACCTCCTCCGCCCCCCTCCAATCACCAGTGCGGAGTGCTAAGAGAATCGGGAGGCGGAGCTCACTGGAGCTCCTGTCGGGCTGGCCAGAGGAAGGGAGGAGGTGAGCTGAATTATTTTTTTCCTGAGAAAAGTCTCCTAGGAAGCAAAGCTGCAAAGTTTAGGAGTATTTGTATTGCAAATGATGCAGTAAAGGGTTAATTAAGGTGACAGGAGAATCAGACGAGATAGAGAGTGTATGGGGGGGAGTGTGCAGCCCGATCACAGCTGACAGATACCTCCTGAGCAGCACACATGTTATCTATACAAACATCCCCCAATCACTTAGACTAGATAATGTGAAAGTAATGTGTGACCATTCATGTAACCTGTATATATGTGATGAAAAAAAGGGGGGGGGGAGTTTGGGACTTTAGATGAGGTGCATATGTGGTGCACCTCCATCCCGGATTCAGTATAAGAAAAAGGGAAATTGGGACTTTGAATGAGGCTGCAGGCTTAGTGCGGGTAAAAAACACATTTATTAATCATAAAAATGCATGACACATCATATAGCCAGGTTGTATGTACAATAAGAAAAACATTGCAATAAATGTAATTTCATGTTCTCTGCCTTACACATAAGTATGTACATGTACAGTTAAGGAAACGAGGAAACAACAGTGCATAACCAAGCGCCACATAATCATCTGGACTGTTAAATGGATACATAAAAATGAACATACATGTGTGCAATTGTCCTGTTAACAGCAAGGGCGACAAATAATGAAATATATATGTTAGTATAAAACCAGTAGTACACAAAAAGAAAGGGGGGTTTTGTTTGAGTAGAGTAGATCATATGAAGTCGTGTGATGCATCCCTAGTGCCCAATGCGTTTCGTGTAGGTGGGACACTCTTCAGGGGCGGATGCTTGAAATATCTTTAATGAAGGTAGAAATGTGGACTGGTTAGGTATGTTGAGTGATCAAACAAAAGAAAAATGTGGAAGATGGAAAATGTCCACCTGAGGTACTCACATGACATTTTGAGCAGGAGGACGTGGTGGATGTAGGGCCACGGCCACACGAGTCTGCCACGGGAGCTGAGGCAACGTGCAGTGCACACGGGTGGGGGGCATGGAGGACCTCCCCCGGAAACAGTGAACACAGGGCCTGATGTATTGACTTGTATGATATGCCAGAGAAATTGGACCAAATGGTAGTGGCCATATGGACTCTGAAAAAAGGGGGAAATGTCCAGATGTCAAGTACACATTGGGGCCAGATGTGGAGCCAAGACTGCCCAAAATAAAAATGGGTACAGGTACCTTAACCTAGCGTCTTGAGGTCCCAAGACGTCCGGACGTAGCAGCAATGTGAAATGGGATAGCCAGAGGACCGGCATAAAAGATGTATGAGGGGAGGGAACCTCCAATATATAGACCCGGACCCAGTGCGCATGAGCACGCAACCAGCCTCACGTGGGCACGGCACACACCAGGCAGAGCGCCGTCGTGGGCGGGATCCGCCCACTGAAGCACTCCTAACCTGAATGGCGCCGGCTGAGATGGAGAAGCTTACGTCCGGCGCGGTGACGCCAGGAAGGGCGTCACGCACCGGACGGGGTACGTGATGCCGATGCACTGTGTGCAGCAAGCCCACCCACCACACAGACCACCCGCCCAAGTAGGGGCGGGGGGACGGATGGAGGGGGGGGGCGGCGCGCAGAGCGCATCGCAGCTCCCAAAGTGGCAGGCAAGGAGGGCCATGGACAAAACAGGACACCACAGCCAAAGGTCAAAACCATGGTATGTCGCATGTATGCTGTGGGATCTCATAGACACTGGATAACCATGTCTTGAGTGTGCCGCATCTGAACCTGGTACATTGCCTTGCCAGATTACCGCAACCCAGCACCTGGGTGGTAGGGGAGCACTACCAGCCCTGCCTAACAAGCCTCCATCCCTGTACAATGAAAAAAAGGGGGGGAGTTTGGGACTTTAGATGAGGTGCATATGTGGTGCACTTCCATCCCGGATTCAGTATAAGAAAAAGGGAAATTGGGACTTTGAATGAGGCTGCAGGCTTGGTGCGGGTAAAAAACACATTTATTGATCATAAAAATGCATGACACATCATATAGCCAGATTGTATGTACAATAAGAAAAACATTGCAATAAATGTAATTTCATGCTCTCTGCCTTACACATAAGTATGTGTATGTACAGTTAAGGAAACGAGGAAACAACAGTGCATAACCAAGCGCCACATAATCATCTGGACTGTTAAATGGATACATAAAAATGAATATACATGTGTGCAATTGTCCTGTTAACAGCAAGGGCGACAAATAATGAAATATATATGTTAGTATAAAACCAGTAGTACACAAAAAGAAAGGGGGGTTTTGTTTGAGTAGAGTAGATCATATGAAGTCGTGTGATGCATCCCTAGTGACCGACGCGTTTCGTGTAGGTGGGACACTCTTCAGGGGCGGATGCTTGAAATATCTATAATGAAGGTAGAAATGTGGACTGGTTAGGTATGTTGAGTGATCAAACAAAAGAAAAATGTGGAAGATGGAAAATGTCCACCTGAGGTACTCACATGACATTTTGAGCAGGAGGACGTGGTGGATGTAGGGCCACGGCCACACGAGTCTGCCACGGGAGCTGAGGCAACGTGCAGTTCTTTTTGTGTACTACTGGTTTTATACTAACATATATATTTCATTATTTGTCGCCCTTGCTGTTAACAGGACAATTGCACACATGTATGTTCATTTTTATGTATCCATTTAACAGTCCAGATGATTATGTGGCGCTTGGTTATGCAGTGTAGTGATGAGCCGAACACCCCCGGGTTCGGTTCGCACCAGAACCCGCGAACGGACCGAAAGTTCGTACGAACATTAGAACCCTATTAAATACAATGGATGCGAACGTTCGAATTCTAAAGTGCTAATTATAACAACTATTATGCATGTTATTGTCCTAAAAAGGGTTTGGGAACCCGGGTTGTGCACCAGGGGACATGTATCAATGCAAAAAGAAGTTTTAAAAACGGTCGTTTTTCGGGAGCAGTCATTTTAATGATGCATAAAGTGAAAAAAAAAAAGTCAAATATTCCTTTAAATATCGTACCTGGGGGGTGTCTAAAGTATGCCTGTGAAGTGCCACATGTTTCCCGTGTTTAGAACTGTCCCTGCACAAAATGACACTTCTAAAGGAAAAAAAAGCCATTTAAAACTGCTTGCGGCTTTAATGTAATGTCTGGTCCCGGTAATATGGATGAAAATCTTTAAGAAAAATGGCATAGCTACCCCATGACCCCCCCCCCCCCCCTACCCCAGCCCATTACCAGCCCCTTTGGGTCTTGTATGGATATTAAGGGGAACCCCGCACATAAAATAAAAAAGGCCCTATATACTCTGAACAGCCGTATACAGGCGGTGCATACAAGACAGGGACTGTAGGTTTGTTCTTATGTAGAATCTGTTTGTAATTTTGAACAGGTACATTGTTTAAGTGTAGCTCCAGCCCAAAAATCTATTTTTAAACTTTTTGGAAAACATAGGTAAGGGTTATCACCCCTGTAACATTTGTTTTGCTGTCTGTGCCCCTGTTCAGAACATTTCACCTCACTTTCCGTCCCAATGACAACTGTTTTTGAAATGTGGTGTTTTTCTTGAAACAAGGATTGGTGATAAAGCATCAGTACAGAGGAGACACCTTTCTCCCATATTAATTCTTACAGGAGAGAATTTTCCTTCCAAGGGGTAGATTTCCTCTCACTTCCTGTTGTCTTCTTGCGTTTGCAAGTAGGAGTCGTTTGTAAGTTGGATGTTTGAAAGTAGGGACCTGCCGTATATACTCTGCAGAAATAGGCCCCTTAGTTGTTGGTGTTGGCACAACACTGTAAGCACTCACAGTTACTCTTGGTTGGTGCTGGAACGCCCTGCTGTCAACTATTATATCAGGAATTTTAATTACATATAATTGTTGAACAGTGGTAGTAAAAATTGGGCCTTTGATGGTGGTGCTGGTGCCACAACACTGTAAGCCCTGACAGTTACTCTTGGTGGGTGCAGCAATGGGCCCTGCTGTGAATTATTAGATCAAGAATTGTAATTGCATGCCCCTGTTGAACAGGGGCTGAAAAATTGGGCCTTTCGTGGTGGTGGTGGTGGTGGTGGTGTTGCCACAACACTGTAAGCCCTCAGAGTTACTCTTGGTGGGTGCAGGAATGGGCCCTGCTGTGAATTATTAGATCAAGAATTGTAATTACATGCCCCTTTTGAACAGGGGCTGAGAAATTGGGCCTTTCGTGGTGGTGGTGGTGGTGGTGGCGTTGCCACAACACTGTAAGCCCTCAGAGTTACTCTTGGTGGGTGCAGGAATGGGCCCTGCTGTGAATTATTAGATCAAGAATTGTAATTACATGCCCCTTTTGAACAGGGGCTGAAAAATTGGGCCTTTCGTGGTGGTGGTGGTGGTGGCGTTGCCACAACACTGTAAGCCCTCAGAGTTACTCTTGGTGGGTGCAGCAATGGGCCCTGCTGTGAATTATTAGATCAAGAATTGTAATTACATGCCCCTGTTGAACAGGGGCTGAAAAATTGGGCCTTAGGCACTGGTGGCACAACACTACAACCCCTCACAGATACTGTACTTGGAGCACAGCAATGAGCCCTATGGCAAATTATTGCTAAAAAAATTGTAATTACACGCCCCTGTAAAACAGGGGCTGAAAAATTGGGCCTTAGCCACTGGTGGCGGCACCCATAAACAAAAATGATCTTCCAAGCTATCATCATCAATCGTATCATTGAGGACTCGGAGGAGGAGGATAGCCAGTCAACATAACAGCACAGGCACTCAGCATCAGCATCAGTCTTGAAGGGATGTGACATGTTAAAATCAATTAGTCTGTTATATCAGCATCAGGTGTGTGGTAGCTGGTGGTGATCCAAGACTGGTTCATCTTGATGAAAGTCAGTCGATCAACCGAGTCGGTGGACAGGCGCACCCTGTGATCCGTGACAAATCCTCCAGCAGCACTGAATGTGCGTTCCGAAAGAACGCTGGATGCAGGACAGGCCAGTAGCTCAATTGCATACTGTGCAAGCTCTGGCCAGTGATCCATTCTCAAGACCCAGTAAGCCAGAGGATTTTCGGTGGGGAAGGTGTCCAAGTCTGACCTTGCCCCTAGATATTCCTGCACCATGTTTATCAGACGCTGGCGATGGTTGCTGGAACCGATCATACTTTGGGGCTGCGGACTAAAGAATTGTCTGAACGCATCGGTCAGACGGCCACCTTCCCCACCGCTTCTTCTTTGACTGGCCGAAGCCTCAGCAACTCGTTGTCCAGGACCAGGAGTTTGTAACCTCCCAGTCTCTGGGAACGCGTTGCACAGACCTTTCTGCAAGGCCTCCCGGAGTTGTCTCATCCTCTGCTCCCTCTGTGACGGTAACATAAGGTCCGCAACCTTACCCTTGTACCGTGGATCAAGGAGAGTGGCCAGCCAGTAATGGTCCCTCTCCTTGATCCGAAGAATACGAGGATCCTTCCGCAGACTTTGCAGGATCAGGGAGGCCATGCAGCGTAGGTTTGCTGAGGCATTCGCTCCGGAGTCCTCTGGGTCACTAAGGACGACATGATCCGCAGCCACCTTCTCCCAGCCACGTACAAGTCCACTGGTTTCTTGGGACTGTAAATCATCCCTAAAAGACTGCTGCTGATGATGCTGAGTGCCAGCCTCCACCTCCATGCTGACACAATCCTCCTCCTCCTCCTCCTCCTCCTCCTCTTCCTGTGCGATGGGTGGGACAGAAGGAACACTGTCTGGGTAAAGGGGGCCTTGAGAGGCAAGGAAGTCCTCCTCTTCCTGCCTCTGTTCTGCCTCAAGTGCCCTGTCCATTATTCCACGCAGCGTGTGCTCCAACAGGTGGACAAGAGGTACAGTGTCACTGATGCATGCACTGTCACTGCTCACCATCCTCGTGGCCTCCTCAAATGGTGCCAGGACAGTGCATGCATCCCTGATCATGCCCCACTGGCGTGGAGAAAAAAAACCAAGCTCCCCTGACCCTGTCCTGGTGCCGTAGTCGCAGAGGTACTCATTGATGGCCCTCTGCTGCGTGTGCAGCCGCTGCAGCATGGCCAACGTTGAGTTCCACCTGGTGGGCATGTCACATATAAGGCGGTTCTTGGGCAGGTTCAACTCCTTTTGCAGCTCAGCCAGGCGAGCACTGGCATTATAAGATCTGCGGAAATGCACACAGACTTTCCTGGCCTGCCTCAGGACATCCTGTAAGCCCGGGTACCTGCCCAAGAACCGCTGCACCACCAGGTTAAGGACGTGAGCCACACAGGGCACATGGGTCAGTTGTCCCTGTCAGAGGGCGGAGAGGAGGTTGGTGCCATTGTCGCAAACCACCATTCCTGGCTTAAGCTGGCGTGGCGTCAACCACCTCTCGGCCTGGCCCTGCAGAGCAGACAGGACCTCTGCCCCAGTGTGGCTTCTGTCCCCCAAACACACCAGCGCAAGCACGGCATGGCATCTTTTTGCCTGCGTACTTGCGTAGCCCCTTGAACGGCTACGGAGCACCGCTGGTTCATAGGACAAACCACAGGAAGAGGCCATGGAGGAAGAAGAAGAGGAGGGGGTGGAGGAGAGAGGTGTGTCACAACCAGTAGTAGCATTTTGGAGGCGTGGCGGTGGAACAACCTCCAACACTACTGCACCTTGTCCTGCATCCTTCCCAGCTGCCAAAAGAGTGACCCAATGGGCCGTGAAAGAAAGGTAACGTCCCTGTCCATGCCTGCTGGACCATGAGTCAGCGGTAATATGCACCTTACCGCTGACCGCCCTGTCCAGCGAGGCCAAGACATTGCCTTCCACATGCCGGTAGAGAGCCGGAATAGCCTTCCGTGAGAAAAAGTGGCGTTTGGAAACCTGCCACTGAGGAACCGCACATTGCACAAACTCACGGAAGGGGGCCGAGTCTACCAACTGAAAAGGCAGCAGTTGAAGCGCTAGCAATTTAGCCAAGCTAGCATTCAACCGCTGGGCATGTGGATGGCTGGGAGTGAACTTCTTTCGACGGTCCAGCAGCTGGGGCAGGGAAATTTGCCTGCTAGAATCGGACGTCGGTGTACTGCTAGCAGAGTGGCGCAAGTACTTGGCTGTGACACACCTAATTCTACACCTTCATTCCTCTCAGTGCATGTTTCAGAGAGGACTGAAGTTATAGTGGGGTTGAAGATCCCAGCTGATGCGGTGCAAGGAGAGGTCCGCTTTGTTCTTTGGTGTGGGTCTTTGAGGTAGGCTTGCCAACGAGCTGCATGGCAGGTCAACATATGTCTGGTCAGGCATGTGGTACCCAAGCGGCTGATGTTTTGGCCACGCGATATACGCTTGAGACATATGTTGCAAACAGCAGCTGTGCGATCTGATGCACTAGCCTCAAAAAAGGCCCACACCAAAGAACTTTTTGAATGACGGGCAGAGGCAGCGCCCTGCACAGGCGGAGCTCTGCGGTGTGATTCCGTCGGTGTACTGCCCTTACGCTGGCCACCAAAGGGCATCCTGCCTCGTTGGAGATGTGCCTCCTCCTCATCCTCCTCCTCCTCCTCTCTCCTATTAGGCACCCACGTGGAGTCAGTGACCTCATCATCCCCTCCCTCCTCATCACTGGAGCCAATCTGGCAGTATGCTGCAGCTGCTGGAACATGACTTCCAGATTGGTGTCCTTCTTGAGCATCCCCTCTGTCTGCTCTCACGCTACTGCCTTCCTGTAGCTGGGTTTCATCATCAGACCCTTCGAAACGCTGGGCATCCTCCTGGAGCATGTACCCAACACTGTGCTCAAACAGTTCGGGGGACTCCTCAGGAGGAGGACATGGTGGGTCTAGGGAAGGAGTGACTGATGATGAGTCTGACATTGATACCAGGGAAGAGGACGCTTTGGCAGCTGCTTTGCCAGTACCCTGAGCCTGGGTGAGAGAGGATGAGGAGGAGGAGGAGGGCTTGGTCATCCACTCTACCAAGTCTTCGGCATGATGTGGCTCAACATGTCCAGCTGCCGAAAAGAAGGACAAGCTTGTCCCATGGCCATGTGCTGATGACAATGCACCGCGTCCACGACCAGCACTGTTGCCCCCAGACACAGAGCCTGCTTGCCCTCTTTTATTGCCTCCTGACTGTCTGCCTCTCCTTGTTTGCCTTCCAGACATTCTAATAGATGGCCTGCAGGGGGATGGGAAAAAAGCAATAAGGGCTACCTTCAGGTGTCCTTCTCTGTCCCTTTACTTAAGGATTACTAAATATGGTTGAGGATGATTGCTTTTGCACAGAATAGCACAACGACAATTTCCCTGACTGTCCAAAAAACAAGGATTTCAAAGATGGCTGATGAGGAATGCTTTAGCACACTATAGCACAAGGAGAATTTCCCTCACTGTCCTTCCCTGTCCCTAGAAACAAGGATTATCACAGTGAAAGAAACTGACACTCTTCCTACCTATAGTTTTCTGTCCCTAGAAAAAATGTTTTTTTAAAGCACACTATAGCACAAGGAGAATTTCCCTCACTGTCCTTCCCTGTCCCTAGAAACAAGGATTATCACAGTGAAAGAAACTGACACTCTTCCTACCTATAGTTTTCTGTCCCTAGAAATTTTTTTTTTTTAAAGCACACTATAGCACAAGGAGAATTTCCCTCACTGTCCTTCCCTGTCCCTAGAAAAAAGGATTATCACAGTGAAAGAAACTGACACTCTTCCTACCTATAGTTTTCTGTCCCTAGAAAAAATGTTTTTTTAAAGCACACTATAGCACAAGGAGAATTTCCCTCACTGTCCTTCCCTGTCCCTAGAAACAAGGATTATCACAGTGAAAGAAACTGTCACTCTTCCTACCTATAGTTTTCTGTCCCTAGAAAAAATGTTTTTATAAAGCACACTATAGCACAAGGAGAATTTCCTTCACTGTCCTTCCCTGTCCCTAGAAACAAGGATTATCACAGTGAAAGAAACTGACACTCTTCCTACCTATAGTTTTCTGTCCCTAGAAAAAATGTTTTTTTTTAAAGCACACTATAGCACAAGGAGAATTTCCCTCACTGTCCTTCCCTGTCCCTAGAAAAAAGGATTATCACAGTGAAAGAAACTGACACTCTTCCTACCTATAGTTTTCTGTCCCTAGAAAAAATGTTTTTTTAAAGCACACTATAGCACAAGGAGAATTTCCCTCACTGTCCTTCCCTGTCCCTAGAAACAAGGATTATCACAGTGAAAGAAACTGACACTCTTCCTACCTATAGTTTTCTGTCCCTAGAAAAAATGTTTTTTTAAAGCACACTATAGCACAAGGAGTCATTTCCCTCACTGTCCTTCCCTGTCCCTAGAAAAAAGGATTATCACAGTGAAAGAAACTGACACTCTTCCTACCTATAGTTTTCTGTCCCTAGAAAAAATGTTTTTTTAAAGCACACTATAGCACAAGGAGAATTTCCCTCACTGTCCTTCCCTGTCCCTAGAAACAAGGATTATCACAGTGAAAGAAACTGACACTCTTCCTACCTATAGTTTTCTGTCCCTAGAAAAAATGTTTTTTTAAAGCACACTATAGCACAAGGAGAATTTCCCTCACTGTCCTTCCCTGTCCCTAGAAAAAAGGATTATCACAGTGAAAGAAACTGACACTCTTCCTACCTATAGTTTTCTGTCCCTAGAAAAAATGTTTTTTTAAAGCACACTATAGCACAAGGAGAATTTCCCTCACTTTCCTTCCCTGTCCCTAGAAACAAGGATTCGCACAGTAAAACACACTGACACTCTCCCTACCTATAGTTTTCTGTCCCTAGAAAAAATGTTTTTTTAAAGCACACTATAGCACAAGGAGAATTTCCCTCACTGTCCTTCCCTGTCCCTAGAAACAAGGATTATCACAGTGAAAGAAACTGACACTCTTCCTACCTATAGTTTTCTGTCCCTAGAAAAAATGTTTTTTTAAAGCACACTATAGCACAAGGAGAATTTCCCTCACTTTCCTTCCCTGTCCCTAGAAACAAGGATTATCACAGTGAAAGAAACTGACACTCTTCCTACCTATAGTTTTCTGTCCCTAGAAAAAAATGTTTTTTTTAAGCACACTATAGCACAAGGAGAATTTCCCTCACTGTCCTTCCCTGTCCCTAGAAACAAGGATTCGCACAGTAAAACACACTGACACTCTCCCTACCTATAGTTTTCTGTCCCTAGAAAAAATGTTTTTTTAAAGCACACTATAGCACAAGGAGAATTTCCCTCACTGTCCTTCCCTGTCCCTAGAAACAAGGATTCGCACAGTAAAACACACTGACACTCTCCCTACCTATAGTTTTCTGTCCCTAGAAAAAATGTTTTTTTTAAAGCACACTATAGCACAAGGAGAATTTCCCTCACTGTCCTTCCCTGTCCCTAGAAACAAGGATTCGCACAGTAAAACACACTGACACTCTCCCTACCTATAGTTTTCTGTCCCTAGAAAAAATGTTTTTTTAAAGCACACTATAGCACAAGGAGAATTCCCTCACTGTCCTTCCCTGTCCCTAGAAACAAGGATTCGCACAGTAAAACACACTGACACTCTCCCTACCTATCCTTCTCTTTCCCTAAACTAAAGGAATCCAGGTTAAGCAAGAAAAAATAAATGTCACTGTCCCTGCCTATGCTTCTCTTTCCCTGCTCCGGAACACACTACACTAGGCCGCCGTGCTGGCGGCCTTTTATAGTGTGGGGCGTGTACTAAACACCCTCAGCAATAATTGGCCACAGGCATCCTGCCTGTGGCCAATCATTGCTCTCCTCGCTGCCGGCGCTGTGATTGGCCAAGCATGCGGGGTCACAGTGCATGCTTGGCCAATCACAGCGCCTGGATGACACTGCGATGGCGTAGTGCATTGTGGGCCGTTCGCGTCACTCGAATTTGGCGCGAACGGCCCAAATCGTTCGATCTTCGTCGAACGATCGAACAGCCGATGTTCGAGTCGAACGTATGTTCGACTCGAGCACGAAGCTCATCCCTAATGCAGTGTTGTTTCCTCGTTTCCTTAACTGTACATGCACATACTTATGTGTAAGGCAGAGAGCATGAAATTACATTTATTGCAATGTTTTTCTTATTGTACATACAATCTGGCTATATGATGTGTCATGCATTTTTATGATCAATAAATGTGTTTTTTACCCGCACCAAGCCTGCAGCCTCATTCAAAGTCCCAATTTCCCTTTTTCGTATATATGTGATGAGCCTACTCTTCTGATTGTACACTCAGAGATTGGATAACACAGAGTTATATGGATTGTCATACATTACCTTCACATCATCTGTACATACAGAGTGCTGGGGGCTGGATTATATATATATATACATGTATGTGCTTACGGTTTATAAAAGCCCTTTCACACTGGAGCACCCATAGCGGTAATACGCCGCTATTTTTACCACCGACGCTATGGGCGCATTTCGGCCGCTAGCGGGGCGGTTTTACCCCCCGCTAGCGGTCGAGAAAGTGTTAAAACCGGTCGCATTGTGCTGCTGAAGCAGCGCATTGCGGGCAGTATAGCCACACTGTCCCATTCATTTCAATGGGCAGCAGCGGTGGAGGCGCGGTAAACTCACCGCTCCTTCACCGCTGCAAAGATGCGGCTAGCAGGACTTTTTCTAACGTCCTGCTAGCGCAACGCTAGGGTTGCCACCTCATCCCTTTAAACCCGAACACATATGAATTACACAGGTTCTGAGGCTAATTTAATGCAGATAAGGCACCAAGTGAGTTTAATTATCACCTTAATCAGCCACAGAACCTGTGTAATTAATATGTGTTCGGTTTTAAAGGGATGAGGTGGCAACCCTACGCAACGCTCCAGTGTGAAAGCCCTCGGGCCTCTCCCCTCGGGCTTTCACACTGGGGCAGCAGTTTAGCAGCGTTTTGCTGGCGCTATTTTTAACGCTATAGCGCCTGCAAAACGCTACAGTGTGAAAGGGGTGTAACAGATTGTTTTCATTGAATAATACTGCTGTTTGATTTATTGCTGTATATATTAGTAGATGAGCAGAAGAGCTTTTTTTGCATTATAGACATCACCATCTGAACAATTCTCAGCCCCCAACTCCCCCCAGCTTATATCACCCCCAGACCACTTTATACATCCAGCTGAGGGACATCATTCCATAGTCACTTTCCTTATCTTCTCAAAATCACTCCCTGGTCACCCCACAGACACTGCAGGGAATCCCTAACCCCATCTTACCCACCACAGTCCTCTCCTGTACATACTGCCCCCATCATACCCACCACAGTCCTCTCCTGTACATACTGCCCCCATCATACCCACCACACTCCTCTCCTGTACATACTGCCCCCGTCATACCCTCCACACTCCTCATCTTTACATACTGCCCCCGTCATCCCCTCCACAATCCTCTCCTGTACATACTGCCTCCATCTTACCCTCTGCACTCCTCTCCTGCAGAATCAGATGTAATGGGGAACTCTGTTGACTCTGATGTAAAGGGGAACTCTGTTGACTCTGATGTAAAGGGGAACTCTGTTGACTCTGATGTAAAGGGGAACTCTGTTGACTCTGATGTAAAGGAGACTCTTGTGATTAATTCCATATGATTAGAAATGTTATTTAATCACAAAAATATATGTATAGTGTATACTACATAACAAAATTGCTGTGCGTTGCTTTGTACAGAGGTAATGAATTTAATGTTTTACAAAAAAAATAAAAAATTGGCGTGCGCTGCTTAAGGGTTCGGGTTTGGCTTGACGAAAAGGTGGCAACCCTACCCCCCCCTCGGGGGCCCCAAATTCTCAATCTGCTTGGGGCCCCCAAATTCCTTCAAACGGCCCTGCCCATGCCTCACTGTGCCCATGCCTCACTGTGTCCATGATTAGACTGACGTTTAACATGGTATTCTATGGAAGGAGTGCCCGGATTTGAAAAATCGGTGCTCCCCAGCCGTAGGTCCCCTAGACAACAAACTTTGCACACTTGCAGAAAAGAAATTGGGCTACAATACATGTGTGCCAAGTTTCTGGTCCAGGGGACCTACAACCGGCCAGTACCGGGTCCCGAAATTCACCGGAGAAATTACCATTTAACATGGGAGTCTATGGAAGGAGTGCCCGGCTTTAAAAAATCGGTGCTCCCCGGCCGTAGATCCCCCGGCCAACAATCTATGCACTTGTAAAGAAGAAATGGGGCTACATGTGTGCCAAGTTTGGGGTCCAGGGGACCAACGACCGGCCAGTACTGGGTCCCCAAAGTCCGGGAGATCAGGCGCAAAAGGTGACTCGAGTATAAGCCGAGGGGGGCATTTTCAGCACAAAAAAATGTGCTGAAAAACTCGGCTTATACTCGAGTATATACGGTATGACACATTTTTGGGACCTTTGTCATTTTTACAGCGATCAGTGCTATAAAAATGCACTGATTACTGTAAAAATGACACTGGCAGTGAAGGGTTTAACCACTAGGTGGCGCTGTAGGGGTTAAGTGTTCCCTGCATTGTGTTTCTAACTTTAGGGGGGATGGGCTTTGTGTCACATGACACCGATCTCCGCTCTGAGTACATGGAGCCGAGATCCGTGTCATTGTCACTAGGCAGAGCAGGGAGATGCTTGTTTACACAAGCATCTCCCTGCTCTATACCTCCGTGAGACGATGGCGGGGATGCCCGCGGTGATCGAGTTCGGGGAACCCGCGGTCCGACTCATGGGAAAGGCAGCAAAATCACGAGCGCGCCGCCGGTGGCGCGCGCGCAACCCCCACGTCAGGCAGTTAAAGGGGACGTACAGGTACGTGGATGTGCCTGTACGTGCCATTCTGCCGACGTATAAGTACAGGAGGCTGTCGGCAAGTGGTGAAACAAAAATTACAAAAAAATGTAAAGCATTAAAGTGGTTGTAAACCCACTTTTTCAACTTGCACCTACAGGTAAGCCTAGATTAAGGCTTACCTGTAGGTGCAAGAAATATCTCCTAAACCTACACGGTTTAGAAGATATTACCTAAAAATGACAGGCGCCGCTGTCTACGCATTCATGGGGTTAATCCCATTCACAAAATCGGCTACTTCCCAGCAATCGCTGGGCGTAGCCAAATGTGACGGCTTCCGCGCGCATGCGCGGAGGCACCTCTTCGCCGCTCCGGCCAATCACAGCGCCGGAGCGGCGCTGTGATTGGCTGGTGCGGCGATACCCGGAAGTAACATTCCGGCTATCGCCGCAGTGATGTCTGCGTCTGGAGAGAGGGACGCGGACTGCTTCGGGGGCCCCGATCTTAGGTAAGTGGTACATAATGAGCTAGTATGCTAGTCATACTAGCTCATTATGCCTTTCTCTTGCAGGTTGGCTAAGAAAAAAAAAAAGATTAGTGGGTTTACAACCACTTTAAAACCACAACTTATTGAAGGTATTTTAAACTTACCATATAGCATATAACTACTATGTCAATTAGCGTTGCACTCATGCTGGTATCGGTGCTGATACTAAGCACTTGTACTCATGTACTCGTGCAAATGCTCTGATACTAAAACTGATACCTTTGGTTCACATATGTGTGGGACGGTTTGCACTGCGTTTTCAAAGCACGGTCCAGGGCGATTTTGTTCAGCGGTTCAGGTGCGATTCCAATGCAAACTGTAGTGTATGAGATTAGAAATTGCCCCTGAACCGGACTGAAATTGCACAGGACTCTTTCAAATCTCACTGCAGTTGGCTTGTACATATGTGAACGGGCTCCACAGAAAAGCCTTTTGGTTTACATGTCATGTAATGTCTTGCGGTTAAAAACGCATCTGAATTTGCATATATGTCAACTAAAGCTAAAGTCTGCAGACCTAAGTAATAATTTTTCATTAGTCTTTAAAATAAGCTAACTGTTTGTTGAAAATACAGGTTCTGATTAGTGTTGAGCGAACCCGAACTGTAAAGTTCGGGTCCGTACCGAACTTTAGCTTTTTCCCGAACCCGAACCCGGACTTTGCGCAAAAGTCCAGGTTCGGGTTCGGGTTCGGCATTCTAATTACGCATTTAGAAATGCTTCAGGGGCCAGCCAATCACCTTTTGATTAGCTGGTGTGCCCTTAGAGGCCATCATAGCCATGCCTATTAATGGCATGGCTGTGATTGGTCAGTGCAACATGTGACCCAGCTTCTATATAAGCTAGAGGCACACAGCACACACACGTCACTCTGCTTCAGAATAGATAGGGAGAGGATCTTGGCTGCTGCTGTTGCTTTTAGGGAGAGATAGAAAAATACATGAGGTAGTCCTGATTCTGCAATCTGAGGGAAAAGATAGAGAGATAGTGTAGTGTAGGGCCAGGTTCCTGTTGGTGCTTTCAGGGAGAGAGAATATTATATAGGAGTCCAGATTCAGAGATTAAAATCAGCGATCTGCATAGGTTTACCTGTTTGTGTTGCAGTGCAGTCTTTTTACACTGCCATGAGCCCAGTGTCAGAGAAAATCTAACTTTTAGGGGGAAAAAAAAGGCACTTTATTGTGCTCTTTTCCAAAAGACCCATAGGGCAAAAAAAATAATAATTGCATTTTATTTTGCTCGTGCAAAAAAAGACCCGTTTAGGGCAAAAAAATAAATAAATTTGCACTTTAATGTACGCTTGCAAAAAGAGCCATTCAGGGCCACAAAAAATAGTTTGCAGTGTGTTATACATATGTGGAGGTGTGTGAAATAAACAATTTCTATATAGTTTTCTCCTACTGTGCTATACTAAAAAAACAAAATTTTTTTTGAATAGCATTTTCTGCAGTTCTGTAGCTGTGCGATTCAGCGGTTACGTACTGTGGGTGTGTTCTGCTCTTCCAAAAAACGCCGTTTAGGGGCACAAAAAATAGTTTGCAGTGTGTTATACATATTTGGAGGTGTGTGAAATAAACAATTTCTATATAGTTTTCTCCTACTGTGCTATACTAAAAAAACAAAATTTTTTTTGAATAGCATTTTCTGCAGTTCTGTAGCTGTGCGATTCAGCGGTTACGTACTGTGGGTGTGTTCTCCTCTTCCAAAAAACGCAGTTTAGGGGCACAAAAAATAGTTTGCAGTGTGTTATACATATTTGGAGGTGTGTGAAATAAACAATTTCTATATAGTTTTCTCCTACTGTGCTATACTAAAAAAACAACATTTTTTTTGAATAGCATTTTCTGCAGTTCTGTAGCTGTGCGATTCAGCAGTTACGTACTGTGGGTGTGTTCTGCTCTTCCAAAAAACGCAGTTTAGGGGCACAAAAAATAGTTTGCAGTGTGTTATACCTATTTGGAGGTGTGTGAAATAAACAATTTCTATATAGTTTTCTCCTACTGTGCTATACTAAAAAAACAATATTTTTTTTGAATAGCATTTTCTGCAGTTCTGTAGCTGTGCGATTCAGCGGTTACGTACTGTGGGTGTGTTCTGCTCTTCCAAAAAACGCCGTTTAGGGGCACAAAAAATAGTTTGCAGTGTGTTATACATATTTGGAGGTGTGTGAAATAAACAATTTCTATATAGTTTTCTCCTACTGTGCTATACTAAAAAAACAACATTTTTTTTGAATAGCATTTTCTGCAGTTCTGTAGCTGTGCGATTCAGCGGTTACGTACTGTGGGTGTGTTCTGCTCTTCCAAAAAACGCAGTTTAGGGGTACAAAAAATAGTTTGCAGTGTGTTATACATATTTGGTGGTGTGTGAAATAAACAATTTCTATATAGTTTTCTCCTACTGTGCTATACTAAAAATACAACATTTTTTTTGAATAGCATTTTCTGCAGTTCTGTAGCTGTGCGATTCAGCGGTTACGTACTGTGGGTGTGTTCTCCTCTTCCAAAAAACGCAGTTTAGGGGCACAAAAAATAGTTTGCAGTGTGTTATACATATTTGGAGGTGTGTGAAATAAACAATTTCTATATAGTTTTCTCCTACTGTGCTATACTAAAAAAACAACATTTTTTTTGAATAGCATTTTCTGCAGTTCTGTAGCTGTGCGATTCAGCAGTTACGTACTGTGGGTGTGTTCTGCTCTTCCAAAAAACGCAGTTTAGGGGCACAAAAAATAGTTTGCAGTGTGTTATACCTATTTGGAGGTGTGTGAAATAAACAATTTCTATATAGTTTTCTCCTACTGTGCTATACTAAAAAAACAATATTTTTTTTGAATAGCATTTTCTGCAGTTCTGTAGCTGTGCGATTCAGCGGTTACGTACTGTGGGTGTGTTCTGCTCTTCCAAAAAACGCCGTTTAGGGGCACAAAAAATAGTTTGCAGTGTGTTATACATATTTGGAGGTGTGTGAAATAAACAATTTCTATATAGTTTTCTCCTACTGTGCTATACTAAAAAAACAACATTTTTTTTGAATAGCATTTTCTGCAGTTCTGTAGCTGTGCGATTCAGCGGTTACGTACTGTGGGTGTGTTCTGCTCTTCCAAAAAACGCAGTTTAGGGGTACAAAAAATAGTTTGCAGTGTGTTATACATATTTGGTGGTGTGTGAAATAAACAATTTCTATATAGTTTTCTCCTACTGTGCTATACTAAAAATACAACATTTTTTTTGAATAGCATTTTCTGCAGTTCTGTAGCTGTGCGATTCAGCAGTTACGTACTGTAGGTGTGTTCTGCTCTTCCAAAAAACGCTGTTTAGGGGTACAAAAAATAGTTTGCAGTGTGTTATACATATTTGGAGGTGTGTGAAATAAACAATTTCTATATAGTTTTCTCCTACTGTGCTATACTAAAAATACAACATTTTTTTTGAATAGCATTTTCTGCAGTTCTGTAGCTGTGCGATTCAGCGGTTACGTACTGTGGGTGTGTTCTGCTCTTCCAAAAAACGCAGTTTAGGGGCACAAAAAATAGTTTGCAGTGTGTTATCAATATTTGGAGGTGTGTGAAATAAACAATTTCTATATAGTTTTCTCCTACTGTGCTATACTAAAAAAACAACATTTTTTTTAATAGCATTTTCTGCAGTTCTGTAGCTGTGCGATTCAGCGGTTACGTACTGTGGGTGTGTTCTGCTCTTCCAAAAAACGCAGTTTAGGGGTACAAAAAATAGTTTGCAGTGTGTTATACATATTTGGTGGTGTGTGAAATAAACAATTTCTATATAGTTTTCTCCTACTGTGCTATACTAAAAATACAACATTTTTTTTGAATAGCATTTTCTGCAGTTCTGTAGCTGTGCGATTCAGCGGTTACGTACTGTAGGTGTGTTCTGCTCTTCCAAAAAACGCCGTTTAGGGGTACAAAAAATAGTTTGCAGTGTGTTATACATATTTGGAGGTGTGTGAAATAAACAATTTCTATATAGTTTTCTCCTACTGTGCTATACTAAAAATACAACATTTTTTTTGAATAGCATTTTCTGCAGTTCTGTAGCTGTGCGATTCAGCGGTTACGTACTGTGGGTGTGTTCTGCTCTTCCAAAAAACGCAGTTTAGGGGCACAAAAAATAGTTTGCAGTGTGTTATCAATATTTGGAGGTGTGTGAAATAAACAATTTCTATATAGTTTTCTCCTACTGTGCTATACTAAAAAAACAACATTTTTTTTAATAGCATTTTCTGCAGTTCTGTAGCTGTGCGATTCAGCGGTTACGTACTGTGGGTGTGTTCTGCTCTTCCAAAAAATGCCGTTTAGGGGCACAAAAAATTGTTTGCAGTGTGTTATACATATTTGGAGGTGTGTGAAATAAACAATTTCTATATAGTTTTCTCCTACTGTGCTATACTAAAAAAACAAAATTTTTTTTGAATAGCATTTTCTTCAGTTCTGTAGCTGTGCGATTCAGCGATTACGTACTGTGGGTGTGTTCTGCTCTTCCAAAAAACGCAGTTTAGGGGCACAAAAAATAGTTTGCAGTGTGTTATACATATTTGGAGGTGTGTGAAATAAACAATTTCTAAATAGTTTTCTTCTACTGTGCTATACTAAAAAAACAACATTTTTTTTGAATAGCATTTTCTGCAGTTCTGTAGCTGTGCGATTCAGCGGTTACGTACTGTGGGTGTGTTCTGCTCTTCCAAAAACACCCATTTAGGGCAACATCCTAAATTTGGAAAATATGAGGAGAAGGTCAAAGGGACGTGGTGGCCCCGGTCGTGGTGCTGCTGGTGGAGCTCCTGTTGCAGGGAGAGGACGTGGTGGATCTGTGCCAGATACACGCACAAATGAAACACCTTCCTCAGGTGCGAGTAGGCGACCGAGCCTGTGGCGGTATTTTGTCGCGCCTAATGAGGCTGTACGAATGTTTAGGCCAGGACAAGTACAGGCGATAGTAGATTGGGTTGCTGACAGTGCCTCAGGTTCCTTCACATTGTCTCCCACCCACTCTTCTGATGAAAGATCAGAGTTGGCACCTGAAACCCATGTCCATCAGTCTTTCACCTCACCCCCTTGCATATCAGCCAAGCAGTCTGAGCCCCAAATCATGCAGCAGTCTCTTCTGCTTTTCGATGACTCTGTTAGCAGGGTTTCCCAGGGCCATCTACCTAGCCCTGCCCCAGAAGTGGAAGAGATTGAGTGCACCGATGCCCAACCACTTATGTTTCATGATGAGTACATGGAAGGACCATCGCAGTACGTCTCGGATGATGACGAAACACAGGTGCCAACTGCTGCTGCTTTCGCAATTGTGCAGACAGACAAGGAGGGCAGGGGTGAAGACTGGGTGGAAGATGATGTGGAGGACGATGAGGTCCTCGACCCCACATGGAATCAACATTATGCAGGTGACCAGTGTAGTTTGGAGGAAGAGGCGGTGGTCGCACAGAGCCACCAGCACAGCAGAAGAGGGAGCAGGGTGCAAAAGCGGAGCGTCCGTCCCCTAGACAGTATGTCTGCTACTGCCCAACGCAGCAAGGGACCGAGCACACCAAAGCCAGGTCCAAGGAGTTCCCTAGCGTGGCAGTTCTTCACACAATGTGCTGATGACAAGACACGAGTGGTTTGCACGCTGTGCAATCAGAGCCTGAAGCGAGGCATAAACGTTCTCAACCTGAGCACAACCTGCATGACCAGGCATCTAAGTGCAAAGCACGAGCTGCAGTGGAGTAGACACCTCAAAAACCAAGAAAGGTCTCTGGCTCCTCCTGCTTCCTCTTCTGCTGCAGTCTCGGCCTCTTCATCCACCTCTGTAGTGACAGTGGCACCTGCCACCCCGCAAACAGAGGATCTGCCAGCAACACTACCACCTGGGTCACCAACCATCTCCACAATGTCCCATGGAAGCGTTCAGCTCTCTATCTCCCAAACATTGGAGCGGAAGAGGAAGTACCCCCCTAGCCACCCGCGATCCCTGGCCCTGAATGCCAGCATTTCAAAACTCCTGGCCTTTGAAATGCTGTCATTCCGTATGGTGGAGACGCAGAGTTTTAAAAGCCTGATGGCATTGGCTGTCCCACAGTACGTCGTGCCCAGCCGCCACTATTTTTCCAGACGAGCCATCCCTTCCCTGCACAACCAAGTGGTGGACAAAATCAGGTGTGCACTGCGCAACACCATCTGTGGCAAGGTCCACCTAACTACGGATGCGTGGACCAGTAAGCACGGTCAGGGACGTTATATCTCCCTAACAGCACACTGGGTAAATGCAGTGGTGGCTGGGCCTGAGGCAGATAGCAGTTTGGGGCATGTCCTTCCACCACCGAGGATTGCAGGGCGCTTCAGTTTTCCTCCTGTTGCTAACCCCTCCTACTCCGCTTCCTCATCCTCTACCGCCTCCTCATCCGGTCAGCGTAACACCTTCACCACCAACTTCAGCACAGCCAGGGGTAAACGACAGCAGGCAGTTTTAAAACTTTCCTGTTTGGGGGAAAAACCCCACACCGCGCAGGAGTTGTGGAGGGACATGGAACAACAGACCAATGAGTGGTTGCTGTCAGTGAGCCTCAAGCCCGGCCTGGTGGTGTGCGATAATGGGCGAAATCTCGTAGCAGCTCTGGGCCTAGCCGGTTTCACGCACATCCCTTGCCTGGCGCATGTGCTGAACTTGGTGGTCCAGAGGTTCCTTAAAAATTACCCCAATATGCCAGAGCTGCTGCAGAAAGTGCGGGCTGTGTGTGCGCACTTTCGGCGTTCTCACCCTGCTGCTGCTCGCCTGTCAGCGCTGCAGCGTAACTTCGGCCTTCCCGCTCACCGCCTCATATGTGACGTGCCCACAAGGTGGAACTCCACCTTGCACATGCTGGCCAGACTGTGCGAGCAGCAGCAGGCGATAGTGGAGTTTCAGCTGCAGCAATCACGCGTGAGTCGCTCTGCGGAACAGCACCACTTCACCACCAATAACTGGGCCTCCATGCGAGACCTGTGTGCCTTGTTGCGCTGTTTCGAGTACTCCACCAACATGTCCAGTGCCAATGACGCCGTTCTTAGCGTTACTATCCCAGTTCTATGCCTCCTTGAAAAAACGCTTCGGGCGATGATGGAAGAGGATGTGGCACAGGAAGATGAGGAGGAGGAGGAAGCGGGATCATTTCAAAGGCTTTCAGGGCAGTCTTTCACAAGTGGCTACGAGGGTGGGTTCCTGCACCAACAAACGCCAGGTACACAATTGTCCGGCAGAAAGGGCACAGTTCTGGAGGATGACGAGGTGGAGGAGGAGATGGAGGAGGAGGAGGAGCCATTTTCACAGCAGGGTGGCACCCAGACCAGCTCGTTGCCATCACTGGTGCGTGGCTGAGGGGATACAGAGGACACAGACGATACACCTCCCACAGAGGACAGCTTTTCTTTGCCTCTGGGCAGCCTGGCACACATGAGCGATTACATGCTGCAGTGTTTCCGCAATGACCACCGAGTTGCCCACATTTTAACTGGTGCTGATTACTGGGTGGCCACCCTGCTGGATCCCCGTTACAAGGACAACGTACCGTCCTTAATTCCCTCACTGGAGCGGGATCGTAAGATGCGCGAGTACAAGCGCACGCTGGTAGACGCGCTGCTGGTGGCATTCCCACCTGACAGCGGGCGTACGGTGGAAGCACAAGGCGAAGGCAGAGGAGGAGGAAGAGGTCGCCAACGCAGCCGGGGCACCGGCAGCACCTCAGAAGGCAGGGTTAGCATGGCTGAAATGTGGAAAAGCTTTGTCAGCACGCCACAACAACCAGCACCACCAGCTGAGATGGAACGTCTTAGCAGGAGGCAGCATTTCACCAACATGGTTGAGCAGTATGTGTCCACAGGCCTACACGTACTGGATGAAGGGTCTGCCCCCTTTAACTTCTGGGTCTCCAAATTGGGCACATGGCCTGAGCTTGCTCTTTATGCCTTGGAGGTGCTGGCCTGCCCTGCAGCCAGTGTATTATCTGAACGTGTATTTAGCACGGCAAGGGGCGTTATCACAGACAAGCGCAGCCGTCTGTCCAGAGCCAATGTGGACAAGCTCACGTTCATTAAAATGAACCACGCATGGATCCCACAGGACTTGTCCGTACCTTGTGCAGAATAGACATGCATACCGGTGTTGTGACAAAAACTGTCCGGCCATCGAATTGTGTCCGGCCCATACTGCGAAGGCGCAGCGCTTGCGCAGTACAGAGGACAAGGAGATTCACAAAATCTCCGAAGATGAACGGCGCCTGCGCTGTGAGTGCAGGTTCAAGCCCCACCATCCAAGTGGACATACGGTAGCACATAGTAACAGGGCCCCTCACGGGCTCGGTTTGATCGCCACGCTTCGGGCACGGCCTCACTTGGCGCGGCTTGAACCACGGATGGTGTGGCCTTCACCTGAACTCACCACGCAGGCGCCGTTCGTCTTGGGAGATTTTCGAAATCCCCTTGTCCTACATACTGAGCAAGCGCAGTACAGGGTGGACACTATTTGACGGGGGACAGAATTCGACACATCACCGGCCTTACCCAGCCATTGTTGTATTTTTGAACCAGTGTTGGCTACCTCGTCCTCCTCCACCGCCGCTTCCACCTACACAGCCACATCCACCGCCACCTCAACCTCCTACTCCATATGGACCTCGTCCTCCTAGGTCAAGATTATAATTTTTATTTTATTTTTTTGTAGCGCACAGATCCTTTCCCCCTTACCTGCCTTTATGTTGTTGGCTCCTCGCAGGAGGGAGAAAGGCACACCGCACTACCAGCCCGTACCCTCCTATATAAAGAGGTTGAGCGGTGTACTTGACGGGCCGTGTCCACAGCCGGAGTCAAAACTCCTCCAGAGGATGATTCTCACCTCTACTGTAGGTAGAGGCAAGTCCTTTAATTCCCAGTAAAGTCAATGTCCACACCAGCTGAAATTACAACTCTTATTCTCTCATGGCAAAATAAACTCTACTCGGATAGAAACGGTTAGAGCAAAGAAACAGGACAGCTTAAGGTGTGGAGGATGTCCAGGCACAAACGTAGCACATTCACTTCACTGCTTAGGTTTCTCAAACAGTTTTAGGTGCACGGTCTCTGCCACAGACCTTGAGGTTGGTCTCTGCCACAGACCGGGTGTACAAGGCCCCTGCCACGGACCTGGAGAACTTTGGTCTCTGCCACAGACCAGGGTGTATAAGGCCCCTGCCACGGGCCGGGTGAATAAGGCCTCTGATACAGTCAAGATGACCTTGAGCTTCTCCTTCTACGAACCTAGTCCATATCAAGGGGAAGACATCTCTCCAGGGAGTCAACAGACCCTTCCTTCACCGTGACTCCCGCATCGGTCCATCAGAATGATCCTCCCTTCCCTGGAACATGGTCCCCTACATGAGGCGGCACCCTAAGACTCCTCGACCCTTAGCGGACTCCAGACGAAGGCTCTGGACTCCAGGCTTTACTCCTGCACCTAGGCCTCCATACCCAGGGCAGCAGGAACTCCAGGATAGTACCTCACCCCGGGCTAAAGGTACCCGAGATGGAACAGGAACACATGCACCCAGGCCGAAGGCACCTGGGCGTGGACCCCACTGGACATCAGCCCCCAGGACAAAGGTCTGCCCCTTTTATATGCTCTCCCGGCATGCACAGCAGGTTCCCCGCCCCGCTGTACTACTGCCAAGAGGGGACACAAAAGGCACAGCACTGTATCGGCGGTTCAACCCTAGCCTACCATGGCAGCGTCACCTGTAGGCCGCAGGGAACTGCACACCAATACTGTCCCCCGAGGACAAAATGGTCCATGAATCCTACAGAATTAGGGTGTTTGAGCCTATTTACCACTCAAACATTTCCCTTAAATTTAGCACCCCGCTACATTTTTATTTCAAAGTATTTTATTTTCCCACTAGCTTATCCATTAAATTGAATAATTTATTCCAGAAAGGGCATATTCTGGGGCATTCCCACCATATGTGTGGCATCGTGCCGTTGAGTTTTTGAGGTTCTTAATGACTTCCCGTACCTCTTCTGCTGAAAAGGGGGCCTCCAGCATATTTTTTTATTTTTTTTATGTTATTTTAAGTTATTTCCCTATCCACATTTGTTTGCAGAGCACTTGCCATGCTCTTAACAACATTTTGCTGCCATTTGCAGCCCTCTAGCCCTTTCCATTACTTTTTTAGAGCCTTTTTAGTCCTTAGAAGTCCGAGTCCCCATTGACTTCAATGGGGTTCGGGTTCGGGTCCGGGTTCGGGTTAAAGTTCGGTCCCGAACCCGAACTTTTTTCCGAAGTTCGGCCGAAACCCGTCGAACCCGAACATCCAGGTGTCCGCTCAACTCAACTTCTGATACCAAAAATAATTATTCTGCATGGCCAATTCTAATAACTCCTATATGTACTCAATTTGCTTCTTCTTCAATTCAGATTTCCTCTCTGATGATCACTCTGATCAATACTCTGATCAATACTTGTGTATAAGGAGTTGATATCCACTGTCGCCACTATACAATCTTCCCCAAATTCATTTTCAACAATTTAATCAATAGATAATAAACAAATAATGACAGCACTACAGCTAAATATATATCAGATATATGTAGCGCTTGGTTGCTACTGGTAACTAACATCCACCATATCACCCTGCTGTCAGACCTCCATCTATCACCTCAGAGACAATGAACAGTCATTTGCGTTGTTTTGTTTTTGTTTATTGGGGGATATAACTTGGTTGGGGTAAGGGGGATATGGAATGCCCATAGAACATGTTGCTTTGCCATCATATTCAGTGAACATTGATGAATTGGTTTAGTCTTGAAGAACTGATGTACTTCTAACTTTTACAGTCTTTTCCCCTGCATATCACCATGCAGACTATTGCTCCTCCTCCTCTTCACTAGCCCCTGCAGACTGTCGCTCCCAGGACTTCTCTCCTTCTGTTTAAATCTTCCACTGCACAACTACTATATCACTGTAAAACTATTAGATCCAGTCCCATCATCTCCATTGTGACAAAAACATACCTCCCAACTTGTAAAAGTCCCACTGCGGGACATTGATGATCTCCCCTCTCCCCTGCAAAACGAAAGTTGTTGAGGGGGGGTGGGGGGGCCGCGGGAGATTTGAACTATTTTTTTCGACCTGAAAACGAAAGTTGTTGAGTGGGGGGGGGGGGGAGTTGCCGCGGTACGTATTTCTCCGCTGCCCTGCCGCCGATCTCGGGGGGGGGGGGGTGCCGCCTATCGCGGGGGGGTTACCTGGCTCGTAGTTCCTCCACTTCCTGTGCCTGCTCTGCGGGAATAATACAGCTCTCGCGGGAATGCGGGAAGGAGGGGCCTGTGCAGGAGAAACCCGCAGAATCCGTGCCTGTTGGGAGGTATGCAAAAAGGAATCACTCTGAATAATCCCAACTTGCTGGCTGTTAAGGTGCTGTCTCTAGGCCAGAGGTCTGCAGTACCTCTCCCCGGCGGCCTAGTAATTTAGTAGCACATGTTGGTTGGTGGACTACTGATCCCAGCTAGCCCAAATTGCAAATCCTGTGCCCTCAGGCCGCATCAATTTTACACACTTCCCCACAGTCTCTGCTCTGTTCCGGGACTCCTCATCAATGACCGTGTAAAGATGAGGACTTCATCCATGACTGTGGCCCAGACTTCCTGACATGCCTCCGCACCCAGCACTCCACTGTGGTACACTCACCGACCTTCTCCTGCCCCGAGTCTATGATGGAGAACTTTATCTGGACATACGTTATGACAGCCTCTCTCCAGCCCCTCTGCTCCAGGAACTCCTCATCAAGGACCACGTAAAGATAAGGACTGTGTAAGGGTGAAGCTCCCTCACAGCTCTCCTGGGCTCCTCCATGCTCGGTGCACCCCCCCCCCCAGATGGGGGCCACCTCCTGCCACTATCTAGATCTCCATTCTCCAAGTCTCCCGGCCGACAACTCCTCCCCAGTGGCATGTGACCTCAGCTTATAAGGGAGGCCTGCCCCCTGCCAATACCAAGTGGGGATTGGTCAGGGCTCCTCACATGAGCTGCCTGCCACTCCAGTCCCAGGCCCTGCCCCTCTTCCAGAACAATCTCTCTGAAAGCAGGGGAGGCTCCTCAGAACTAGAGCACAGGTGGCCACACCCACTGCTACACTAACCACTCCCTGCCCCCAGATCAAAACAAACAGGCCTAGCCTGAAGCATAGGCCTGCCTAAATTTACCTGCGCTGACAGTTTTCCCTAGAAAAATCCTATTCTAGCACCTACCTATGGTAGAGGGCGCTATATTTACCCCCCACAAAAATCACAGCTGTGCTCAGCTGTGAATTTTTTTTTTGACAAAATACCTCCTGGGCCCAGGAGTAAAGGCATTCCATATCAATTGGTTGGATGGGGGAAAGGGCAAAAACTTTGACGGGGCTATGCACAAATAAATAAAGGTACAAAAATAGAATATGTACAATCTGTTCACATATTTACCCTGTACACTTTGGCATAAATATCCTAACGACAGGTCCCTGTAGCTATATACAGTGGGTACGGAAAGTATTCAGACCCCCTTAAATTTTTCACTCTTTATTATATTGCAGCCATTTGCTAAAATCATTTAAGATCATTTTTTTCCTCATTAATGTACACACAGCACCCCATATTGACAGAAAAAACCTGAATTGTTGACATTTTTGCAGATTTATTAAAAAACAAAAAGTGAAATATCACATGGTCCTAAGTATTCAGATCCTTTGCTTAGTATTTAGTAAAAGCACCCTTTTGATCTAATACAGCCATGAGTCTTTTTTGGAAAGATGCAACAAGTTTTTCACACCTGGATTTGGGGATCCTCTGCCATTCCTCCTTGCAGATCCTCTCCAGTTCTGTCAGGTTGGATAGTAAACGTTGGTGGACAGCCATTTTTAGGTCTCTCCAGAGATGCTCAATTGGGTTTAAGTCAGGGCTCTGGCTGGGCCATTCAAGAACAGTCACGGAGTTGTAGCGAAGCCACTCCTTCGTTATTTTAGCTGTGTGCTTAGGGTCATTGTCTGGTTGGAAGGTAAACCTTCAGCCCAGTCTGAGGTCCTGAGCACTCTGGAGAAGGTTTTCGCCCAGGATATCCCTGTACTTGGCCGCATTCATCTTTCCCTCGATTGCAACCAGTCGGCCTGTCCCTGCAGCTGAAAAACACCCCCACAGCATGATGCTTCCACCACCATGCTTCACTGTTGGGACTGTATTGGACAGGTGATGAGCAGTGCCTGGTTTTCTCCACACATACCGCTTAGAATTAAGGCCAAAAAATTCT
Source organism: Rana muscosa (assembly GCA_029206835.1). Lineage (NCBI taxonomy): Eukaryota > Metazoa > Chordata > Amphibia > Anura > Ranidae > Rana > Rana muscosa. The sequence goes on from CM055121.1 coordinate 357,945,006, forward strand.
ATCTTGGTCTCATCAGACCAGAGAATCTTATTTCTCACCATCTTGGAGTCCTTCAGGTGTTTTTTTAGAAAACTCAATGCAGGCTTTCATGTGTTTTGCACTGAGGAGAGGCTTCCGGCGGGCCATTCTGCCATAAAACCCCGACTGGTGGAGGGCTGCAGTGATGACTTTCTACAACTTTCTCCCATCTCCCGACTGCATCTCTGGAGCTCAGCCACAGTGATCTTTGGGTTCTTCCTTACCTCTCTCACCATGGCTCTTCTCCCCCGATAGCTCAGTTTGGCCGGACGGCCAGCTCTAGGAAGGGTTCTGGTCGTCCCAAACGTCTTCCATTTAAGGAATATGGAGGCCACTGTGCTCTTAGGAACTTTAAGTGCAGCAGAATTTTTTTTGTAACCTTGGCCAGATCTGTGCCTTACCACAATTCTGTCTCTGAGCTCTTCCGGCAGTTCCTTTTACCTCATGATTCTCATTTGCTCTGACATGCACTGTGAGCTGTAAGGTCTTATATAGACAGGTGTGTGGCTTCCCTAATCAAGTCCAATCAGTATAATTAAACACAGCTGGACTCAAATGAAGGTGTAGAACCATCTCCAGGATGATCAGAAGAAATGGACAGCACCTGAGTTAAATATATAAGTGTCACAGCAAAGGGTCTGAATACTTAGGACCATGTGATATTTCAGTTTTTCTTTTTTTTTAAAACTGCAAAAATATCAACAATTCTGTGTTTTTCTGTCAATATGAGGTGCTGTGTGTACATTAATGAGAAAAAAAATGAACTTAAATGATTTTAGCAAATGACTGCAATATAACAAAGAGTGAAAAATGTAAGGGGGTCTGAATACTTTCCGTACCCACTGTACATACAAGTGAAGCCAGAGCACTGCTCCCTTAGAAGGAATACTCTGCCTATCACAGGTCTTCATCTGTTCTCGCGGTGGAAATGGACAGCCGCCCCATTCCTGGCGTTCCTAAAAGAAGACATAGACAAACATACAACCTATCTACACAGACTAACTATACATCACACTTCACCAGGCAGAGGGAGTTACAATCCTCTACGTGGTAACAGAAAAAACAAATTTCTTCATACATTTACAATGAGTGGCATGTTTTTCCCTTTTTCATTGTCACTCTTTCAGGAGGGATCTAAGGGGACCTCCTGGTGGGCAGAGTCAAAACATATGTACCGGTAGGCAATAAAACCTTCTGTTTGCTCCTGGGTGGAGGGGCCCCTTCTGAAGGGTAGGTAGCAAAAAGGTTTTGGCAGGAACAGTACACCCTAGTGTCCATGATACTCTCTCCTATCAGGTACCCTGGGTGGCAGGCAATCACTGTCCTCTGCATAAAGCTTGTCTTTGGAGAGACCCACCCAAACCCTACCCTGGTCTTGCAGTCCTGGTGGGCGCTCCTACTTGAGGGCTACACAACACAGTAGTCCAGCTACAAATAAAAGTGTGGATCCGGCAACCTCCTCCGGCTATCCTCTGACAGACACTGAGTGGCTCCTAGTAGACCGACCCGCCTTCACAACTAGGGCTCTGTCTCGGTGGATTGCATGGCCAAGCCTCCATTCTTCCCGAATGTGTTTAAACCGGGCCCAGACATCACTTTCTGTTACCCGCAGTGGCTTGGGCATGTGCAGATTCTCCCACTCTCCCAGGGAGTCCTTGATGATTTCCATGATTTTGGGTGGGACATAGGGGTAATCTAAGTCCCACTCCAGAGCAACCCTCCTTTGTACCTCCCGCTGGAAATGGGAGAGCCTGGGCAGCTCCTTGGGCTTTCCCCTGCCAGGCAGGACACAGGCATCTGGGGCCTTGATGACCCATTGTCTGTATGTGGGTGCCCTGGTCTGGGTAGCAGAAGGCTGATTGGTGAAAAGTCTGTGGGTTTTTACTGGGGTCTGTACTGGGGACTGTGGTCCCTCCATCCCTTCGGTCGGGGTTCCTGCGGATGGGGAATCTCCTGCGATCCACTGCTCCTCATCACTGGAGCCTTCCTCTGGGGAGAACCAGGAGAAAAGATTTTCAATGGATCCAAATCTGTCCAGTACTCTGGGTGAACCCCAGTCAATGACCCGGCCCTCGCTCACCTCATCCAGCTCACCGGTCGGATCTCCCTCCTCCAGCAGCATGTGCTCCTTTCCGGATACAGCAAGGGTCTTATTTGGAGCCGGCTCTTCAGGGAGATCAACCAGAAGCTGCACACTGGCTCCTGCAACCTCCGGGCCCCTGGCCACGACACGGGTCTGCCCGACAGTCTTTTCCTCCTTTATGTCCCGGACCTCTGGGGTGGCTTTGATAAAGAAGTTTTATACTTCGAAACGCGTCAGCCGATAGTGCGCCCCATCACGGTCTCTTTGATTGGTCGAAGTGTGGTTTGGGTTCACATGCTGCAGCTTCCTAGGCACTGTTTGTACAATGCGAACTTTTGTACTAGTTTTGTGAGTACCTTTTCATTGCTTTCATTTTAAATAAATTTTCCTAAACGATATCACACCAGGCTGGTGCACCCTTGTTTTTTCCTTTTTTTCATTTGCTACTAGGACACCCCTATCCACGAAGGGCAGCAAGGCCAGTGCTTTCGTTGTAGACTATTGAATGGTCGATGGTCATCTCGTGCGCAGGATTGTTTGTTGTTTTTCTGCCATTTTTGTGGACACGCCTGATGGCAGTTCTCCTCCATCTTTAGTGGGTGAAACGTGGCCCTCTCTGGCCCTCCGAGCCACCTGCGACTGTGGCAAGCATAGTCCTGTGAGCAGGTTGGTGGAGTAGCATCTCGACTCCTGCTGTACCAGCCCTAAGCAGGTTAGTGGCTTCCCACAGTGGCCGCACTGAGCCCAGGCGCTGACTCCAGCCGTTGGTATATGGCACCTGGGACACAGCATGCACAGCCACTCCATTCCTCCGATCACCCCCAAGGCAAGTCCTCCCGTGAGCTCCAGCCGGATGACGGTGTCTACCAGCACTCCAATCCTGCATATCAGGCGACCATTGCATAGCGGGCATCCTCCGATCACCCTCCGCCATCTTCAGCAGCCTCGTGGAGTGCGCAGCACGCTGGTCTCCTTCACTGTCCACTGCTGGGGCATAACTCCACCCACACGCTTGTTGGTTCAGCATGTGAGGAACTGTAAGCAGGCTTTAGGCAGTGTGCACTGTAGTGACACCCATTGGCAGGCGCTGATGAATTGCAGGCACTGTCCAGGCATGTTAGTTTTAGAAACTGCGTCACAGAAGCTGGAAACTGAAGGCAGGCAAACTATGCAGTGATCACCTATGTTTGCGCGATTTTACCGCGATTGTCGCTCGATACGCCAAGATGTGAATGGAGCCACACTTTCCGCAAAGCACACAGGAGAAGAGGAGAAGGAGCAGATCGTCTTTTTCCTGTCTGTGCGAGGGGGGGAACTGTCAGTGCAGCTCTGAGCTGTATGAGAGAGATGCTCTCAGCTCAGAGTCCTGCTGATGGGCACTGATAGGCGGCATCGATGAGCACTGATAAGTGGCACTGATGTGGACTGATAGGGGGCATTGATGAGCACTGATAGGTGGCACTGATAAGGGGCATTGATGAGCATTGATAAGTGGCACTGATAGGGGGCAGTGATGAGCACTGATATGTGGTACTGATAGGCAGCACTGACGGGCACTGATAAGGGGCATTGATGAGCACTGATATGTGGCACTGATAGGGGGCATTGATGGGCATTTATTGGCAGCATTGACAAGCACTGATAGGTGGCACTGATGGGCGGCATTAATGGGCACTGATGGAAAGCACTGATGGGCACTGATAGGCAGCCCAGGTGGGCACTGATAAGTGGCATTTATGAGCACTGATAAGCACTGAAAGGCAGCACTGATAGGTGGCACTGATGAGTACTGATAGGCAGCACCCACAAGGCCAGATTAAGAACATCATGGGCCTGGTGCTGAGGATTTTGGTGGGCCTTTTATAAATAATAAATAAATAAATAATATGCAAAAAAAAATTGTTATAACATATTAAATTAAAGAGAGAGAGGGAGGATGAGAAAGAGAGAGAGGGACAATGAGAGAGGGGTGAGGGGTAAGTGAAGGAGGATGAGAGAGAAAGGGGGGATGAGAGAGAGAGAGAGGATGCGCATGAGCATGCATGGTAATGATATGAACGCAGCCGAGCCAAGGCAAGTGACCGAAGGCACAGAGCCCAGAAGGAAGTGAAGATGGAAGCGCCCAGGACCCGCCGGATTGATCACATCGCTGGAAGGCTCAGTCTGAAAATTTAAGTGTACTCTAATGTGCTAATATGCTGTACATATTTGTACACTATGGCATAACCTACCTCAGTGCCTCTAAAAAGTAGTAATGTTAGCGAAGTTTACTACCGCTTTAATATCACAGGATCCCATGGGGCCCCCTACTGACCCAGTGGCCCTTGGTCAGTGCCTAAGTGCATAGTTGTCAACATTTCAAACATATTTTTAAGGGGCACTTTTTTCACCAGTGCTATATTTAGAGTAGCTGAGATCCCCTATGTTCCTCTACATCACAGTAGTAATCACAAAATGAAATGAGTACTAATAATGGGGCAGAACAAATAAGAGGACTGAGCTTTCCTTTAGTTGAACTAACAAAAGTGTGCCCATTCTAGAGCTGGTAACATTGAGGATATTCAGTATAATTTTAAAGAACTGTTTTGTGGGTAAGAGGCATAGGGGAGGAGTATGGATGGTATAAAACTGGGAAGTATGTGCAGGTGATGGAGAGGAATGTGGAGGGTCTAACAGTGGGCACTATGTACAGGAGAGGAGTGTGGAGGGTATGGCAGAAGGCACTATGTACAGGAGAGGAGTTTAAAGGGTATGACAGTGAGCAGCATGCACAGCAGAGGAGTGTGGAGGGTAAGACAGAGGGTGGAATGTACCGGAGAGGAGTGTGTGGGCTATGAAAGTGGGCAGTATGTACAGGAGAGTGTGGAGAGTATGACAGTTGGCAGTATGTACAGGAGAGGAGTGTGGGGTGTATGACAGAGGGTGGTATGTACTGGAGAGGAGTGTGGAGGGTAAGAAAGTGGGCAGTATGTACAGGAGAGGAGTGTGGGAGGGTATGATGGGGGGCAGTATGTACAGGAGAGGAGTGTGGAGGGCATGATAGTGGGCAGTATGCACAGCAGAGGAGTGTGGAGGGTATGACAGCCGGCACTATGTACAATAGAGGAGTTTATGAATGTGGGCAGTATGTACAGTAGAGGAGTGTGGAGGATATGACAGTGAGCAGTATGTACAGGAGAGGAGTGTAGACAGTATGATACTGAGCAGTATGTACATTAAATGAGTGTGGAGGGTAAGACAGGGAGCAGTATGTACAGTAGAAGAGTGTGGAGGGTATGACAGTGGGCAGTATGTACAGGAGAGGAGTGTGGAGGGTATGACAATAGGCAGTATGTACAGGAGAGGAGTGTGGAGGGTATGAGAGCATGCAGTATGTACAGGAGAGGAGTGTGGAGGGTATGACAGCCGGCACTATGTACAATAGAGGAGTTTATGAAAGTGGGCAGTATGTACAGGAGAGGAGTGTGGACGGTATGATACTGAGCAGTATTTACATGAGATGAGTGTGGAGGGTAAGACAGTGAGCAGTATGTACAGAAGAAGAGTGGGGAGGATATGACAGTGGGCAGTATGTACAGGAGAGAGGTGTGGAGGGTATGACAGTGGGCACTATGTATAGAAGAGAAGTGTAGAGGGTATGACAGTGTACACTATGTATAGGAGAGGAGCGTGGAGGGTATGACAGTGAGCAGTATGCACAGGAGAGGAGTGTGGAGGGTATGACGGTGGGCACTATGTATAGGAGAGGAGTGTGGAGGGTATGACAGTGGGCACTATGTATAGGATAGGAGTGTGGAGGGTATGACAGTGAGCTGTATGTACAAGAGAGGAGTGTGGAGAGTACGACAGTGGGCACTATGCACAGGAGAGAAGTGTATGACAGTGGGCACTATGTACAGGAGAGGAGTGTGTAGGGTATGACAGCGGGCGCTATGTATAGGAGAGAAGTGTGGAGGGTATGACAGTGAGCAGTATGTACAGGAGAGAAGTGTGGAGAGTATGACAGCGGGCACTATGTACAGGTGAGGAGGATGAAGGAATCTGGGAAGGAAAAATTGAAAGGTTTGTGGAAGGATGTTTAGGGACTGCATAGTGGTTAAGCGGGCCATACATGGATTGAAATGACGCCAATTAAGCAGAGACCAGCCATAGTCGATCTATGTATGGGCTAGCTGGTTTTACACAAGTCAATCTATTGTCTGACTTGAGTACAACCAGCCTGTCAGGTTTTTCCCAAAACAATCAGTGCTGCCAGCTATAGTAAGCAACACTGATCATTGTATTCACAGGCAGAACACAATAACACTGCAGGAGTGATTCCCCCATCCACAGGTCAGCAGGTGAGAGGGTGTGTGGGGACAGGCTGGGGAGAGATACCAGTCAGTGGCTGGGTAGGCACTGGCTAGTATCAGAGCCAGATACACACAGGTTACATACGCCACGATCGTTAGAGCGAGAACAATAATTCTAACACTAGACCTCCTCTGTAGCTCTAAACATGTAACCTGTAAAAAAATGTAAAGCATCGCTTAGTATACAAAAAAAAAACATGCTAACTTTAGTGTTTTTTTTTGTTTTTTTTTATGAATGAAACAGTTTGTTTCCAAAAAAAAAGTTTTAAAAATTGCTGCGCAAATACAGTGTAACAAAAAGTTGCAAAGACCACCATTTTATTCCATAGGGTGTTTGCTAAAACAATATAAATAATGTTTGAGGGTTCTGAGTAATTTTCTAGCAAAAAACAAATGATGATTTTTACATGTAGGAGAGAAGTTTTAGAATTGGCCTGGGTGGCAAGGGGTTAATTACTTTAAGACCCCTTTCACACTGAGGGCGTTTTGCAGGCGCTATAGCGTTAAAAATAGTGCCTAGAATCTGCCCTTAAACAGCTGCTCTATTCACTCCAGTGTGAAACCCTCGGGCTTTCACACTGGAGTGGTGCGCTGGCAGGGCGTCAGAAAAAGTCCTGCCAGCAACTTCTTTGGAGCGCATTAGGAGCGGTGAACTCACTGCTCCTAATGCGCTCCTGCCCATTGAAATCAATCAATCAGTGTGTCAGCTTGTATTTAAACTGTCCGCTCTGTATGTAGCATCTGACAGGCTGCGCAAGTAGCCCTGTATCTCCGGAACCATAAATGATAGCAGCCCCATATTTTAACAAGTGGTGGGGTGGGTCTTCAGCTACATACCTCCCAAATGTGGGGTCTCTGTGGCCCCTGGTCACCGAGCTACAATCCTCAAAGTCGATCTTTTTTTGGGGGGGGGGGTTTGGGTAAATGGGCCTATCTTGAGGAAGGGGCCTGGAGCTGCAGCTCCAATAGCCCCTATGTTAAACAAGAAAAAAGTGAAAGTGCAGCGCTAAAAAAACACCAATAATGGAATTATAAATGGGTGATAGTAATATAAAGGATATAAATGAATGATATTCAATTAAACTAATTATTAAACCAAACTTGGAGAAAAAATTAGGAAAATTATAAAGGTGAAAAAAGGGAAAAAAAACTAATGCAGAGTCTCCAAATGAATGAATATATACAATTAGTAACAGGTGATATTGAAAAATTTTTTTTTTTTTGAGTGAAAAAAATGAATGAAATGAAGTCCCAAACAAAATAAGTGGTAGTGAAAATTCCAATCAGAAAGTGTCCACAGTGAAGGTAGAATGGATCAATCTTCCCAAGAAAACTTCAGGTATAACACCCTTGTGGTAAAATATCTGCTTACCAGAATGTCATGACTGTATTTAAAACAGTCTCTCCCAGCACAGGGAATAGGTTTCCCCAAGACCTCAAAGTCTTCACGACAGTACTGCAGATAATGGTAGTCCTCACACGCTCATGTGGAAAAAAGGGATATGCCCATAGTGTAATATGCAAAACCAAGTACTTTATTGAAAAAAGAAATGCACTTACAATGTAGTAGATAAATTATAGCGGTGACGGTGGTGGATCGAAGTGGCGTCTCAATGGATACTGTGTATGTGTGTTCCTACGGCGTCCGCGGCACCTCCTCTCAGTAAGGTATTGCGTGATGACGTCAGCGGCCCCCTACGCACGTTTCGTCACAAGTAGGACGTCGTCTGGGGATGAAACATGACGAAACGTGCGTAGGGGGCCGCTGACGTCATCACGCAATACCTTACTGAGAGGAGGTGCCGCGGACGCCATAGGAACACACATACACAGGATCCATTGAGACGCCGCTTCGATCCACCACCGTCACCGCTATAATTTATCTACTACATTGTAAGTGCATTTCTTTTTTCAATAAAGTACTTGGTTTTGCATATTACACTATGGGCATATCCCTTTTTTCCACATGAGCGTGTGAGGACTACCATTATCTGCAGTACTGTCGTGAAGACTTTGAGGTCTTGGGGAAACCTATTCCCTGTGCTGGGAGAGACTGTTTTAAATACAGTCACGAAATTCTGGTAAGCAGATCTTTTACCACAAGGGTGTTATACCTGAAGTTTTCTTGGGAAGATTGATCCATTCTACCTTCACTGTGGACACTTTCTGATTGGAATTTTCACTACCACTTATTTTGTTTGGGACTTCATTTCATTCATTTTTTTCACTCAAAAAAAAAATTTTTTTTCAATATCACCTGTTACTAATTGTATATATTCATTCATTTGGAGACTCTGCATTAGTTTTTTTCCCTTTTTTCACCTTTATAATTTTCCTAATTTTTTCTCCAAGTTTGGTTTAATAATTAGTTTAATTGAATATCATTCATTTATATCCTTTATATTACTATCACCCATTTATAATTCCATTATTGGTGTTTTTTTAGCGCTGCACTTTCACTTTTTTCTTGTTTACCATTTATAAGTTTCTTGTACCAAACTTATAGTGCTAGCAGCTATTATTTTGGATGTTTTTTAAACAAAACACATTGCTACAACTTGTCATATAGCGCAGCGTTAGCCTTAGGGCTCTCCTCTTCCAGCCCCTATGTTAATCCGGCCCTGGCTGCTGTGGTTAGCCCTTTACCATGATCTGTGATCCGCTGTGTCACAAAGCGTGCTGCATGCGCACCCCAGGCGGTACGCGAGAGGCAGGATTCTGGGAGGATGTCCATGGTTCTGGGAGGATGTCCCAGAACTGGGATCCCGGGGCTTGGAGGCTAGGGGGGGCCTTCATGGTTTCTTGCACCAGGGCCCTGAAGGATCTAGTTACGCCTCTGCAGAGAGATATTATGGACTTAAAAAAATTATAATGTTTATAAGTGGTAGGAAGATCTTCCAGCAACCAATTCAAACTCACAACAATCCTCCCCAGTGAAAAAAGAGTCTACTGGATGTATGGTTATGGACAATGACCAGGACAGTAGAGACCAGGGAAGGAGGGAAGAGCATAGAGACAGGAGCATAGGCAAGATAAGAAGTGTTGATATGATGAGGAATAACAGTCAAAAGGTGAGATTCGAAGGATATCTGAAAGGATATGTAAAAAAAAAACATTAGAAATGATGGAGGGTGTTACGAGCTATCATCAAGAGTGAATAGGTATAAAAGGGTTGATTATTTTCAGAAAGAATTTCAGGGAGGTTATCCACAGAACAGGATACAGGACAGGATTTCAGGGAAGTAGGAGAGGAGGTTGGAATCAATAGGACATGCCTCATTGGAGACCAGGTTGATTGGAAAAGAGAGATCAATGGAGACAAGAAAGCAAAAAGAAAGAAGAGTAAACAGGGAAAAGAGAGGTTTTTGAACCTGGAATTTTCCATTTGAAAATAGTATAGAGCTATCAGAATAGGGGGTTAGAAGTTTTAGATCTCGGTGTAAAGTATGCACCAAATAAAAACCTGAATAAGCTTAACAAATATATTGCTATTCAAAAGTGTGAAAAGCTAATAATAAAAATGTTTTTGAGTTGAATAAAAGTGAATTGAAAATAAATTAACAGGATGGGGAATATAGACATAGTAATCAGTGGCGTAGCGTGGGTTGGCAGCGCCCGGGGCAAGGCAAGTAATCTGCGCCCCTTAAAAATCCATACACACGGGCCGAATGTCGGGCAGCATCAGCTGGTTCAATAGAAACCATCTGACATTCTGACATCCGCCCCTGTGTACTGCAGCCAGTACGACAGAAGCCAGGCGTTCAGCCGGCTTCTGTTGAAGGGGCATGACTGAAAAAGATCTGCCAACTGGCTCCAGAGCAGCGCTCTTAGCCAATGGCTGAGAGCACTGACCGGAGTGTTTTGGCGGAGGGCGGGGGTGTCCTCCTGTCAGAACACAACAATGTCAGCCCTGAGGGATGGTGTGACCTCCAGGAGGTGCAGGAAGGTAATGGCAGGATAAAAGAGACTCACCGAGTGGACGTTCCCTTATGCACATGATTACACATCAGGCACTTGAAGCCCACTTGAAGGCCTCTGCACTGTTCTTGAAGGTGCACACACTGCAGTCCTAGTAGTCTTCGTCTGACTAGGGCTTTCGTTGCTGCTTCGGTCTGTGGGGAAGAAGACACACAGAGCATTGTGGTGGGAGGCCTCTTCTGGTCTGGTGGCTTCTCCACCACACCGCTGACTGCCTGGCCCCCCTCCCCGGATGGTCCAGGGTGGTGGAGCAACTGACAGACGAGGGGAGGCTGCCCACCACAATGCTATGTGTCTGACGGTGCAGCTGGCTGTGGGTGATGGCGATAGGGCTTTTTGTCTCCCATGCTGTGACGGACATCAGACAAATGGATGGGAGATCCAGGGGTCGGTTGGTGGGGCACGGACAGCGAGGCAGCGGGAGCCGAGCAAGCGGCTGCCTGACCTAACAGCGATCACTCACAGCCAGGCCCAGCTGTCTGCTGCCGCACCATCAGACACACACAGCATTGTGGTGGGTGGCTGTGGGCCAGCCACCGTGGACCTGTGCCAGCCTCTCTTTATCTGCAGTGCTTAACATCCAACCAGCCTCCATCTCCACCACATGCCGCCAACCAACCCCCTCTGGCAGAGCCTTGAGGTGGGTGGCTCAGCTGTGTGGGAAAGCAACAGTGGACCCTGGGCCAGCCTCTCCTCATCTGCAGTGCTCCACATCCATCCATCTCCACCACACGCTGCCAACCAACCCCCCCCACTCCCCCACTCACAGAGCATTGTGGTGGGCTGTGTGTAGCTGTGGGCTGACCAGCCAGCCTCTCCTCATCTACAGTGCTCCATCCATCCAGGCATCTTTCTTCTATTATCCATTCCACTACTTGCCCATGGGCCTGCGGCTGCCTCTCCTTGTCTGCAGTGCTGTGTGTTCCCGCTCCATCCATCTATCATGATCCAGTCCACATGGCCTCCTCCTGGCACCCAGGCTGCTCTCCCCAGACTGCCACACTCCCACCGGGCAAGCAACTTGACTCTCACCTGCCTTTCCTGTCTTCCATCGATCTGCGCTGTCACATTGGGGAAATGATTGAAGATCCGGACCGGAGGAGGAGAAGACGGTGGCAGCGGCAGCTCTCAGACTGACAGCGAGGCAAAGGCGGGACTCCAGGAGCATGCTTTGCGCATGTTCCACCCGCGATCATGGACAGGCCAGCCCCGCCGCCGCACATGACCCCATTCACCCAATCACAGCACGTCGGCTGGCCATTGCTGACGTGCTGTGGCCGCAGCGCGGTGACACGGTGAATACAAATAGTTATTAGAAGACAGAGTGACACACACTGGCGTGGGATTCGCCGTCCCTAAATGTTGCACCGGGGTCACGGCCCCCTCCGCACTCCCCACGCTATGCCACTGATAGTAATAGGGATTAAAGGATAAGTTCACATTTCAAAGCATGTTACACGTGTAGCGGCCTCACCCCGTCTCCTTTGTCTAGGGGTATGTCACACGACAGGGTGAGATGCGCTACGGCCCATGTCCTCCCCATAGCTGTGGGTGAGGTGAAGGCCAGCACCAGATATTTCCTCAGGCCTATGTGCTTTGTTCTAGAATACAGTCCTGCTTTGTCAACACTTCCCTCTGCTCCCATTAACCAGAGTCCCACACACCGATCACAGTCCAACTCTTGTTTTATTGTACATCTCAACAATAAACAGTGCTTCAGTAGCCAACTGGTTGCGACTTGATGACATTTTGATACGGGGGTGAGCAGGTCGAGGCACTATCCTGGTTATCAACTAAACCACTGCGATTTCGCCAGCGGTTACTATAGCATTCAGCTAGAAAGGACTTAGAATCTAAGAGTCTCTACCAGCGACTCAAGAGAACGTAGATAGGAGTACCTTCGCTGCGCTGCGGCCCCTATCAGGGGAAGATGTCCCTCCAAGGGAGATACCAGAGGCCCATCCGTCACTGGGTTGATGCTGCTCCAGACTCTCCGGACGGGTAACCTCCCCGGCCTCCTCACCTCAGACATGAGCCCCATCCACCTCAGGGACCCTCGGACGTCTCCACCCTCGCGGGATCCAGTCGAAGTCACTGGACCCCAGGCCTCCTAGTTCAGTACCTCACCCCAGGCTGAAGGTGCCTGGGATGGACTCCAACTCCATTCCGGTCAGGCCTAGGGCACCTGAGCCGGAATCCAGAACCCGCCCGCACCCAGGCCTAAGGTGCCTGGGCACGTGAAGAACTTCCTCCAGAAGACAGACCTCGTGGCTAGGGCGTCTCCCCCTTTTATCTCCTCCCATCAACACCACGGCAGGTTCCCCGCCCTCGCCGTACCATCTCCGGAAAGGGACAAAAAGGGTAGCACTGTAATGGCAAATCTACCTTGAGCCTCCAGGTACCCCGCCACCCAGAGGCCAAAGAGATTATTACACCATCCAATCCTCCACGAACACAAGTGGTCCACATAAATTTAGAGACCCCGCTACACACGTTACACTCATAATTTGGGTGTATTGCGTAACATGCTCCAAACATGCTCCCACACCACCCGATTCCCCCCTCCCCCACTCAACATGACCGTGTCATTCTTTTACAGCGATCTGTGAATGAGAGAACTACAAGGGGTGAAACGTATAGGGTTAACTCTCTGCATTTTCTAAAAGGGCTGTTTGATCCTATTTTTCTGATCTTCCCCTTCTTCCTCTGTCCCCAATCTGTCTCCTGATATGATAGCCTTTGGAGTCTCTCTGCACATGCTCAGTTTGGTGTGTATTGCTAGAGAGTTATTTGCTCTTGGAAGGGTGCATGTGATCAGCACAGGGCCTATCAGCACTGTCTAGACCAGAGGTCTCAAACTGGTGGCCCTCCAGCTGTTGCAAAACTACAAGTCCCATGAGGCATTGCAAGGCTAACAGTTACAAGCATGACACCTACAGGCAGAGGCATAATGGGACATGTAGTTTTGCAACAGCTGGAGGGTCAACAGTTTGGGACCCCTAGTCTAGGCAGAGGGTCAGGGGTCCTTCCGCCTCATAGGACAGTCAGAAGAGACTGAAAACTCCTCCTACAAGCTTTAACCAGACACTGATAGAAGTCACAAGACTGCTATATACTTCTGATGAGAAAAGGTATTTAGCAGTTTATATTTTGTAAAATAATTGCATTTCCATGCTTTGTGTACTCTGGGAGACCTGAGATAGTGAATGCATGGTCCTTTAATACAGTCCCTCCATAAGCAACTAGGGGACAAAGTGATATAGAGACACCATAGGCAATTTCCCACTTTAAGCAAGCTCTGGCACTGATGCACAAGGGAAAGAAACCGCAAACAGTCACTAGGATTCTACACGTAGGTCCGTGCACACAAATATCCCTAGATACTTTAATACCTCCTTCCCATATCAGCTAGACAATTCTCCCGTGATCTCTTCAGACCAGATTCTCAGTGAAAATCCCTCAATGAGTTCCAGCAAGATCCAGGAGAACATAACTGGGACCTGAATGATCACCAGAACTGGTCCCTCAGCTCTAGCTGAGCTGGGACTTAAATGAGCACTTGTGAAATTGTAGCTGTACTGCTCAAAAGGGCAGTAGCCCTTCAGGCTGGAAACTCCTCCTCCTGGACAAGTACATTGCTGCTCCAGGCCACAGGAACACCCCCAACCACCTACTGACTTCCTCCCCCAAGGATTTGCAGAGACCACATACATATTCAGGCTGTGGGTCTACCCCTTTCAGCACACTATATTCTAGAATCCACTAGAAGGCAGGAGTGAGCAGTTGCGCCTAAAGCCAGAGAAACCCAGAACAGCCCAAAATAATCACACACTGCTCCACTGACTGCAGAGGAACCTGCCTATATCAGCCTCTGTTTCCTTAAGGCAAGCAGACTTACTGGTACTTGGTTGCCCTGGGTCCTGGTACACAACATTCCTGGTCACTTGACACTGGTTCAAGGTAAAGATAACAGGAAAGGGTACCTGTAGTCTGGAGACAGCTCAAGCAGGGCCCTTGGCACTGATGGAGAGAGTCAATGCAACAGTCCAAGGTCAGAGCAGACTGTGGGAAAGCGTGATCTAATGAACAGTAGCAAGGTCAGGACTGACAGCAGGCAAGTATTATCCAAAGTCAGGGCTGGGAGTGGGCAAGCATGATTAGGTAGACAGTTCCGAAGATAGGGTAGGTGGCATATACAGTAAGTGTAGTCCAGTAAACAATCTAAGGTCATGGCCGGCAGGAATCCAAAAGAATAGTCAGTAATCCGAGCAGGGGGTTTGCAACTTAGATTTCAAGACAGGGCAGGAACTAGCAGAGATAATGATGGGGAGCCAGGTAGCAGAAATGCTATCAAAAGCCCAGAGCCCTGGCTTTTCTTGCATAAATAAGGCACCAGAGAAGTGAAGCCAATCAGGACAGAGCAGTTAGAGGCAAGAGCAGTTAGAGGCAAGATCGTGTGGCCGTTGACCAGTCCAAATGAGGAAGAAGGACTAGCAACAAGGGCGCCAGACTGGACCTGCCATCAGCCAATTGGTACAGAGTAGGTGCTGTCCTCATTGTCTGGACGTGAGCGCTGCTGAGACTTGCCAAGTGGCGCAGAGGTGGGAGTGTGAGACTGAATCATGCTCCTAAGAGGTCATTACAGCACACACCCATGGGTGAATTTGAAATGTGGCTTGTATAAAGAGCATAAAATTTCAAATGAGAGAAATATAGATGAAATAAAGACTGTAGTGTGAAGTATGAATTTCTATTTTTTGTTATTGATTCTTCTGTATTGTTACAAACACCAGAAAAATTTCCCTAGTTACAGTGCTGATTGCAGAAATGTGACTGTCCATCACTCAGGCCATAAACAGCCCAGTAATTACATGTTATGCTCCCAATTCAAGCATTGATTGTTTTTATTTCCTAGTATATAGATGACGATAATAAGAACCTCCAGCAATGAGTGTCGCGTGTTATCACTCAAGGAGACTGGAAAATGAATGGGTCTGATCCTTTCCTCTGCAGTCATCCCAAAAGTCAGTTCATTCAAAGGACAGCCCTTTGGAACCAACTCTTCCTATCCTTCTGCCTTCCTCAGCCCTGCCACTTTTTGATCTGATGTAGAAACCTCTATTAATTTTTTTTTTTTAATTTGTATTGCAATCTGTTTGTTGAAATAATTTCCAATAACAATATTACAACACATACGATCGGCAGATCGAATATGGCTTCTTAAAGAAAAAAATGAATATAATAATTTTCTAGGTATTTAAAAATACAACTTGGTGATGTTAGATTTCATAACAACAGTCCAGTCCACCCATTAAGCATGCCAAGATAAACCGAATAGAAGCTAATCAAATACAATTACTTACTACGCATGCACCAATGGCGTGTTTCCACAACAGGAAATCCGTGGCAACTGAGCATGCGCCAAAGACGCCTCAGTGCGCCAACCCGCACCTGTGCAGAAGACCTGATGGAAAAAGGCAGGAAAATACACAGGAGGCGCACAGAAAGTGACCTCAACCTGATGGAAAAAAGGCAGGGAAATGCCCAGGAGGCGCACAGGAAGTGACCTCAACCTGATGGAAAAAGGCCGGAAAATACACAGGAGGCGCACAGGAAGTGACCTCAACTTGATGGAAAAAATACGGGGAAATGCCCAGGAGGCGCACAGGAAGTGACCTCAAACTTTCCTATATAAGCCCAACCCAGACACTGCCAAATTGCAGGATTATCTTCAGTCCCCTCTTGTTCCTGTGCTAGTGTGTGATCTGTCGGAACTTGTTGTGACCTGGAAACCTATTTGACTACTCTTGATTGCTGCTTGGCATTTGACCTCGGATTTGTTCTACTTCTTTGCCCCTTTTGTACTCAGCTGCCAGATTGGAACCGACCCCGGCTTGGATCTCGACCATTCTTCTTCTGATTAACCCTTCTGTATTTCGTTGCCAGAGTGGACTTTACCTCGGCTCGGATCTCGGACTAAGGCTTGCAATGTGCTCCGCCCCCTGGCACCGGTGCCACTCGGTGTCCACCAAGTCTCTGTCCCCATCTCCAGGGGCTTCAAGGACCCGAGGTGCAAGGGAGGCCTCCCCACTACTTCGGTCTCACCTCAGGTACGTGGCACTCATGACATTAGGTCTGTTTTAAACCCATTTCCACTTTAAGCAGTACCCTAAAAACAATCTACCTTTGCCTTAATTTCCTCTTAAAAAAAAAAGCAAAGCACTTCTTGTCTCTTGAGATTAGGGATGAGCCAAACACCCCCCTGTTCGGTTCGCACCAGAACCTGCGAACAGACCTAAAGTTTGCCCGAACTTTAGAACCCTATTAAATACAATGGACTCGAACATTCAAATCAAAAGTGCTAATTATCAAGGCTAATATGCAAGTTATTGTCCTAAAAAGGGTTTGGGGACCCGGGTCCTGCCCCAGGGGACATGTATCAATGCAAAAAAAAGTTTTAAAAACGGCAGTTTTTTCGGGAGCAGTGATTTTAATAATGCTTAAAGTGAAACAATAAAAGTGAAATATTCCTTTAAATTTCGTACCTGGGGGGGGGGGGGGTGTATAGTATTTTCCTTGTAAAGCAGGGCTTGTTTCCCGTGCTTAGAACTGTCCCTGCACAAAATGTCATTTCTGAAGGAAAAAAAGTAATTTAAAAGCACTTGCGGCTATAATGAATTGTCGGCTCCCGGCAATATAGAGAAAAGTCATTGTTTAAAAAAAAAATGCGTGGGGGTCCCCCCAAATACAATTACCAGGCCCTTCAGGTCTGGTATGGATATTAAGGGGAACCCTGCGTCAAATTAAAAAAAAAATGACGTGGGGTTCCCCCAAAATATCCATACTATGCAACTTGGCAGGCCTCAGGAAAAGAGGGGGGGACGAGAGAGCGCCCCCCTCCCCCTTGAACATTACCAGGCCACATGCCCTTAACATGGGGAGGATGCTTTGGGGGTCTGTGACCCCTCAAAGCACCATGTCCCCATGTTGATGGGGACAAGGGCCTCATCCCCACAACTAGGGATGAGCTTCGAGTTCGAGTTGAACTCATGTTTGCCTGTTCGCCCGTTCGCCGAACAGCGAACAATTTGGGGTGTTTGCGGCAAATTCGAAAAGTCTATGGGAGAAATCTAAAGTGCTAATTTTAAAGGCTTATATGCAAGTTATTGTCATAAAAAGTGTTTGGGGACCCGGGTACTGCCCCAGGGGACATGTATCAATGCAAAAAAAAAAATGCATTTTTTTCGGGAGCAGTGATTTTAATAATGCTTAAAGTGAAACAATAAAAGTGAAATATTCCTTTAAATTTTGTACCTAGGGGGTGTGTATAGTATGCATGTAAAGTCGCGCTTGTTTCCCATGCTTAGAACTGTCCCTGCACAAAGTGTCATTTCTGAAGGAAAAAAAGTCATTTAAAACTCACTTGGCGCCCTCGTATCTCAGACCCCCGCCTACGTCATTGGCTGAGTGGACCTCATGGGGAACTTCCTCCGCAGTGTAAAAAATTAATAGGCCCCTTCTCACGTTCCCCATCAGGTCCGTTCAGTCAATGACGTAGGTGTAAGGCTGAGCGGACCTAATGGGGAACGTGAGAAGGGGCGGGTCTATTAATCTTTTACACTGCGGAGGAAGTTCCCCATCAGGTCTGCTCAGTCAATGACGTAGGCGGGGTCTAAGATACGAGGGCGCCCCCACCCCCTCATACCTCAGACCCCGCTACGTCATTGGCTGAGCGGACCTGATGGGGAACTTCCTCCGCAGTGTAGGTCCGCTCAGCCAATGACGTTTCGTGTGGAGTGGAGACTGCAGCGCTGGATATCGGATTGCCGCGGGACACTGGATTACATCGCTGGAATGGGTTTTTTATTTTTTATTTTTAATAAAGGACTTTCCCAACGGTGTCTGTGTGTTTTTTTCCCATTTTTTTTTACACTTTCTTTGTGAAATGGTAGGAGTACAATGTACCCTTTACCAATTCACATAGGGGGGGCGGGATCTGGGGGTCCCCTTTGTTAAAGGGGTCTTCCAGATTCCGATAAGACCCCTGCCCACAGATCCGCCACAACCACCGGGCAAGGGTTGTGGGGATGAGGCCCTTGTCCCCATCAACATTGGGACATGGTGCTTTGAGGGGTCACAGACCCCCCAAGCATCCTCCCCATGTTGAGGGCATGTGGTCTGGTATGGATTTTTGGGGGAACTCCACGCCATTTTTTTTTAATTTGGGGTGGAGTTCCCCTTATAATCCATACCAGACCTGAAGGGTCTAGTATGGATATTTGGGGGGAACCACACGTAATTTTTTTTTTAATATCCATACCAGACCTGAAGGGCCTGGTAATTGAATTTGGGGGGACCCCCACACATTTTTTTTATTTTTTATCAATGACTTTTCTCTGTATTACCAGGAGCCGACAATTCATTATAGCCGCGAGTGGTTTTAAATTACTTTTTTTTCTTCAGAAATTACACTTTGTGCAGGGACAGTTCTAAGCAAGGGAAATAAGCACTGCTTTACAGGCATACTATACACACCCCTAGGTACGAAATTTAAAGGAATATTTTACTTTTATTGTTTCACTTTAAGCATTATTAAAATCACTTCTCCCGAAAAAACTGCAGTTTTTAAAACTTTTTTTTGCATTGATACATGTCCCCTGGGGCAGGACCCGGGTCCCCAAACACTTTTTATGACAATAACTTGCATATAAGCCTTTAAAATTAGCACTTTAGATTTCTCCCATAGACTTTTACAGGGTGTTCCGCGGCTTTTCGAATTTGCCGCAAACACCCCAAATTGTTCGCTGTTCGGCGAACATGCGAAAAGGCAATGTTCGAGTCGAACATGAGTTTGACTCGAACTCGAAGCTCATCCCTACTTGAGATTCATAGCTTTATATCTTCAGTGTAAGATCATCTAAGGCAATGCTACCTCTGACTGCTAACCTCATCAGATTTGGAGTGATATTTGGTGATATCACTACAGGGCTGCTCACTGTTTTCTTTGCTGGAGAGGAAGCTGTATCTGAGGATATGCAGTGAAAGGATCTCCCTGCTTCTGCTTCATTCATTCTCTGGATATATGATTTCTACAAATCTCCTGCTAGATTATTACCTCACCAGTAATCAGGTTACTAGACAGCACGGGGTGGGGAAATTAATTCTGACATAAGGAAACAAATCCCTGCTTCTCTGCCAAGATGTCCACCTCCCTACATAATTGTTACAGAACAAGGCATGGTAAGTCAATAATGGAAAACAGATAAGCTGCAGGGACACCACAGGCAATACTGGTCCTTTGTCCCCTGCCTGCCCTATTTGGGCAAAACTTTCCACAATACAGGTTCTCTTTATACTGCTTTTAGGCATGCGCACAGGATGTGCTGGGTGTGCCTGCGCACACCCTAATCACCCAGTGCTGTACTGATTCCCCTTGCTTCCTGGCGTCCCCTGTGTCTCCCCTGCAGTGCTGTCAGCTTCCCTCCTTTCCTCTCCGCCAGCTGCTACAGGAGATGTTTCAGGATGAATGAATGACCACAGTGCATGATCTGTAAGGATTGCTCCTGTGTTCATTCTTAACTGAAGCTGAGTAAACTGTGTTTACTATACTTTAGTTTGTGAATGAACAGGAAGACGTTCAGCAAATAGGACTTCCCATTCATTCAGTGTCCAGTGCAGCTGATGCTGCAGTGAATGACACTGGGGAAGCTCTGTCCTCAGTCCCTTTCTTTCTGTTCTTTCTGTTTAGACCCATGATATTTCACCAAAGCAACCTAAAAAAATAAATATTGTAAAAAATAAAAAAATAAAACTGTAAAAAATAATTTAAAAAAAAACGAAAAAAAAAAACTACTGACACCGCGACCTGCCCTACTGACACCAATCTCTGCTCTACTGACATCATCCACTGCTCTACTGATATACATACATGTGTATTTGTGCTCTGGGGTGCACACCCTAATGCAATTGGCTGTGCACACCAATGATCCTGTTATTTTTTTGCAATATATTAATTCTTCCTGCCTCACAGTGTAGCAGGGGTATGCTCTTTGCCTGTATACTATTTGATAAAACATGTCCCATCTAAAAAATGTGGGCATTATAAAACAACCCAGGGAAATCAATCAGATATTGCTTTGTTTTTTTCTTAGCTGAGACTACAATAGTGTCCTAGCTAGGGATGAGCTTCGTGTTCGAGTCGAACATACGTTCGACTCGAACATCGGCTGTTCGATCGTTCGACGAAGATCGAACGATTTGGGCCGTTCGTGCCAAATTCGAGTGACGCGAACGGCCCACAATGCACTACGCCATCGCAGTGTCATCCAGGCGCTGTGATTGGCCAAGCATGCACTGTGACCCCGCATGCTTGGCCAATCACAGCGCCGGCAGCGAGGAGAGCAATGATTGGCCACAGGCAGGATGCCTGTGGCCAATTATTGCTGAGGGGGTTTAGTACACGCCCCACACTATAAAAGGCCGCCAGCGCGGCGGCCTTGTGTAGTGTGTTCCGGACCGGAGTAGGGAAAGAGAAGCATAGGCAGGGACAGTGTCATTATTTTTCCTTTACATAATCCTGGATTCCTTTTGTTTAGGGACAGATAAGGATAGGTAGGGAGAGTGTCAGTGACAGTGTGCTATTCTGTGCTAATCCTTGTTTGTAGGGACAGAGAGGTACAGTGAGGGAAAGTGTCAGTGTGCTATTCTGTTCTAAACCAATCTTGCTGAACCATATTTTCAATCCTTGAGTTTAGGGACAGAGAGGTACAGTGAGGGAAAGTGTCAGTGTGCTATTTTGTGCTAAATATTGTTTGTAGGGACAGAGAGGTACAGTGAGGGAAAGTGTCAGTGTGCTATTTTGTGCTAAATCTTGTTTGTAGGGACAGAGAGGTACAGTGAGGGAAAGTGTCAGTGTGCTATTCTGTTCGAAACCAATTTTGCTGTTCCATATTTTCAATCCTTGAGTTTAGGGACAGGGAAGGACACTCGTAGAAATTATCAGTGTGCTATTCTGTGCTAAATCTTGTTTGTAGGGAGGGACAGAGTAGGACAGTGAGGGAAAGTGTCAGTGTGCTATTCTGTTCTAAAACTATTTTGCTGAACCATATTTTCAATCCTTGAGTTGAGGGACAGAGAGGTACAGTGAGTGAAACTGACAGTGTGCTGTTCTGTTCTAAACCAAATTTGCTGTTCCATATTTTCAATCCTTGAGTTGAGGGACAGAGAGGTACAGTGAGGGAAAGTGTCAGTGTGCTATTCTGTTCTAAAACTATTTTGCTGAACCATATTTTCAATCCTTGAGTTGAGGGACAGAGAGGTAAAGTGAGTGAAACTGACAGTGTGCTGTTCTGTTCTAAACCAAATTTGCTGTTCCATATTTTCAATCCTTGAGTTGAGGGACAGAGAGGTACAGTGAGGGAAAGTGTCAGTGTGCTATTCTGTTCTAAAACTATTTTGCTGAACCATATTTTCAATCCTTGAGTTGAGGGACAGAGAGGTACAGTGAGTGAAACTGACAGTGTGCTGTTCTGTTCTAAACCAAATTTGCTGTTCCATATTTTCAATCCTTGAGTTGAGGGACAGAGAGGTACAGTGAGTGAAACTGACAGTGTGCTGTTCTGTTCTAAACCAAATTTGCTGTTCCATATTTTCAATCCTTGAGTTGAGGGACAGAGAGGTACAGTGAGGGAAAGTGTCAGTGTGCTATTCTGTTCTAAAATTATTTTGCTGAACCATATTTTCAATCCTTGAGTTGAGGGACAAAGAGGTACAGTGAGTGAAACTGACAGTGTGCTGTTCTGTTCTAAACCAAATTTGCTGTTCCATATTTTCAATCCTTGAGTTGAGGGACAGAGAGGTACAGTGAGGGAAAGTGTCAGTGTGCTATTCTGTTCTAAAATTATTTTGCTGAACCATATTTTCAATCCTTGAGTTGAGGGACAGAGAGGTACAGTGAGTGAAACTGACAGTGTGCTGTTCTGTTCTAAACCAAATTTGCTGTTCCATATTTTCAATCCTTGAGTTGAGGGACAGAGAGGTACAGTGAGGGAAAGTGTCAGTGTGCTATTCTGTTCTAAAATTATTTTGCTGAACCATATTTTCAATCCTTGAGTTGAGGGACAGAGAGGTACAGTGAGTGAAACTGACAGTGTGCTGTTCTGTTCTAAACCAAATTTGCTGTTCCATATTTTCAATCCTTGAGTTGAGGGACAGAGAGGTACAGTGAGGGAAAGTGTCAGTGTGCTATTCTGTTCTAAAACTATTTTGCTGAACCATATTTTCAATCCTTGAGTTGAGGGACAGAGAGGTACAGTGAGTGAAACTGACAGTGTGCTGTTCTGTTCTAAACCAAATTTGCTGTTCCATATTTTCAATCCTTGAGTTGAGGGACAGAGAGGTACAGTGAGGGAAAGTGTCAGTGTGCTATTCTGTTCTAAAACTATTTTGCTGAACCATATTTTCAATCCTTGAGTTGAGGGACAGAGAGGTACAGTGAGTGAAACTGACAGTGTGCTGTTCTGTTCTAAACCAAATTTGCTGTTCCATATTTTCAATCCTTGAGTTGAGGGACAGAGAGGTACAGTGAGGGAAAGTGTCAGTGTGCTATTCTGTTCTAAAACTATTTTGCTGAACCATATTTTCAATCCTTGAGTTGAGGGACAGAGAGGTACAGTGAGTGAAACTGACAGTGTGCTGTTCTGTTCTAAACCAAATTTGCTGTTCCATATTTTCAATCCTTGAGTTGAGGGACAGAGAGGTACAGTGAGGGAAAGTGTCAGTGTGCTATTCTGTTCTAAAATTATTTTGCTGAACCATATTTTCAATCCTTGAGTTGAGGGACAGAGAGGTACAGTTAGTGAAACTGACAGTGTGCTGTTCTGTTCTAAACCAAATTTGCTGTTCCATATTTTCAATCCTTGAGTTGAGGGACAGAGAGGTACAGTGAGTGAAACTGACAGTGTGCTGTTCTGTTCTAAACCAAATTTGCTGTTCCATATTTTCAATCCTTGAGTTGAGGGACAGAGAGGTACAGTGAGGGAAAGTGTCAGTGTGCTGTTCTGTTCTAAACCAAATTTGCTGTTCCATATTTTCAATCCTTGAGTTGAGGGACAGAGAGGTACAGTGAGGAAAAGTGTCAGTGTGCTATTCTGTTCTAAAACTATTTTGCTGAACCATATTTTCAATCCTTGAGTTGAGGGACAGAGAGGTACAGTGAGTGAAACTGACAGTGTGCTGTTCTGTTCTAAACCAAATTTGCTGTTCCATATTTTCAATCCTTGAGTTGAGGGACAGAGAGGTACAGTGAGGGAAAGTGTCAGTGTGCTATTCTGTTCTAAAACTATTTTGCTGAACCATATTTTCAATCCTTGAGTTGAGGGACAGAGAGGTACAGTGAGTGAAACTGACAGTGTGCTGTTCTGTTCTAAACCAAATTTGCTGTTCCATATTTTCAATCCTTGAGTTGAGGGACAGAGAGGTACAGTGAGGGAAAGTGTCAGTGTGCTATTCTGTTCTAAAATTATTTTGCTGAACCATATTTTCAATCCTTGAGTTGAGGGACAGAGAGGTACAGTTAGTGAAACTGACAGTGTGCTGTTCTGTTCTAAACCAAATTTGCTGTTCCATATTTTCAATCCTTGAGTTGAGGGACAGAGAGGTACAGTGAGTGAAACTGACAGTGTGCTGTTCTGTTCTAAACCAAATTTGCTGTTCCATATTTTCAATCCTTGAGTTGAGGGACAGAGAGGTACAGTGAGGGAAAGTGTCAGTGTGCTATTCTGTTCTAAAACTATTTTGCTGAACCATATTTTCAATCTTTGAGTTGAGGGACAGAGAGGTACAGTGAGTGAAACTGACAGTGTGCTGTTCTGTTCTAAACCAAATTTGCTGTTCCATATTTTCAATCCTTGAGTTGAGGGACAGAGAGGTACAGTGAGGGAAAGTGTCAGTGTGCTATTCTGTTCTAAAACTATTTTGCTGAACCATATTTTCAATCCTTGAGTTGAGGGACAGAGAGGTACAGTGAGTGAAACTGACAGTGTGATGTTCTGTTCTAAACCAAATTTGCTGTTCCATATTTTCAATCCTTGAGTTGAGGGACAGAGAGGTACAGTGAGGGAAAGTGTCAGTGTGCTATTCTGTTCTAAAACTATTTTGCTGAACCATATTTTCAATCCTTGAGTTGAGGGACAGAGAGGTACAGTGAGTGAAACTGACAGTGTGCTGTTCTGTTCTAAACCAAATTTGCTGTTCCATATTTTCAATCCTTGAGTTGAGGGACAGAGAGGTACAGTGAGGGAAAGTGTCAGTGTGCTATTCTGTTCTAAAACTATTTTGCTGAACCATATTTTCAGTCCTTGAGTTGAGGGACAGAGAGGTACAGTGAGTGAAACTGACAGTGTGCTGTTCTGTTCTAAACCAAATTTGCTGTTCCATATTTTCAATCCTTGAGTTGAGGGACAGAGAGGTACAGTGAGGGAAAGTGTCAGTGTGCTATTCTGTTCTAAAATTATTTTGCTGAACCATATTTTCAATCCTTGAGTTGAGGGACAGAGAGGTACAGTGAGTGAAACTGACAGTGTGCTGTTCTGTTCTAAAGCAAATTTGCTGTTCCATATTTTCAATCCTTGAGTTGAGGGACAGAGAGTTACAGTGAGGGAAAGTGTCAGTGTGCTATTCTGTTCTAAAATTATTTTGCTGAACCATATTTTCAATCCTTGAGTTGAGGGACAGAGAGGTACAGTTAGTGAAACTGACAGTGTGCTGTTCTGTTCTAAACCAAATTTGCTGTTCCATATTTTCAATCCTTGAGTTGAGGGACAGAGAGGTACAGTGAGGGAAAGTGTCAGTGTGCTATTCTGTTCTAAAACTATTTTGCTGAACCATATTTTCAATCCTTGAGTTGAGGGACAGAGAGGTACAGTGAGTGAAACTGACAGTGTGCTGTTCTGTTCTAAACCAAATTTGCTGTTCCATATTTTCAATCCTTGAGTTTAGGGACAGAGAAGGACACTCGTAGAAATTATCAGTGTGCTATTCTGTGCTAAATCTTGTTTGTAGGGAGGGACAGAGTAGGACAGTGAGGGAAAGTGTCAGTGTGCTATTCTATTCTAAAACTATTTTGCTGAACCATATTTTCAATCCTTGTGTTTAGGGACAGAGAAGGATAGGCAGGGGACAGTGTCAGTGTCATTGTTGCTAAGCCTCCTGCACAGTATACACCTGAAGGTAGCCCTTATTGCTTTTTTTCCCATCTCCCTGCAGGCCATCCATTAAAATGTCTGGAAGGCAACCAAGGAGAGGCAGACAGTCAGGAGGCAAAAAAAGAGGGCAAGCAGGCTCTGTGTCTGGGGGCAACAGTGCTGGTCGTGTACGCGGTGCATTGTCATCAGCACATGGCCATGGGACACGCTTGTCCTTGTTTTCGGCAGCTGGACATGTTGAGCCACATCATGCCGAAGACTTGGTAGAGTGGATGACCAAGCCCACCTCATCCTCCTCATCCTCTCTCACCCAGGCTCAGGGTACTGGCAAAGCAGCTGCCAAAGCGTCCTCTTCTCTGGTATCATTATCTTCATTAGTCAATCCTTCCCTAGACCCACCATGCCCTCCTCCTGAGGAGTCCCCCGAACTGTTTGAGCACAGTGTTGGGTACATGCTCCAGGAGGATGCCCAGCGTTTGGAAGGATCTGATGATGATACCCAGCTAGAGGAAGGCAGCAGCGTGAGAGCAGAGAGAGGGGATGCTCAAGAAGGACACCAATCTGGCAGTCATGCTCCAGCAGCTGCAGCATATTGCCAGATTGGCTCCAGTGATGAGGAGGGAGGGGATGATGAGGTCACTGACTCCACGTGGGTGCCTAATAGGAGAGAGGAGGAGGAGGCACATCTCCAACGAGGCAGGATGCCCTTGAGTGGCCAGCGTATGGGCAGCACACCGACGGAATCACACCGCAGAGCTCCGCCTGTGCAGGGCGCTGCCTCTGCCCGTCATGCAAAAAGTTCTTTGGTGTGGGCCTTTTTTGAGGCGAGTGCATCAGATCGCACAGCTGCTGTTTGCAACATATGTCTCAAGCGTATATCGCGTGGCCAAAACATCAGCCGCTTGGGCACCACATGCTTGATCAGACATATGTTGACCTGCCATGCAGCTCGTTGGCAAGCCTACCTTAAAGACCCACACCAAAGAACAAAGCTGACCTCTTCTTGCACCGCATCAGCTGGGATCTCCAACCCCACTATACCTTCACTCCTCTCTGAAACCTGCTCTGAGAGGAATGAAGGTGTAGAATTAGGTGTGTCACAGGCAAGTACTTGCGGGCACTCTGCTAGCAGTACACCAACGTCCGATTCTAGCAGGCAAATTTCCCTGCCCCAGCTGCTGGACCGTCGAAAGAAGTTCACTCCCAGCCATCCACATGCCCAGCGGTTGAATGCTAGCTTGGCTAAATTGCTAGCGCTTCAACTGCTGCCTTTTCAGTTGGTAGACTCGGCCCCCTTCCGTGAGTTTGTGCAATGTGCGGTTCCTCAGTGGCAGGTTCCCAAACGACACTTTTTCGCACGGAAGGCTATTCCGGCTCTCTACAGGCATGTGGAAGGCAATGTCTTGGCCTCGCTGGACAGGGCGGTCAGCGGTAAGGTGCATATTACCGCTGACTCATGGTCCAGCAGGCATGGACAGGGACGTTACCTTTCTTTCAAGGCCCATTGGGTCACTCTTTTGGCAGCTGGGAAGGATGCAGGACAAGGTGCAGTAGTGTTGGAGGTTGTTCCACCGCCACGCCTCCAAAATGCTACTACTGGTTGTGACACACCTCTCTCCTCCACCCCCTCCTCTTCTTCTTCCTCCATGGCCTCTTCCTGTGGTTTGTCCTTGGAACCAGCGGTGCTCCGTAGGCGTTCAAGGGGCTACGCAAGTACGCAGGCAAAAAGATGCCATGCCGTGCTTGCGCTGGTGTGTTTGGGGGACAGGAGCCACACTGGGGCAGAGGTCCTGTCTGCTCTGCAGGGGCAGGCCGAGAGGTGGTTGACGCCACGCCAGCTTAAGCCAGGAATGGTGGTTTGCGACAATGGCACCAACCTCCTCTCCGCCCTCCGACAGGGACAACTGACCCATGTGCCCTGTATGGCTCACGTCCTTAACCTGGTGGTGCAGCGGTTCTTGGGCAGGTACCCGGGCTTACAGGGTGTCCTGAGGCAGGCCAGGAAAGTCTGTGTGCATTTCCGCAGATCTTATAATGCCAGTGCTCGCCTGGCTGAGCTTCAAAAGGAGTTGAACCTGCCCAAGAACCGCCTTATATGTGACATGCCCACCAGGTGGAACTCAACGTTGGCCATGCTGCAGCGGCTGCACACGCAGCAGAGGGCCATCAATGAGTACCTGTGCGACTACGGCACCAGGACAGGGTCAGGGGAGCTCGGGTTTTTTTCACCACACCAGTGGGGCATGATCAGGGATGCATGCACTGTCCTGGCACCATTTGAGGAGGCCACGAGGATGGTGAGCAGTGACAGTGCATGCATCAGTGACACTGTACCTCTTGTCCACCTGTTGGAGCACACGCTTCGTGGAATAATGGACAGGGCACTTGAGGCAGAACAGAGGCAGGAAGAGGAGGACTTCCTTGCCTCTCAAGGCCCCCTTTACCCAGACAGTGTTCCTTCTGTCCCACCCATCGCACAGGAAGAGGAGGAGGAGGAGGAGGAGGAGGAGGATTGTGTCAGCATGGAGGTGGAGGCTGGCACTCAGCATCATCAGCAGCAGTCTTTTAGGGATGATTTACAGTCCCAAGAAACCAGTGGACTTGTACGTGGCTGGGAGGAGGTGGCTGCGGATCATGTCGTCCTTAGTGACCCAGAGGACTCCGGACTGAATGCCTCAGCTAACCTACGCTGCATGGCCTCCCTGATCCTGCAAAGTCTGCGGAAGGATCCTCGTATTCTTCGGATCAAGGAGAGGGACCATTACTGGCTGGCCACTCTCCTTGATCCACGGTACAAGGGTAAGGTTGCGGACCTTATCGTACCGTCGCAGAGGGAGCAGAGGATGAGACAACTCCGGGAGGCCTTGCAGAAAGGTCTGTGCAACGCGTTCCCAGAGACTGGGAGGTTACAAACTCCTGGTCCTGGACAACGAGTTGCTGAGGCTTCGGGCAGTCAAAGAAGGAGCGGTGGGGAAGGTGGCCGTCTGACCGATGCGTTCAGACAATTCTTTAGTCCGCAGCCCCAAAGTATGATCGGTTCCAGCAACCATCGCCAGCGTCTGATATACATGGTGCAGGAATACCTAGGGGCAAGGTCAGACTTGGACACCTTCCCCACCGAAAATCCTCTGGCTTACTGGGTCTTGAGGATGGATCACTGGCCAGAGCTTGCACAGTATGCAATTGAGCTACTGGCCTGTCCTGCATCCAGCGTTCTTTCAGAACGCACATTCAGTGCTGCTGGAGGATTTGTCACGGATCACAGGGTGCGCCTGTCCACCGACTCGGTTGATCGACTGACTTTCATCAAGATGAACCAGTCTTGGATCACCACCAGCTACCACACACCAGATGCTGATATAACAGACTAATTGATTTTAAAATGTCACATCCCTTCAAGACTGATGCTGATGCTGAGTGCCTGTGCTGTTATGTTGACTGGCTATCCTCCTCCTCCTCCTCCTCAATGATACGATTAACGATGATAGCTTGGAAGATCATTTTGGTTTATGGGTGACGCCACCAGTGGCTAAGGCCCAATTTTTCAGCCCCTGTTTAACAGGGGCGTGTAATTAAAATTTTTGATGCAATACTTTGCAACAGGCCTCATTGCTGTGCTCCAAGTACAGTATCTGTGAGGGGTTGCAGTGTTGTGCCACCAGTGCCTAAGGCCCAATTTTTCAGCCCCTGTTCAACAGGGGCATGCAATTATAATTATTGATCTAATAATTCACAGCAGGGCCCATTGCTGCGCCCACCAAGAGTAACTGTCAGGCCTTACAGTGTTGTGGCACCAGCACCACCATCACCACCACCACCACCACCAAAGGCCCAATTTTTAAGCCCCTGTTCAACAGGGGCATGCAATTATAATTATTGATCTAATAATTCACAGCAGGGACCATTGCTGCGCCCACCAAGAGTAACTGTCAGGCCTTACAGTGTTGTGGCACCAGCACCACCATCACCACCACCACCACCACCACCAAAGGCCTAATTTTTCAGCCCCTGTTCAACAGGGGCATGCAATTACAATTCTTGATCTAATAATTCACAGCAGGGCCCATTGCTGCGCCCACCAAGAGTAACTGTCAGGCCTTACAGTGTTGTGGCACCAGCACCACCATCACCACCCCCACCACCACCAAAGGCCTAATTTTTTAGCCCCTGTTCAACAGGGGCATGCAATTACAATTCTTGATCTAATAATTCACAGCAGGGCCCATTGCTGCGCCCACCAAGAGTAACTGTCAGGCCTTACAGTGTTGGGGCACCAGCACCACCATCAAAGGCCCAATTTTTACTACCACTGATCAACAATTATATGTTATTACAATTCCTGATATAATAGTTGACAGCAGGGCGTTCCAGCACCCACCAAGAGTAACTGTGAGTGCTTACAGTGTTGTGCCAACACCAACACCTAAGGGGCCAATTTCTGCAGAGTATATACGCCAGGTCCCTACTTTCAAACATCCAACTTACAAACGACTACTACTTGCAAACGGAAGAAGACAACAGGAAGTGAGAGGAAATCTACCCCTTGGAAGGAAAATTCTCTCCTGTAAGAATTAATATGGGAGAAAGGTGTCTCCTCTCTACTGATGCTTTATCACCAATCCTTGTTTCAATAAAAACACCACATTTCAAAAACAGTTGTCATTGGGACGCAAAGTGAGGTGAAATGTTCTGAACAGGGGCACAGACAGCAAAAAAAATGTGACAGGGGTGATAACCGTTCCCTATGTTTTACAAAAAACTAAAAAAAAGGAATTTGCCATGGAGCTCCACTTAAACAATGCAGCTGTTCAAAATTACAAACAGATTCTACATAAGAACAAACCTACAGTCCCTGTCTTGTATGCACCGCCTGTATACGGCTGTTCAGAGTATATAGGTCCTTTTTTATTTTGTGTGCGGGGTTCCCCTTAATATCCATACAAGACCCAAAGGGGCTGGTAATGGGCTGGGGTAGGGGGGGGGGGGGGGTTGATGGGGTAGCTATGCCATTTTTCCTAAAGATTTTCATCCATATTACCGGGACCACACATTGCATTAAAGCCGCAAGCAGTTTTAAATGACTTTTTTCTCTTTAGAAATGTTATTTTGTGCAGGGACAGTTCTAAACACGGGAAACGCGTGGCACTTCACAGGCATACTTTAGACACCCCCCAGGTACAATATTTAAAGGAATATTTGACTTTTTTTTTTCACTTTATGCATCATTAAAATGACTGCTCCCGGAAAACGTCCGTTTTTAAAACTTCTTTTTGCATTGATACATGTCCCCTGGTGCAGAAGCCGGGTTCCCAAACTCTGTTTCGGACAATAACATAGATAATAGTCGTTATAATTAGCACTTTAGAATCCGAACGTTCGCATCCATTGTATTTAATAGGGTTCTAATGTTCGTGCAAACTTTCGGTCCGTTCGCGGGTTCTGGTGCGAACCGAACCCGGGGGTGTTCGGCTCATCACTAGTCCTAGCATCTCTTCATGTATAGCTTGTGAAAAACAATCCAAGGGCTAGTGTCCACCATAAGTGTTGACGGGTTGTATAACATGCTCGAGATGTGCTGGAGAACAAAGAGACAGAAGGTTATGAAATTATAAATATGAATATAAAAGCTGCAGGTGGGGGATATTGCCTGTTGTGTTCTCTTTTGTAACACATTATTGATTAGTGGCTCAGTCTATTCACAAACTAATAGCTTCTATAGCTGATTCCATCTGCAGCCAAAGAAACCACAAAACAGTTGCAAGAGGCAAAAACCCCTCTTGTACTCGTAAATGAATCACCAGCTTTTTAAGCAGCAACTAGAAAGAGTGGACATTATTTATTGATTTTTGAAATGCAAAATAAATCAGAAAAAAAAAATCTAAAATACAAAAATAGAACAAATTGACAGCAAAATTGGTCTTGCAGGACCAAATTGCAATAAACAATACCCCCCACCCACAACTACAATTTTAGAGGATTCATGCTAAAATAAAAATACCCGTTAGCACAGTAAGTATTTAATAAAAGTAATGAAATGTATTTAAAATGTATTCTACTGCAGTGGCAAGAGGTCAGCCATGCTTTCAAACCATAAAAACACTATAATATTACCGCCACACTTAAGCCAGTTGCAATAGCTACTTTCTACAACTAATACTGTATACCAAAGCTAATGAAAATAAATGTCCTTTACATAAAAGTCAATCAGAACACAAGATCGTTACAGGGCTTGAGTCTCTCCCTCCTGAGATCAGTCACAAACACTCCATACACAGGAGACCCAACAGTGATATAACCACTCAGATGGACTGGAACGTGGACTGAATGACGCTAGCCATCATTTCATCTAGAAGCTTGGCAAAATCTAGTGGAGGAGAAGACCTAATACAGAGGACAGTAATAGAGAAAAAGCTACTTTTTATATTTTTTTACTTTAATAGGCTGAAGTTCTGCTTTAAAAATTTAGATTTTATAATTTTTTAAATATCTTCATAAAGCATCTCTATACTGTATTCTAAACAAACATTTAACACAAGCCATATTCATAGAACTTAGTTCACAAACACATGCTTGTCTTCTAAAAGCAAAGGGGGTTATTTACTAAAACTGAAAAGTACTAAAATTGGTGCAGCTCTACACAGTAATTAGCTTCCAGGTTTTATTGCCAAAGCTTAATTGAACAAGCTGAAGTTAGAAGCTGATTGGCTACAGGTTCTGAGTGCTCCAGTTTTAGTAAATCTCCCCCATAGTCTATCACTGCCAATATGTAAGCAAAAAAAAAAAATATATATATTTTGAAATAAGGACGAAATCGATGTTCGAACATTATGGGGCGTTCGCGGGAAATTCGAGGTGGCGCGGAACGCCCCATATTGCACTGCGAGATCGCATGATTGGCCAAAGCATACACCTGACCTGCATGCTTTGGCCAATCACAGCGCGCTCCGCTGTGAGAGCCATGATTGGCCAAAATCCTGGCTCAGGAGCACTAAGTCTACGCCCCACGCTATATAAGGCTGCTTACATAGCGGCCACGTGTAGTGTTGGTGGCATTGACGGAGAGATAGCTTGAGTTAGATTAAGCAGGCAGGTTTCTTAGTTCGTGGCAGTGTATTTGATATATATATATATATCAGTCTAGTGTACAGTATATACACTAAGCAAAATTATAAATGCAACACCCTATTGCCCCTATTTATCATGAGCTGAACTGAAAGATCTGCAACTTTTCCTATGTACACAAAAGGCCTATTTCTCTCAAATTTTGTTCACAAATCTGTCTTAATCTGTGTTAGTGAGCACCTCTCCTTTGCCAAGATAATCCATCCACCTCACAAGAGTGGCATATCAAGATGCTGATTAGACAGCATGATTATTGCACAGGTGTGCCTTAGGCTGGTCACAATGAAAGGCCACTCTAAAACGTGCAGTTTTACTGTATTGGGGGGGTGGGTCTGAAAACCAGTCAGTATCTGGTGTGTACCCAGCTTCCACTTCCGCTTTTGCTGTCTCAGGCGACTCCTCCTCTCCCCCTTCCACCCTGCAATCTTCTGGGACACGTCACAGGTCCCAGAATTTTGCCCGGCCACTAAGAAGACACAGTGCGACTCACGCATGCGCAGTGCGCACCAAGCTGTCACAAACAGGTGCCCACACTTGCAATGTCGGCGCCGCAGAGAGGAGAGGGAGAGGAGCGAGGCTTGGGGCGGCCACATCGCTGGACCATGGGACAGGTGAGTGTCTGTTTATTAAAAGTCAGCAGCTACACCTTTTTGTAGCTGCTGAGTATTAATAAACTTAAAAACGAGTGGAACTCTGCTTTAATTTAAAGGGGGCTTCCAGATTCAAATAAGCCCCATGCCTGCAGACCTGCACAACCAACAGGCCAGGATTGTGGGGTAGAAGCTCATGTCCTTGTTAACATGGGAACAATAATAATAATGTAGCGGGGTCTCCTTTAAGGCCCCGGGACTTTGTTACCCAGAACCCCGTTCGGCACCCAGGGTGCATTTAGCCACCGCAGAGACTCATGGGAGGGGCTATATAAGGAAAGGGAGAGGCTGAGCTCGGTCTCTTTGGACACCGCGCTGCTATCAACAGGTCTTCCTGTGCGGATCTGCTGCAGTGCAGGGCCTGAAGCCAGGGCCTTGCACAACTTCCAGAGAGCCTTCCACCCCACTGCGGAGCCTGGGTGGCACCTGACTTTATCGAGTTTGGACATCAGTTGGACCGGAGACCCGGCCGTTGCAGACACTGTGTGCGGAGACACAGTAGGTGGAAGTCCCGGACTGGGATCGCGTCCGGAGTGGTGAGTGAGCACCTGCTCATTCATATAAACAGTACTTTGACTAGGCCTAGAGACTGCCTTGGCCCTCCTGGTTCTATTTTTCCTGTCCCACAGGAGACTAGTGGCGGAACTGAGTGAGTAGTCTCCTGTGAGTGGTTCATTCTGTCCTTTTTATTTTCCTACCCTTTGGATTACAAATAACTGTTCCTGTTGTGCACCACCAGTCAAGTTGCATGCGAAGAAACTGTTCTTCTAGAGACTGAGTTAGAAAATCTGGATCAGGCCTGATCTGTAGTCAGAGCTTAAGTTGCTGCGCCATAAGGGCGCATAGATAGAGATAGTAGTACTTGGCGGGTAGTCGCCTGTGTTAGATTTTCTGCTGCAGTACTCTGCAGTTATATATGTGTTATGTGTTAACCTTATGCCTTTTACCCGAAGTAAAGAAACGTTATATCTTATCTCTTGCTATCAGTGTGTTGCCTTTATGGAAAGAGGATACCCATGCAATACAGATAGATTGTGTGCATATACTGTTAGATTGTGATACTAGAGAAACCCCTAGACTAACTGTGCCAGAGTGGTTCGAGTAAATTGCCGGGGGTTGGTGGTGCTGTAGACAGGGCCCGAAACAAAATCCAGCGGCTCTCTTAACTGGGGGTAGCGCTACAATAACAAACTTTATTTATACAGTGCCTTTAAAAGTAGCTTCTCAAAGCGCTTTACAAAAACACAAGAAATACAGAAGATAAAACAAAGAAAAAAGGGACAATTAAGTGAAAGCTTGTCTAAAGTGGTGACCAGTTCTACCTTCTACTAGAGCCAAGATTTGTACACATCAGATCTAAAAGGGGTACAACTGAACCTACTTGAGGGACATAGAGAATTGGATTTAAAAGAGGGACATTCCCTCCAAATTAAAGACAGCTAGGGGCTATGTATAAACTAAGAAAGTAACTCTGCCGTGGAGATGTTTCATCTGCAGCACAAATTCCTGTGTTCTGGAGAATGAGCATTCATTTCCAAGCCTGTAAGCAAATTGGCTCAGTCAAACTTGATCATCCACTTGTCATTCACGTTCCTCCTTCTGATATGTTGTTAAAGAGGAACTTCTCTGGTTTTCTTAAAAATTTTAAGTCAGTAGTTACAAATACGGCATTTGCTAACGTTTAATTAATAGGTACTTCCTAGCCCATGGAGTTTGTCAATGTCTTCTGTCCAAAAAAGGTTATTGCTCCCCCTCATCCAAAAAAAAAAAAAAAAAAGCTGCATTTCAGTTTAAAACTGGGGAAAGGAGAAAAATGAGAGGAACTTTTGTCTAGAATTCTGCTTTAATTAATAATTAACCACTCAAGGTCATGGGTCTTTTTCTCCCTAAATCCCTTCAAATCTCTGAGCAATTTTTTTGTTTTTGTGATATCTTGACTCCGCACCTTAAAGTCTACTGTAACCTAATATACATTGTTTTTGGGACAGATAGGGCTTTTTTATGGTAGTAAATTTGAATACATATATATTTTTTCTTAGTTTTTTCTTGGGAATACAGTGCCTTGAAAAAGTATTCATACCCCTTGAAATTGTCCACATTTTATCATGTTACAATCAAAAATGAAAATGTATTTTATTGGTATTTTATGTGATAGACCAACACAAAGTGACACATAATTGTGAAGTGGAAGAAAAATGACAAATAGTTTTCAAAATTAAATTTTGGTCTCATCTGACCAGAGCACCTTCTTCCACATGTTTGCTGTGTCCCCCACATGGCTTCTTGCAAACTGCAAATGGGACTTCTTATGGCTTTCTTTCAACAATGGCTTTCTTATTGCCACTCTTCCATAAAGGCCAGATTTGTGGAGTGCAACTAATAGTTGTCCTGTGGACAGATTCTCCCACCTGAGCTGTGGATCTCTGCAGCTCTTCCAGAGTTACCATGGGCCTCTTCGCTGCTTTTCTGATGAATGCTTTCCTTGTCCAGGCCTGTCAGTTTGAGTGGACGGTAGGGATGAGCTTCGTGTTCGAGTCGAACATACGTTCGACTCGAACATCGGCTGTTCGATCGTTCGACGAAGATCGAACGATTTGGGCCGTTCGCGCCAAATTCGAGTGACGCGAACGGCCCACAATGCACTACGCCATCGCAGTGTCATCCAGGCGCTGTGATTGGCCAAGCATGCACTGTGACCCTGCATGCTTGGCCAATCACAGCGCCGGCAGCGAGGAGAGCAATGATTGGCCACAGGCAGGATGCCTGTGGCCAATTATTGCTGAGGGGGTTTAGTACACGCCCCACACTATAAAAGGCCGCCAGCGCGGCGGCCTTGTGTAGTGTGTTCCGGACCAGAGTAGGGAAAGAGAAGCATAGGCAGGGACAGTGTCATTATTTTTCCTTTACATAATCCTGGATTCCTTGTGTTTAGGGACAGATAAGGATAGGTAGGGAGAGTGTCAGTGACAGTGTGCTATTCTGTGCTAATCCTTGTTTGTAGGGACAGAGAGGTACAGTGAGGGAAAGTGTCAGTGTGCTATTCTGTTCTAAACCAATCTTGCTGAACCATATTTTCAATCCTTGAGTTTAGGGACAGAGAGGTACAGTGAGGGAAAGTGTCAGTGTGCTATTTTGTGCTAAATCTTGTTTGTAGGGACAGAGAGGTACAGTGAGGGAAAGTGTCAGTGTGCTATTTTGTGCTAAATCTTGTTTGTAGGGACAGAGAGGTACAGTGAGGGAAAGTGTCAGTGTGCTATTCTGTTCGAAACCAATTTTGCTGTTCCATATTTTCAATCCTTGAGTTTAGGGACAGAGAAGGACACTCGTAGAAATTATCAGTGTGCTATTCTGTGCTAAATCTTGTTTGTAGGGAGGGACAGAGTAGGACAGTGAGGGAAAGTGTCAGTGTGCTATTCTGTTCTAAAACTATTTTGCTGAACCATATTTTCAATCCTTGAGTTGGGGGACAGAGAGGTACAGTGAGGGAAAGTGTCAGTGTGCTATTCTGTTCTAAAACTATTTTGCTGAACCATATTTTCAATCCTTGAGTTGAGGGACAGAGAGGTACAGTGAGTGAAACTGACAGTGTGCTGTTCTGTTCTAAACCAAATTTGCTGTTCCATATTTTCAATCCTTGAGTTGAGGGACAGAGAGGTACAGTGAGGGAAAGTGTCAGTGTGCTATTCTGTTCTAAAACTATTTTGCTGAACCATATTTTCAATCCTTGAGTTGAGGGACAGAGAGGTACAGTGAGTGAAACTGACAGTGTGCTGTTCTGTTCTAAACCAAATTTGCTGTTCCATATTTTCAATCCTTGAGTTGAGGGACAGAGAGGTACAGTGAGGGAAAGTGTCAGTGTGCTATTCTGTTCTAAAACTATTCTGCTGAACCATATTTTCAATCCTTGAATTGAGGGACAGAGAGGTACAGTGAGTGAAACTGACAGTGTGATGTTCTGTTCTAAACCAAATTTGCTGTTCTATATTTTCAATCCTTGAGTTGAGGGACAGAGAGGTACAGTGAGGGAAAGTGTCAGTGTGCTATTCTGTTCTAAAACTATTTTGCTGAACCATATTTTCAATCCTTGAGTTGAGGGACAGAGAGGTACAGTGAGTGAAACTGACAGTGTGCTGTTCTGTTCTAAACCAAATTTGCTGTTCCATATTTTCAATCCTTGAGTTGAGGGACAGAGAGGTACAGTGAGGGAAAGTGTCAGTGTGCTATTCTGTTCTAAAACTATTTTGCTGAACCATATTTTCAATCCTTGAGTTGAGGGACAGAGAGGTACAGTGAGTGAAACTGACAGTGTGCTGTTCTGTTCTAAACCAAATTTGCTGTTCCATATTTTCAATCCTTGAGTTGAGGGACAGAGAGGTACAGTGAGGGAAAGTGTCAGTGTGCTATTCTGTTCTAAAATTATTTTGCTGAACCATATTTTCAATCCTTGAGTTGAGGGACAGAGAGGTACAGTGAGTGAAACTGACAGTGTGCTGTTCTGTTCTAAACCAAATTTGCTGTTCCATATTTTCAATCCTTGAGTTGAGGGACAGAGAGGTACAGTGAGTGAAACTGACAGTGTGCTGTTCTGTTCTAAACCAAATTTGCTGTTCCATATTTTCAATCCTTGAGTTTAGGGACAGAGAAGGACACTCGTAGAAATTATCAGTGTGCTATTCTGTGCTAAATCTTGTTTGTAGGGAGGGACAGAGTAGGACAGTGAGGGAAAGTGTCAGTGTGCTATTCTGTTCTAAAACTATTTTACTGAACCATATTTTCAATCCTTGTGTTTAGGGACAGAGAAGGATAGGCAGGGGACAGTGTCAGTGTCATTGTTGCTAAGCCTCCTGCACAGTATAGACCTGAAGGTAGCCCTTATTGCTGTTTTTCCCATCTCCCTGCAGGCCATCCATTAAAATGTCTGGAAGGCAACCAAGGAGAGGCAGACAGTCAGGAGGCAAAAAAAGAGGGCAAGCAGGCTCTGTGTCTGGGGGCAACAGTGCTGGTCGTGTACGCGGTGCATTGTCATCAGCACATGGCCATGGGACACGCTTGTCCTTGTTTTCGGCAGCTGGACATGTTGAGCCACATCATGCCGAAGACTTGGTAGAGTGGATGACCAAGCCCACCTCATCCTCCTCATCCTCTCTCACCCAGGCTCAGGGTACTGGCAAAGCAGCTGCCAAAGCGTCCTCTTCTCTGGTATCATTATCTTCATTAGTCAATCCTTCCCTAGACCCACCATGCCCTCCTCCTGAGGAGTCCCCCGAACTGTTTGAGCACAGTGTTGGGTACATGCTCCAGGAGGATGCCCAGCGTTTGGAAGGATCTGATGATGATACCCAGCTAGAGGAAGGCAGCAGCG
The DNA here is from genome assembly GCA_029206835.1 of Rana muscosa. Lineage (NCBI taxonomy): Eukaryota > Metazoa > Chordata > Amphibia > Anura > Ranidae > Rana > Rana muscosa. Next base: position 357,983,774 of record CM055121.1, read on the forward strand.
TGAGAGCAGAGAGGAAGGACACCAATCTGGCAGTCATGCTCCAGCAGCTGCAGCATATTGCCAGATTGGCTCCAGTGATGAGGAGGGAGGGGATGATGAGGTCACTGACTCCACGTGGGTGCCTAATAGGAGAGAGGAGGAGGAGGAGGATGAGGAGGAGGCACATCTTCAACGAGGCAGGATGCCCTTGAGTGGCCAGCGTATGGGCAGCACACCGACGGAATCACACCGCAGAGCTCCGCCTGTGCAGGGCGCTGCCTCTGCCCGTCATGCAAAAAGTTCTTTGGTGTGGGCCTTTTTTGAGGCGAGTGCATCAGATCGCACAGCTGCTGTTTGCAACATATGTCTCAAGCGTATATCGCGTGGCCAAAACATCAGCCGCTTGGGCACCACATGCTTGATCAGACATATGTTGACCTGCCATGCAGCTCGTTGGCAAGCCTACCTTAAAGACCCACACCAAAGAACAAAGCTGACCTCTTCTTGCACCGCATCAGCTGGGATCTCCAACCCCACTATACCTTCACTCCTCTCTGAAACCTGCTCTGAGAGGAATGAAGGTGTAGAATTAGGTGTGTCACAGGCAAGTACTTGCGGGCACTCTGCTAGCAGTACACCAACGTCCGATTCTAGCAGGCAAATTTCCCTGCCCCAGCTGCTGGACCGTCGAAAGAAGTTCACTCCCAGCCATCCACATGCCCAGCGGTTGAATGCTAGCTTGGCTAAATTGCTAGCGCTTCAACTGCTGCCTTTTCAGTTGGTAGACTCGGCCCCCTTCCGTGAGTTTGTGCAATGTGCGGTTCCTCAGTGGCAGGTTCCCAAACGAAACTTTTTCGCGCGGAAGGCTATTCCGGCTCTCTACAGGCATGTGGAAGGCAATGTCTTGGCCTCGCTGGACAGGGCGGTCAGCGGTAAGGTGCATATTACCGCTGACTCATGGTCCAGCAGGCATGGACAGGGACGTTACCTTTCTTTCACGGCCCATTGGGTCACTCTTTTGGCAGCTGGGAAGGATGCAGGACAAGGTGCAGTAGTGTTGGAGGTTGTTCCACCGCCACGCCTCCAAAATGCTACTACTGGTTGTGACACACCTCTCTCCTCCACCCCCTCCTCTTCTTCTTCCTCCATGGCCTCTTCCTGTGGTTTGTCCTTGGAACCAGCGGTGCTCCGTAGGCGTTCAAGGGGCTACGCAAGTACGCAGGCAAAAAGATGCCATGCCGTGCTTGCGCTGGTGTGTTTGGGGGACAGGAGCCACACTGGGGCAGAGGTCCTGTCTGCTCTGCAGGGGCAGGCCGAGAGGTGGTTGACACCACGCCAGCTTAAGCCAGGAATGGTGGTTTGCGACAATGGCACCAACCTCCTCTCCGCCCTCCGACAGGGACAACTGACCCATGTGCCCTGTGTGGCTCACGTCCTTAACCTGGTGGTGCAGCGGTTCTTGGGCAGGTACCCGGGCTTACAGGATGTCCTGAGGCAGGCCAGGAAAGTCTGTGTGCATTTCCGCAGATCTTATAATGCCAGTGCTCGCCTGGCTGAGCTTCAAAAGGAGTTGAACCTGCCCAAGAACCGCCTTATATGTGACATGCCCACCAGGTGGAACTCAACGTTGGCCATGCTGCAGCGGCTGCACACGCAGCAGAGGGCCATCAATGAGTACCTGTGCGACTATGGCACCAGGACAGGGTCAGGGGAGCTCGGGTTTTTTTCACCACGCCAGTGGGGCATGATCAGGGATGCATGCACTGTCCTGGCACCATTTGAGGAGGCCACGAGGATGGTGAGCAGTGACAGTGCATGCATCAGTGACACAGTACCTCTTGTCCACCTGTTGGAGCACACGCTGCGTGGAATAATGGACAGGGCACTTGAGGCAGAACAGAGGCAGGAAGAGGAGGACTTCCTTGCCTCTCAAGGCCCCCTTTACCCAGACAGTGTTCCTTCTGTCCCACCCATCGCACAGGAAGAGGAGGAGGAAGAGGAGGAGGAGGATTGTGTCAGCATGGAGGTGGAGGCTGGCACTCAGCATCATCAGCAGCAGTCTTTTAGGGATGATTTACAGTCCCAAGAAACCAGTGGACTTGTACGTGGCTGGGAGGAGGTGGCTGCGGATCATGTCGTCCTTAGTGACCCAGAGGACTCCGGACTGAATGCCTCAGCTAACCTACGCTGCATGGCCTCCCTGATTCTGCAAAGTCTGCGGAAGGATCCTCGTATTCTTCGGATCAAGGAGAGGGACCATTACTGGCTGGCCACTCTCCTTGATCCACGGTACAAGGGTAAGGTTGCGGACCTTATCGTACCGTCGCAGAGGGAGCAGAGGATGAGACAACTCCGGGAGGCCTTGCAGAAAGGTCTGTGCAACGCGTTCCCAGAGACTGGGAGGTTACAAACTCCTGGACCTGGACAACGAGTTGCTGAGGCTTCGGGCAGTCAAAGAAGGAGCGGTGGGGAAGGTGGCCGTCTGACCGATGCGTTCAGACAATTCTTTAGTCCGCAGCCCCAAAGTATGATCGGTTCCAGCAACCATCGCCAGCGTCTGATATACATGGTGCAGGAATACCTAGGGGCAAGGTCAGACTTGGACACCTTCCCCACCGAAAATCCTCTGGCTTACTGGGTCTTGAGGATGGCTCACTGGCCAGAGCTTGCACAGTATGCAATTGAGCTACTGGCCTGTCCTGCATCCAGTGTTCTTTCAGAACGCACATTCAGTGCTGCTGGAGGATTTGTCACGGATCACAGGGTGCGCCTGTCCACCGACTCGGTTGATCGACTGACTTTCATCAAGATGAACCAGTCTTGGATCACCACCAGCTACCACACACCAGATGCTGATATAACAGACTAATTGATTTTAAAATGTCACATCCCTTCAAGACTGATGCTGATGCTGAGTGCCTGTGCTGTTATGTTGACTGGCTATCCTCCTCCTCCTCCTCAATGATACGATTAACGATGATAGCTTGGAAGATCATTTTGGTTTATGGGTGACGCCACCAGTGGCTAAGGCCCAATTTTTCAGCCCCTGTTTAACAGGGGCGTGTAATTAGAATTTTTGATGCAATACTTTGCAACAGGCCTCATTGCTGTGCTCCAAGTACAGTATCTGTGAGGGGTTGCAGTGTTGTGCCACCAGTGCCTAAGGCCCAATTTTTCAGCCCCTGTTCAACAGGGGCATGCAATTATAATTATTGATCTAATAATTCACAGCAGGGCCCATTGCTGCGCCCACCAAGAGTAACTGTCAGGCCTTACAGTGTTGTGGCACCAGCACCACCATCACCACCACCACCACCACCAAAGGCCCAATTTTTAAGCCCCTGTTCAACAGGGGCATGCAATTATAATTATTGATCTAATAATTCACAGCAGGGACCATTTCTGCGCCCACCAAGAGTAACTGTCAGGCCTTACAGTGTTGTGGCACCAGCACCACCATCACCACCACCACCACCACCAAAGGCCCAATTTTTAAGCCCCTGTTCAACAGGGGCATGCAATTATAATTATTGATCTAATAATTCACAGCAGGGACCATTGCTGCGCCCACCAAGAGTAACTGTCAGGCCTTACAGTGTTGTGGCACCAGCACCACCATCACCACCACCACCACCACCAAAGGCCTAATTTTTCAGCCCCTGTTCAACAGGGGCATGCAATTACAATTCTTGATCTAATAATTCACAGCAGGGCCCATTGCTGCGCCCACCAAGAGTAACTGTCAGGCCTTACAGTGTTGGGGCACCAGCACCACCATCAAAGGCCCAATTTTTACTACCACTGATCAACAATTATATGTTATTACAATTCCTGATATAATAGTTAACAGCAGGGCGTTCCAGCACCCACCAAGAGTAACTGTGAGTGCTTATAGTGTTGTGCCAACACCAACACCTAAGGGGCCAATTTCTGCAGAGTATATACGGCAGGTCCCTACTTTCAAACATCCAACTTACAAACGACTACTACTTGCAAACGGAAGAAGACAACAGGAAGTGAGAGGAAATCTACCCCTTGGAAGGAAAATTCTCTCCTGTAAGAATTAATATGGGAGAAAGGTGTCTCCTCTCTACTGATGCTTTATCACCAATCCTTGTTTCAATAAAAACACCACATTTCAAAAACAGTTGTCATTGGGACGCAAAGTGAGGTGAAATGTTCTGAACAGGGGCACAGACAGCAAAAAAAATGTGACAGGGGTGATAACCGTTCCCTATGTTTTACAAAAAACTAAAAAAAAGGAATTTGCCATGGAGCTCCACTTAAACAATGCAGCTGTTCAAAATTATAAACAGATTCTACATAAGAACAAACCTACAGTCCCTGTCTTGTATGCACCGCCTGTATACGGCTGTTCAGAGTATATAGGTCCTTTTTTATTTTGTGTGCGGGGTTCCCCTTAATATCCATACAAGACCCAAAGGGGCTGGTAATGGGCTGGGGTGGGGGGGGGGGGGGGTTGATGGGGTAGCTATGCCATTTTTCCTAAAGATTTTCATCCATATTACCGGGACCACACATTGCATTAAAGCCGCAAGCAGTTTTAAATGACTTTTTTCCCTTTAGAAATGTTATTTTGTGCAGGGACAGTTCTAAACACGGGAAACATGTGGCACTTCACAGGCATACTTTAGACACCCCCCAGGTACAATATTTAAAGGAATATTTGACTTTTTTTTTCACTTTATGCATCATTAAAATGACTGCTCCCGGAAAACGAGCGTTTTTAAAACTTCTTTTTGCATTGATACATGTCCCCTGGTGCAGAAGCCGGGTTCCCAAACTCTGTTTCGGACAATAACATGGATAATAGTCGTTATAATTAGCACTTTAGAATCCGAACGTTCGCATCCATTGTATTTAATAGGGTTCTAATGTTCGTGCGAACTTTCGGTCCGTTCGCGGGTTCTGGTGCGAACCGAACCCGGGGGTGTTCGGCTCATCACTAGTGGACGGCCATGTCTTTGCAGATTTGCAGCTGTGCCATACTCTTTCCATTTTCGTATGATGGATTGAACAGTGCTCTGTGAGATGTTCAAAGCTTAGGATATTTGTTTTATAACCTAACCCTGCTTTAAACTTCTCCACAACTTTATCCCTGACCTGTCTGGTATGTTCCTTGGCCTTCACGATGCTGTTTGTTCACTGAGGTTCTCTAACAAACCCCTGAGGGCTTCGCAGAACAGCTAGCTGTATTTATACTGCGATGAATACAAATGCATGCCACATTTTTCAGATATTTTTTTGTAAAAAGTTTGGAAAACCATTTATCATTTTCTTTCCAATTCACAATTATGTGCCACTTTGTGATGGTCTATCACATACAATCCCAATAAAATACATTTATGTTTTTGGTTGTAACATGACAAAATGTGGAAAATTTCAAGTGGTATGAATACTTTTTCATGGCACTGTAAATAGTAAAAAAAATTGCATTGGTCTGTAATTTTTTCCAAAGCAACATTTGCGTAATTTGTGCACCCCCATATAGTTACTAAAAAATATAATCAACAAAGTCTGCTGATTAAAACAATATCATATAACGTAGCAGTGAACATATGTGAACAAAGTGAACATATGTGTTTTACTTTAGGAGAGAATTATTCCCTCTTCAGCGCTACATTGTGATGCACACAGGAAAAAAATGTGTTAGCAAAATATTAAAATAAGATTGAGTTGGGTTGATGAGGGCACAAATCCCTGAGGAAGTCACGTGATCAGTGACGCAACGCATCGGGTGGAGCCTTGTGACGTCAGTTCCGGTGGTGTTTTACGGAAGTACGGTGAGGAAGCGTGTGTCACTACTCCCATTGCTTTTTACTGTGGCTTTTACCCTTACTTGATGTAAGCTTTACTAAATAAATTTACTTTTCTTTATGCAATACTGCACTATGGCTGTTCTTTATTTCCTTTGAGCCCCATTTATACAAGAAGTGTCATTCCTTGGAGCGAGCTCTTTCCTCTATATATGGAATTACCCAAGATGTTTTGATGCCAAGTTTTGGACGTAGTTCTTCATCTTTGCCTGGATGCTTTTACAGATCCATCAGCAGGATTCCTTATCTGACTATCTAATGAGCCTTGTTTGACCCTTGGGTCATTATTGGAGGTGAGCGACCAATTCATAAATTTAACAGTCGATGTTTGGATTGATGCTTTATCTGTTTTTTCTTCTATCAAGTTATCCCTATGAGATTTTTACCTTTATATGAACTGACTCCTACAATTGGGCTTTAGTTGGACTTTTATTCACATTTATTTATTTGTATGTTTGGATACTCATCTTATTCATTCTTTGAGTATATTACTTTATGGTACATTATTGAATAAGCGCACCATTCTCATCTTTTTCTTTTACATTTATTACGCAGTGTTTTTTGAGTACACTACTAAGTGGTTGCAGCAAATTCACGGTCACTATACATGTACTATATATTTTTTTTCGGAGTTTATTTTCACTATATTCACTGGTGGCTGATGGTTTATATTTGCTTAAAAATTAGAACATAGTAGCGCGCACATTTTTCCCTTATAACACAACTTAGCATTAGTGACTTTACATGGTGGATTTACATCATGGGACATTTTTTTTAAAATAAAGCCAAAAAGTCTTTATTTACTATTTACATTTTTTGTGAATGAGTAGGGGTACCACGTACCTCTTAGTACCGGTTCACACATTTGCGACCTGTCAGGTGACTTGTCAGCCTGACAAGTCGCTCTCCATTCAGTACATTGGAACCATTCTAATAGGAGTGACTCAAGTCACTTCAACTTAGAAAAAGGTTCCTGTACTACTCGGGGGCGACTTTGGACCAGCTTGCATTGACTTCTATACAGAAGTCATTTTGCAAGCCGCGCGGGGCGGCTTCAGAGTCGGACGAGAGTCGGGCAACTTTGAAACTGTCCCAGTGTGAACCGGCACTTACTCTTTCACATTGGAGGACTGGTATCTGCAGGCCCCCTTAATTTAAAGGGGGCTTCAAGAAAACAAGCCCCCCACTCGCAAACCCGCACAACCAACAGGCCAGGATTGTGAGATAGAAGTCCTTATCTTTATTAACATGGGGACAAGAATATTAATAACAAACTTTATTTTATATATTGCCTATATAAGGTATCTTCTCAAAGAGCTTTACAAAGAAAACACAAGAAATACACAGGATAAAACAAAGGAAAAAGGGAAAATTATGTAAAAGCTTGTCTAAAGAAAAAAGTTTTTAGATTTGAATTGAATGAGTTTAGAGAAGATGACTCTCTGTTTTTCTTTGGAAGTGATTTCCAGAGTTTTGGAGCATAGCAGGAAAAGGCTCTGTCTCCCATTGTGTGGTGTGTAGGGGACACACACAGAAGACCAGAAGTTAAGAAGTGGAGGTTACGTGGGGGGGGATACGTTTATAATAGCTCAGACAGACAATGGGGTGCCAAGCCATGAAGAGCCCAATAGGTGAGCAAGAGGATCTTAAAGGAGTAGTAAAGTTACATGTTTTTTCACCTTAATGCATCCTATGCATTAAGGTGAAAAAACATTCGACAATACCGCCCCCCCCGAGCCCCCGTTTTACTTACCTGGCCCCTCGAAAGTCCCGCGCTCGTCCCCATCATCCTCTTCGTTTTTCAGCCTGGCCGCCGATTGGCAACACTGGATGGATTGAAAGCAGCGCAGCCATTGGCTGGCGCTGCTGTCAATCACATCCAATGACGCGGCGCGCGGGGGGCGGGGCCGAGTGATACAGTCGGCGGCTATGGCCGCCGCTGTATCACGGGAGCGCGCCCGCAATCACTCCACACCATGCGAGCTCACTCGCATTATGGTGTGGAGTCCTTGCGGGGAGGAGCCAAGACAGCCGCCGAGGGACCCCAGAAGACCAGGATCGGGGCCACTGTGTGCAAAACGAGCTGCACAGTGGAGGTAAGTATAACATGTTTGTTATTTTTGGGGAAAAAAAAGGAAGCTTTAGTGCTCCTTTAAAGTCTATGAGAAAACCTGACTGGTAGCCAGTGCAAGGACTTCAGGATAGGGCAAATATGGTCACTCGTACCAGACCTAGTCAGGATTCTGGCTGCAGAATTTTGTACATATTGTAGTCGATTAATAGTGGATTTAGGTACACCAGCAAGTAGTGCATTGCAGTAGTCGAGTTGGGAGAACACAAATGTATAGATCAGCTTTTCAGCTACAGTGTATGATAGCATAGGGCGCAGCCGAGCAATGTTTCTCAAGTGGAAAAAAATGCGCGTAGCCTGGTATGGTTGAGAAGGAGGCCACACCCCACCCTGCCTGGCTTAGCTGGCTGCATGCTTAGATGATGGTCTGATATAGATTTTGGGGAGACTTCATATATTTAAAATATCTTGTTTTTTTTTGCATTTCCCTTTAAATTCTATGGAATTTGGTGAGGATCTTATGCAGTTTCATTAAAATCTATACTAGGCCTTTATCTAGGAGATGGGACTGGTATAAATGAGGCCCTGTTCACACCTAGGTATTTGCGATTGCGGGCAGAAAAACCGCTCTGCAAAACTGACAAACCACCACAGGTGGCATTCATTTTTAACCACTTCCATACAGGGCTTTTTATACCACTTCCATACCGGGCCTATTCTGGCACTTCTCTCCTACATGTACAAATCATCATTCTTTTGCTAGAAAATTACTCAGAACCCCCAAACATTATATATGTTTTTTTTAGCAGACACCCTAGGGAATAAAATGACGGTCGTTGCAACTTTTTATCTTGCACGGTATTTGCGCAATAATTTTTCAAACGCCTTTTATGGGGGAAAAAATGGTTTCATGAATTAAAAAATAACAAACAGTAAAGTTATCCCAATTTTTTTTTTTTTTTACTTATTTTTTTTTTTTTTTACTTTTTTTACACTTTTTTTTTTTTTGATCACTTTTATTCCTATTACAAGGAATGTAAACATCCCTTGTAATATGAATGTGTGTGACAGGTCCTCTTTATGGAGAGATGCGGGGTCAATAAGACCCCACATCTCTCCTCCAGGCTAGAAAGCATGAGATCGGTGAAAAAAATTTCACTGATCTCATACTTACAGCCGCAATGGCGGCTTTGTTTACATTTGAGGACCCGAGCGTGACGTCATCACATCGCGCCCGGGCCTCCGACGATCATAGAGATGACTGGTGACCATCTGGTCACCAGTCATCTCTATGCTCGTCACGTGACCCACCACCGGCGCCGGACGATTCTCTCCGAGTCCCTGATAGCACGGGGAGCCCGGAGAAGCACCGGATGGCGGCGGGAGGGGGGGATGTCCCCTCCCGCCGCCTTTAGGAACGATCAAGCGGCGGAACCGCCGCTATGATCATTCTTATGGTGCGCAGGATCGCCAGAACTACAAAAGGATATCTGAATGATGCCTCTAGCTGCAGGCATCATTCAGATATCCCCCCTCAAACCCAGGACGTCATATGACGTCCACCCGGAGGGAGAGAGGGTTCCTGCCGGCGTCATTTGACAATGGCCCGGTATGGAAGGGGTTAATGGTACCGAAATGCAGGTGCAGTTCAGATTATTGCACAATAAACTGCGCTGCAATGGCGGCAAACTACATCACACGAAACTTGTCACCCAAAACAAGCTCCTGCTCCTTTTTGTACGGTGTGGTTTTCCGTGATTGCAGCACAATTTATCGGGCGACAATCGTGGCAGAAACACACCAGCTTTTAGGTGCCATTGAAAATGAATGGCACCTGAACCAACAAGGTGCGATTTTTCACTTTTGCAGAGCATTTTGGGATTGCGGGCAGAATGGCGGTAATTCTGCCTGCGATCACAAACGCCCAGGTGTGAACGGGCCTAAAGGTAATCCTCAGCAACTTTGTTTAAAAACAGTACAAAGCCATACCTCCCAACTTTGTAAAGTCCCATCGCGGGACATTCCGATGTCCCCTCTCCCCTGCCAACCAGAGTTGTTGAGTGGGGGGGGGGGGGTGGTGTGCGGGACATTGAAAAAAAAAACCCGCCAAGTGCAGCTATCTCTATTTATGCGCCCTTATGGCGCAGCAACAAGAGTTCTACCTACAGATCAGGCCTAACCCAGCTTTAGACTCAGTCTCTGGAAGATCAATTTCTCTGCATGCAACTTGACTGGTGGTGCACAACATGAACAGTAATTTGTAATCCAACGGGTAGGAAAAGTAAAAAAAAAAAAAGGAGAATGAACCACTCACAGGAGACTACTCAACTCAGTTCCTCCACTAGTCTCCTGTGGGACAGTAAATAGAACCAGGAGGGCCAAGGCAGTCTCTAGGCCTAGTTAAAGTACAGTTTATATGAATGAGCAGGTGCTCGCTCACCACTCCGGACGCGATCCCAGCCCGGGACTTCGACCTACTGTGTCTACGCACACAGTGTCCGCAACGGCCGGGTCCCCGGTCCAACTGATGTCCAAACTCGACAAGTCAGGTGCCACCCAGGCTCCGCAGTGGGGTGGAAGGCTCTCTGAAAGTTTGTGCAAGGCCCCTGGCTTCAGGCCCTGCACTGCAGCAGATCCGCACAGGAAGTCCTGTTGATTGCAGCGCGGTGTCCCAAAGAGACCGAGCTCCGCCTCCCCTCTTCTTATATAGCCCCTCCCATGAGTCTCTGCGGTGGCTAAATGCACCCTGGGTGCCGAACGGGGTTCTGGGTAATGTAGTCCCGGGGCCTGAAAGTGGAAGTAAACCCTCCTATCATTTTCAGGCAAGGAAGCTGCCATCTTGGCCTCTGTTTAATCTTCAACTGCCATGATGCTGCACATGTGATCAGTTATGACACCAGCCATTGGATGGTTTGACAGTTTGGTTGAGAGCACAACCAATGTGACAGTTGGCATTCCCGGCATGCCGGGAATGTAACTGCTTTTTGAAACTGTTAAATCAATGGGTTTACTTCCACTTTAAAGGAGACCACGCTACACATATAAAGATGTAAAAAAACCTAATTTATTTACACTCTAAAAGATTAAAATATCTGTGGAATCTTGCTACCAGAACAATATAATAATGTATCATCAGGGTAAGGTCCTTTATAATGAAGTACAACTGTTATGCCACGTACACACGATCGGAAATTCCAACAAGAAAACCGTGGATTTTTTTCTGACTGAATTTAGGCTCAAACTTGTGTTGCATACACACGGTCACACAAAATTACAACCGTCAAGAACGCGGTGACGTACAACACTACGACGAGCCGAGAAAAATTTCAGTTCAATGCTTCCGAGCATGCGTCGATTTGATTCCGAGCATGCTTGGTTTTTGGTGCGTCGGAATTGCATACAGACGATCAGAATTTCCTCCAAGAACTTTTCTTGTCGGAAAATTTGAGAACCAGCTATCAAATTTTTCTTGACGGAAATTCCGACAGAAAAATTCCGATGGAGCCTACACACGGTCGGAATTTCCGACCAAAAGCTCACATCGGACTTTTCTTGTCGGAATTTCCGATCGTGTGTACGCGACATAAAAATTTGTCCCCCTTGCTTTGATGGATAACCTATTAGAATGAGCACGAACTGTTTTGCAACCTTTAAAGTTATTGTCCTATGCAAATTCATATCATATGGAGTTAAAGCTGAACTTAAAAGATGAACGTTTCTGACGAGTCTGTGAGTCACATGGAATTACAATGTATGCAAAGCCACAGAACTGAGCTTTCAAAGATACTTGCCTATGCAATTTGATTCCAATACGTTATTATTATAATGCATGTTGTATGTGAGATGTTATACGTGTATAAAATGTGACATATCTTGGCAAGTAATACTTACCACCTCCCCTGTGACTTATACAATTTGAATCCGATTCTTTGATAAATGTCAACATATGGCTTTAATCCATCCAAAAGTACAGGATTATTCTATATGGAAATGTGTGAAACAAACACTCCTTTTGGGCACAACAGCAACAGCACATATGTCAAGAATAGTTTTCAATCAGGTGTCTTGTTAAGACATTTCTAGTCTGCACATTTTATAAGGGAAGGGGTCCCAGCGTTTTTATGCCTCCATTGGATATACTTTCTAGGATCTTCAATGCACATCATGGGCTGCTGCTTTGCAAATTGGATCTTTATGTGGATAAAGTCAGCTCAAATTATAATGCAACAGTTATTTGGTGCATTTTCTTAAAAGATTTGTGTTTGGCCATTGAATTTACAACCTTGGATTAGTCAGAATTTGAGTTGAAAGGAATATTAATGTACAACATTTTGAATATCTTTTTCTTTGGATAAGACTGTAACTATAACTCCTTTTTTTACTATTAACAGTTGAGGCTATAAGTATCTTATGATTATAAACATGACTGCTGAGGCGCAATGGGCCTAGGCACGAACCGACTGTTGACATACTGAAATAACCCCCCTGCCGTCACCCCATATAAGAAAACACACTTACAACAATTAGGTTGAAAAAAGCAAGGCCACAGCTTTATTTACATTCCAACACAGAACATGTGAACACTTAAAACCAGTGTAGCGATACCTCCAACTAAGAAGGCCGCAGCTTTAGTTGGGCCCTGAAGACAGCTCCGCCAACCCCCGGCAATATGCTCAACCCCCTACTGGCACAGCTAGTAAGGGGAGATAGGACCGCGTGACCGCAACTCTAGGTGACGCAGTCCTATGGCAAACACACACAGTGATATACTTTAAAACTTCTATTAAAGTAAGTGAAACTAACACCAATGTACTTGACCCAGATAGTTTACTGAGGCTAATGGGCAAGTAATAAACAACAGTATAACAAGTTGCAGATCCCTGCAATAAACAGTAATAAAGATAAACAGAGTAATCAGAATAATTAAGTATTGCTATGCAACTCTAGCGCTGCCCTTTTACAGCTACTTCCCCTCATGGGTAGACTAACACCCAGCAATGTTTACCTATGCAGTCAGGCCTGACTGATCTAAATGGAAGTTCAGTGAAACAATATTCGCTAGCAATCTTTCGGTGGTGCACTTGAAGAACAACTTTGTAATCCCAACGAATAGTAAAGATAAAGTATCTGTCTTTAAACAGCTCTCACCACCCGGACAAGTCCAAGTCCGTTTCCTCCATCGATTCGTCTAGGAACAGGAATCCACCGACATCCAAGTCTTCAATCCTTCTGGTGTACTGCAGCAAGCATGAGAAGATGTCTCTAAGGTTCTGCTAGGCTGGCAGAGGGGCTCTTTGGAAAGGAGCACAAGGCCCAGGCTTCAGGTCTTGTGCACACAGCAGTTCAGCACAGAGATCCTCTTGCTAGGAGAGGGGGTGTCCAAAGAGACCGAACAAACTCCACCTCCCCTTTATAAAGTCTGCCCCAGCAGTCTCTGTTCCGGAGCAATGTACCCTGGGTGCTGCAAGATGTACTGGGAGATGTAGTCTCTCTCTCTCCTCTGCTTTCACTTCCAGTAATGTCTCTTTACTTCCTCCCGACTCACCTCTCACCTGGAACTTCTTGTCTCTCTGTCTTAAAGGGGAATACCCCGCTACACACTCCCCCCACTTTGAATCTTTGGTCCCCAAAGCCATTTTTAGATCTACAAAACATTTTAGATTCAATGCGGTTGCATAGGATTGACAGAGGAGCCTCCCACCAATCATCATAGGATGGGGAGCTGTCCTGTCTACAGGTCGCTTCAGTGGGGGCGACCTGTCTAACTGTGCCAGAGAGTGAGCTGGGGTTGCCCTCCACTAAATGGACAGTGGAAGGATCCGGATTCTCAGCATTCCTTCTAGCAGTAACTACAGAGTCTTCCGAACTGTTCCCCATTTGTGGGTAGGTCAGCTTCTTAGGAGGCCGGATGACTCTTCGAGCCCTTTGCTCTCTTGGGATTTCTGGCTCTGGCACCTCAGGCTCCTCTTCCTCTGAACAACCATCCTGGGCATCTTCCCAGTATTCTGCTGAAGGACTAGAAGGGATGAACTCTGTGGCTTCTGGGTTCAGTGTTCCATCTTGAGTGTCTTCAGTGGCTGGAAGATCAATATTAGAAGTTTCTGGAGTTGGGGAAGGCCACAGCCAATCAAGTTCTCCTTCTTCATTTTCACTAAGTTGAGAGGCCTCTCCCTCTTCAGCTCGGGAGGTCTGCGACCGAGTGTTCAGCCTAGGAGTATCCAGGATAGAGGCCGGTTCAGGGGAGTCTCCCGCAGGAGGTATTCTAACTGCCTCCGCAAGTGGGAGCAGGTGATTCCGATGCCACGTCTTCAGTGGGCCTACCTTTCCTTCTGGTTTCAACTTATAGACAGGTAGGCCCGGCAACTTCCTACAGATGACATAAGGTTCAGATCTCCATCTGTCTGCAAGTTTGTGCTTCCCAGGGATTCCCAGGTTGCGTAACAGCACTCGATCCCCAGGCTGTAGGTCTTGCACCCGGACCTTCAAGTCGAAGTTTCTCTTATTTCTAGCCCCCCTTTGGTCGGAAGCTGCTTGAGCTTGCTCATAAGCTACTTTCAGGCTTTGTCTGAGCCTGTCCACGTACCCTTTGTGGGATGTGACTGAGGAATGGTCCAGAGAGGTGCCAAAGGCCAGGTCCACAGGTAGTCTCGCCTCTCTCCCAAACATGAGTCGATATGGGGAGTAGCCTGTAGCATCACTGATGGTGCAGTTGTAAGCATGTACTGTGGCTGCTATGTGTTTGCTCCAATGTTGCTTTTTCTCACTTTCCAGAGTCCCCAACATGTTGAGCAAGGTTCGGTTGAACCTTTCCGGCTGAGCATCTCCCTGTGGATAGTAAGGTGTAGTTCGAGTCTTCTTGATTCCCAAAGAATCCAGGAGCTTCCGGATCAGTTTACTCTCGAAGTCCCTCCCTTGATCTGAATGGAGTCGCTGTGGCAGCCCATAATGGACAAAGTACTTCTCCATTGGCTACGGTGGAGGCCTTCTGGTCTTTGGTCGGGAAAGCCTGGGCATACCGGGTGAAATGGTCGGTTATCACCAGAACATTTCCTAGTCCACTCAGGTCGGGTTCGAGGCAGAGAAAATCAATGCATACCAGATCCATTGGGCCTTGACTTTGTAGATGGCCCATTGGGGCAGCTTGATGGGGCAAAGTCTTCCTCTGGATGCATCGGGCACATGAGTGGCAGTGCTCTTCTACCTCTGCCCTCATGCAGGGCCAATAGAACCGACTTCTGACAAGTTGAAAGGTCCTTTCAGCCCCTAGGTGGCCATGATTGTCATGCAGGGCAATCAGAACAGTCTCCCGATGTTTCTCTGGGAGGAATAGCTGCCACTTATCTTCTGAGTCATCAGAGGGGCCCCTTCGGTAGACCACTCCCTGATGTAACTGCGACCTATCCCACTCCTTCCTCAGCAGGCGAGCTTCTTTTGAAGGTTGACGCATTAGTCTGTTTGGATCCTGATTCTCCAAGGCCTCCAGGACCAATCTCCCCATGGGGTCTTCCAATTGGTCACACCTCAATTCCTTCTTGGACAGTCTTGGTAGGTTGTCCTCTTCCAATTGAGCTACTCCACAGTAGTGTTTGGGGACTCCCACCGTGGTAACTCCTATTTCCTCTGCTCTGGAGCCTCCTCGGGCTTGGAATTCAGCTCCTTGACAAAGGGCCCGCACCCCGTCCGGTGCCACTTGGGCCCAATCTTCTATTTCAATGGTGGGGGAATGAGATCTCCTGGACAGAGCGTCTGCGTCTCGATTCCCCACTCCTGGTCTATACTTAAGGCTGAAGTTGAATCCAGACAGTGTGGCCAGCCACCTGTGTCCAGTGGCGTCCAGCTTGGCCGTGGTGAACAGGTAGGTAAGGGGGTTGTTGTCGGTCTTCACAGTGAACTCCGCTCCATACAGGTAGTCTTTGAGCTTGTCTACTACCGCCCACTTGAGGGCCAGGAACTCCAGCTTGTGAGTGGGGTAGTTCTTCTCAGAGGGGGTCAGGCTCCTACTCACGTAGGCAACAGGCCGCAGTTGCCCTTCGTGTTCTTGGTAAAGTACTCCTCCCAGACCGTCATGACTAGCATCCACGTGCAGTTCATAGGGTTTGGTTGGGTCTGCGTAGGCCAAGACCGGGGCAGTGGTTAGGCTCTCCTTTAATGCCTGGAAGGCCTCTTCACACTTCTGGTTCCACTGATCTCTGACTGACTCTCCCGGCTTCCTGGGCCCTGAGTCGTCCTCTTCCCCCTCGGTCTTGAGTAGTTCATTCAATGGTCTAGCAATTCGGGCGAATCCTTCCACAAACCTCCTGTAATAGGAGCAGAACCCCAAGAAGGATCTGAGTTCTGTTACTGTGGTGGGTCGTGGCCAGGAGGTAACTGCCTCCAATTTCTCAGGGTCTGTGGCCACCCCCTCTTCAGACACTATGTGCCCCAGATAGTTCACAGAAGACTGGTAGAACCGACACTTCTCAGGCGAAAGCTTGAGTCCTTCCTCACTCAGTCTTCTCAACACTTTTTCCAGCCTCTCTTCGTGTTCTTCCAAGGTTCTCCCAAAGACAATGACATCGTCCAGGTATACAAGGACTTCAATAAGGTTCATGTCTCCTACAGTCTTCTCCATGAGACGTTGGAAAGTAGCTGGGGCTCCAGACAGACCTTGGGGCATCCGATTGAATTCAAAGAACCCCACTGGGGTTATGAAAGCTGTCTTCTCCTTGTCTTCTGGATGCATAGGGATCTGATAGTACCCGCTCTTGAGGTCCATAACGCTGAACCATTTGGCTCCAGACAAGCTCTGTAGGGCATCCTCTATCCTCGGACTGGCGTATTGGTCGGGGATGGTTTTCCTGTTGAGAGTCTTGTAGTCTATACAGAGCCTCAATGACCCATTCTTCTTTCTGACCACCACTATGGGAGAGGCATAGGGGCTCCTGGACTCCCGTATCACACCAGTCCTCTTGAGTTCTGCAAGTTGTTCCCTTAGATCCTCCAGATCTGCTAGGGGGACCCGCCTGACTCTCTCTCGGAAGGGCTTGTCTTTCTGGAGGCGGATCCGATGGGTGGCACTCCTTGCACACCCCACATCGAACTCATCTCTGGAGAATATCTTCTCCCATCTAGTCAACTGGGCCTTGGCTCTCTCTTTCCAAACCCTGGATAGATTCAAGTTCTCCATGGACAGCTTCTCCCAAAGATCTCCTCTTTCACCCGTCCCCTTTACTTCTGACAGGGTAACCGGGGCAGCAGGGCTCACCTGGCCCAGCAGCATTCTGGCAGGGATTTCCATGGGGCCTCTGGTAGTGTTTCTAACACTCACTGGAACTCTACAATGGGCCTTCTTCAGAACCTTCAGCGGAATCACTTCTGGTATCACTTCCAGACCTGAGGACTCTCCTTTTGGGTCGGACTCCAGCACGACAAAGGGTCCAGGTTGCTCCCAAGTAAGCTTCACAGTGGCTCTGAGACAGGTTACTTCGCCAGGCTGCAACACTACCCCTCCTCTTCCAAGTCTCCACACCTTCCCTATCCCCTCCACCGGGGTCTTCTACTCTAGGACCAGCCTTTGGTAAGCCGTCCTCAGCATGGGATGGATCTTGGTGGCTGCTTGCCCCTTTACTTCTACTAAAGGGGTCAGGAGTCTTCGGACCAGGTCCGTGTTCGTCCCTATTATAAGGGAGCTCTTGTTGGCTCCTGGCGGCCGAGGGCACACAACTGCCAGGGTGTCAAACACTTCGGCCTTCCCAGCCACAGATGGGTCAAAGGTCACCCGGATGGGCAGATAGCCATCATAGGGGAAGCTCTGGGTCCCAATTCCCCATATTTCCATCTCCTCTATGTTCTGGATGGGCAGATGACTCAAGTGCTTATCGTAGAAATCCCGGTATAGTAGGGTCACTTGTGCCCCAGTATCCAAGATGGCTCTGGTGTAGACTCCCTCCACTTGAATGGGCACTACAGGAGATGGGCCTACCAGCTTCTCCGGATATGGCCTGGCAGGAGTCGCCTTCTTCTGGTCCTTTCCCTTCGGACTCTCTCTCGTCCATCTCCCTTTTGACTTTAGTCTTTCTTGGGCCTGGTATGCATCGATTTCCCTCCTTTTAATGGGCGTACAGACCTGCTGAGGGATATTATAGTTTTTCTTAGGTGTGCATTCCCTTTGGGGAATGCTGTGCCTCTTCTGAGGGGTCTGGCCCTCTCTCTTTGGGGTGTACCCCTGCTGAGGGATACTATAGTTCCTCTGAGGAGTTTTGTCTTTTCTCTTCCTTAGCTTCTCATTCAGTTTGGAACTCACTGAAAATGATGGGCACCCGGTCGGCTCCTTCACCGGGGCCCGCTGAAGTTTCCCGCCAGCTGTTTGGACTTTTCCTCAACTACCAGGCTTGGGCATACTCGCCTGAGATGTCCTTTTCCTCCACATTTGAAGCAGGCTCTCTGTATTGGTTTCATAGAGCGGTTAGTGGTAGGGGTCTTTGGTGCCATGAGTGGTGAGACCTCTTCTGTCTGGGGTTTCACCAGACGAGTCATCAACATCGTCATCATCTCTAGTATTTCTTTCTGGGTCTGGAACAGCTCCTCCAGATCTGTCTGACTTGTGGGGAAGTGGTGAATAGATGAAGACCATGATCCTTGTTCAGTGCTTGCTGCCAGTACACTAAGCTCCCGAGTGTCTGAAGGGACATCTATCTGTTGTACTTTGGCACTTGTGGTGCTAGGAGATTGAAGTTTCCTGTTTTTGGTCCTTCTCAATCTCCATCTTATCTGCTTCATTCATTTTCTCAATGAGGACCTCATCCGGAGTTGAGGGATCTTCCAAATGCTGCTTCAGCTGTAGCTTGATGTAGTCACTCCTCAATCCCGTAGTCACAGATCTCCGGAATTTCTTTTGGACTAGCTCGACTCCAAAATGCTCCCCATTTCCTTCTTCCTTGGATGTGGACAACAGGCGGTCCTTGAGCTCAATGGCCCGGAATAGGAAGTTCTGAGAAGTCTCTCCACTCTCCTGGGTCATATTTATCAGTCGATGAAATAACTCAGCAGCATCTTCCTCCTCATAGTAGCTTTTCGGTATCCTCTTTAGCTGGTTCAGGGTCAATTCACCCTTCCTCTCTAACATGCCCCTGACACTTGAACCTGGGCTGATGGCATGGATTACAGCCTCTCTAATTTCAGATTCCTGATATCCTTTCTGTAACCCCAACTCTATTTGGTGTAGGAGGTTGGTGTAGGACAGTTTGTCCTTCTGCCCTCTTTCTCCTATCTGGCAATCAATGCGGAAATCCTTCCGGATGGTTACTTCCTGCAGGCGACCCTGAGCTTGTTTCTTCGGTACCTTCCCAGGTTTGGGCTTTATCTGACCATCTTTCTGATCCTCAGGAGCGACACGTAACTCCTTAATGCGTTCAGCTATCATACTGGAAGTCTCCTGAAACCTCTCTTGTATGTCACGGTACTGTCGTTTCAGATCAATCAGCTGTTGCTCTGCCTGCGATTTAACAGCAGCCCCTGCTATGTTGTCCAAGGGTTCTAACTGCTTCTGACTGGGATGTGTCAGGTGGAACTCAGTCTTTTCGGACAATTTTATACTGGCACCGTGGAAGTTTTCAGGGACATCCTGTCCCCACTCTATCAGTGCATAGGTGCAGTTGGTCCTTGAGTCTGGTCTCATTGCGACCACGTAAGCCTTTCTATCCGGGGACAATATTTGTACCACCTCTTTAATTTGTTTCTCTCTCCAGTCACTCCCTGGAAGTTCAATGGCCACGCTCGCTTCTGAGCGTGTCCCTTCTGCTTCGCACCATTGGACTACTTTGATGGGGTCCATGCCGGCACTTCTGGCGTTCACCTGCTGTATCA
This sequence comes from Rana muscosa, assembly GCA_029206835.1. Classification (NCBI taxonomy): domain Eukaryota; kingdom Metazoa; phylum Chordata; class Amphibia; order Anura; family Ranidae; genus Rana; species Rana muscosa. The sequence goes on from CM055121.1 coordinate 358,003,505, forward strand.
GGATCCCGGACGAGAACCCCCACGTGTAGCGATACCTCCAACTAAGAAGGCCGCAGCTTTAGTTGGGCCCTGAAGACAGCTCCGCCAACCCCCGGCAATATGCTCAACCCCCTACTGGCACAGCTAGTAAGGGGAGATAGGACCGCGTGACCGCAACTCTAGGTGACGCAGTCCTATGGCAAACGCACACAGTGATATACTTTAAAACTTCTATTAAAGTAAGTGAAACTGACACCAATGTACTTGACCCAGATAGTTTACTGAGGCTAATGGGCAAGTAATAAACAACAGTATAACAAGTTGCAGATCCCTGCAATAAACAGTAATAAAGATAAACAGAGTAATCAGAATAATTAAGTATTGCTATGCAACTCTAGCGCTGCCTTTTTACAGCTACTTCCCCTCATGGGTAGACTAACACCCAGCAATGTCTACCTATGCAGTCAGGCCTGACTGATCTAAATGGAAGTTCAGTGAAACAATATTCGCTAGCAATCTTTCGGTGGTGCACTTGAAGAACAACTTTGTAATCCCAACGAATAGTAAAGATAAAGTATCTGTCTTTAAACAGCTCTCACCACCCGGACAAGTCCAAGTCCGTTTCCTCCATCGATTCGTCTAGGAACAGGAATCCACCGACATCCAAGTCTTCAATCCTTCTGGTGTACTGCAGCAAGCATGAGAAGATGTCTCTAAGGTTCTGCTAGGCTGGCAGAGGGGCTCTTTGGAAAGGAGCACAAGGCCCAGGCTTCAGGCCTTGTGCACACAGCAGTTCAGCACAGAGATCCTCTTGCTAGGAGAGGGGGTGTCCAAAGAGACCGAACAAACTCCACCTCCCCTTTATAAAGTCTGCCCCAGCAGTCTCTGTTCCGGAGCAATGTACCCTGGGTGCTGCAAGATGTACTGGGAGATGTAGTCTCTCTCTCTCCTCTGCTTTCACTTCCAGTAATGTCTATTTACTTCCTCCCGACTCACCTCTCGCCTGGAACTTCTTGTCTCTCTGTCTTAAAGGGGAATACCCCACTACACCAGGAACCAGTCAGTGGTGTACTGTGAGCACCCTTTAACATAAACTATTTGAATCCAAAAGGGGACCTGTTCTTACCATAAGTGCTGGACAGACAGTCTACTCCCAATTTCCAATCAAGGGCATAGCCCATTACAACAACTTTTAATGATGGCAAGGTCAAGAAACCGCCACCCGCAAGCCAGTATTTAACTGACAGGCGCCCTATCGCAGCCAGCCCCTGTTCCACACCACGCAGAAAGATAAGGTTGAAAATGTCCAGGCTGATATCATTAGACAAAAGGAGGCTATCCTCTAAGTGGACTTTTAAATGAATATAACATAATTTGTAGAAAAAAACATATTTTATTAAACATAATAAGCACGATATTTTTTTTTAATATTCGAATGGTTACAATTACTGTGTACAAGTACAAAATCACCACAATGATTGACTGTAAAGTTCCCGTAATTCCACTGACGCGTTTCAGAGTATCTATGTCTTCTTCAGGGGTGTTTATAAGAAGGTCAGTCATATATCTACAATGTAGTGATAACAGAAAGTCAAACACAGAATATACAAAGATATATAGTGAACAGCATTATTTATAGCATATATGTTTTAATCAGATAAATATTGTGTAGACTCACATATTTTGTGGAGATATCGTAGGCGAAACATTCCAATAAAGCTATTAAAAACATAGAATATAAGCGGAACTGTGTCTCCAAGAATCTGCCTGTTTAGGGTAGCTGGTCTTCACAGCATGTATTGATATACCATCAAATGAGAATTGAGTACAGCCGGGTTAGCATGAGAGGCATTGGACAGCTGACAACACTGAAGCCAAGGGAGGGCGTAGCCCTGTATGTAAACGTACTAAATAGTAATAAGGGGCATTATGAGTGGTATTTTTCAGCTAACTTGCATTGGTTTTTTACTATATGAGTTTTTAGAGAGTGTACAATCAAAATGTGTGCAGAAAGATTATATTGAAGAGATATATATATAAAATGTATAAAAATTAAATATATACATATATGTCCTACCTGCATTCAGTGGGAACAAATAATTGTTGAAAGTTTGCTATAGAACACTATGTAGTTGGTGTCAACTCAAAAATAATAGATGCATGACAAAGGGTCACGTATGTAGGTATTATATATATTTTATATATGTAGCACACAGACCCCTTTTTCTCTACTGCCTTCCTCCACCTGCAGCGGGGCACACCTGCTACTTGCCCGGTATCCCCTCCCTGTGTATAGAGAGGAGCGAGTGGTGTTATTGTTTGGGTCTTGCAGCAATTACCTCTCGAGTGGATCCTCTCTCTCCGTTGTCTAGGTAGAAGTTCCTCAGAATAAGGCCAATGTCCACACAGGAGTAAAACCCAAGCAGCAAGGTTTTATTCTTTTATCACTTCAGTAAACTTGAATAGGGAGTAGGAAGATGAGAGAAGTAAGGGAAAGAAAAGGTTCAGGCACGCAACACCTAGAGCACAATGTTAGTGTTTCGTTGCCACTCAAGCCTATGTGGGTATTGCTCACCCGGATAGTCACTTTGAGAGCGGTCCTAGCAACCGGGATGGAGCACGGATAATCAAGACAGTGGATCCCTCTTTAGGAGAGTTTCCAGGCCTCTTCCCGAGACAGCAGTACTGTTGTTAGTCTCCTTAGGAACTGATCCTCCCCTGGTCTCCTTTCCTAAAGGTGGGCTCCATACAGATGGGCAGCCTGGGATCCTTCTTTGAGGTGTAGGCCCCTGCCAGCAGAGCTGGGCCTACCATGCAGCAACGCAGCCTCGAGCTGAAGGTGCCCGAGGCCCAAACACACTCGCGTACCTTGTGCCATACGGGCCACGAGGCACACATACAGGACCAAAGGGTCCCCAGGAACGCCCCAACGCCAATGGCGTCTGCCCCTTATGTACCCTCTCCCAGCACGCACAGCGGGTCAACCACGCCCACTGCACGGCTGCTAAGAGAGAACACCCAAGGTGCTGTGATACCCCTCTTGGTTCACCTATGCCGGTGGTGACAGTGCCACCTACAGGCAACAGGGAACACTACTGCCAGGCAGTATCACACTCAGAGCAGAAGCAATAACCAACCATCAATTGGTCTGAGCCCGACTACTTGCTCAGACTACCCCCTAAATTTCCACATAGCGCCCCCAAATATTGGGGGGGCGCTACATATATATATATATATATTGTGAGGGGGTTAACTCGGTAACGGGTGTGTGTGACCCCCTGGTTGGGCTCCCCACACAAAAACAGGGCCAGCAGACGGAGGTTGTGGTTTTCAAAATCAAAAGGTGCGGTTTATTTCTCTATGTACAGTGACAAAAACACAGCAAAGCCAAAAAGAAACATAAACAAAATAAATCCTGGTCAGTTTGACCTCTGACTAAACATGCAGGTTTCCTAAACTAACAACTGGGATCAGCCTGGTGCTGTCCTAGTCCCTAAGTCCCTGGTTTAGTAAAAGTCCAAACAAATAGCCACACAGGCTTTGCCTCACCGCACAGGGGTTCACTCTCCCTAGACAGTCCACACAGGTCTGGGTCCAGGCATGAGCTAACATCTAATGAAGCTGGGAGTTTTTATAAAGGCCTTAAATGAGCTGACAAGCTTCAGCTGGTCTCATCAACTCCCTGCCTGCACGACGCCCAGCCCTCTCTCTAGAGGTATGAGTCATCCATGAGCCCACTAGCCTCAGCTGGGCTTCATCAACTCCCTAGTTGTATAAGTCGGCATAAAGCCTGAATCTGGGAGAAATATATCTACCCCCCTGGATGCAACCAGGTGACTTTACCTTCCTGCTGTCACAATATATATATATATATATATATATATACATATATATATCTCAGTGTGATTTTATGTAATGATTCTTCACAAGATGACCTCTCCTTGTTTCACTGTCACCAAATCACCCATGTAGGACATATTGGGACAGGTTCAAGGTAATGTATATTCACGTTAAAAATGACTTATAGAATTTAATCAGTGTCTAATCACATGAAAGTAGTTAGACCATGCGTGTAATATTAATCGCACCCTCTATGTGAGTAACTTACTAAATGATTGATAAGCCCTATGGTTGAGCTTGGTGTAATATTGAAGTGTATCAAAGCCATCTCTCTATATCCTCTATGGAGGTAAGTGCTAGCAGCCAAGACAAAGAAACTTTGGGCTTATATGTATGTATGTATGATGCTTTTAAACATTAACATTTGAGGCAGATAGAACAATGTCAGTAAGGGCAGCGGTAATGGTACATCTAATGGTATTAGCGGGTATCAGAATATCGCTGTAATGTATAATGAGTCATACCTGGTATATAAGAGGCAGCCGCATGTAGACATGTCCTGGCATCCAGACCCTCAGGTGGATGTCAGCCATGTCTACAAAGGTGTGCCTAATATACGCCTCTCTCTCCAATAGAAGGCACAGCTGATAATTATAAGTTGCACTTGAGATGGAGGAGGAGATCAGGGATGTATCCTCTGCAGGCTTCCTGAGCCGAGCGCACACGTCCCCATCCCGACCGTGCATACGCAATGTCAGTGGGACGGAACGACGACGTGTGCCCATGGCCCACCGACACAGGAGCCTTTCTAGCGGACAGTGCATGCTGCAGTAGCAAGCTGGCGGCCAGACAAGATGAAATCATATGTAGCCTCCATAGAAAGCCGCCACGGGTTACCAAATCCGGGCGGATTTGTGTGTCGGGCATTACAACAATCCAGCCCCCAGGGGTCGACCGGCATGTGAAAAATATTTAAATAGACTTTGAATACTCAGTCAAGAATTATGGGAAGGCACAGCAGGGGACATGGAAATGTTTACATGGCCCCCTGGTGGCCAAACCTGAAAGCACAAAATAACACGCAGATTCAGGGGAACACAGAAAACCGCTAGTAAACGTTAAACATGTATTCTAAGAGGAATACATATACATAAGGCAGGAACACCTTAGGTACATAATAATTTTTTTTTAACAAGTATAGTAATGATACAGAGTTGCAGGTAATGGGGAGAATCTACAGAGAACCAATAACAAGGATTGATCGGCTATATATTCACAGAGGAGGTCATTTGAAAATATATTATATTATATTTTCTATTTTATTTTATTTCTCCATTCCTCCAGAGGAGAACCCTTCCAAAAAGAACTTGAAACAAATAGCCTCGTTGAGGCCAGGTGGTAGAGTAGCATTGAGATTGTGTATCCACCGCAGCTCCATTTGGAGGAGCTGTGCTGGATATCATTAAGGTGAACGCCATCCGGTCTCAGCAGATCACCATTAGCACCCTCCAAATCCTTGTGCCGGATTACTGATCCCTCAATTTTCGAACAGACTTCGCAACCCGGGCGTTAACCTTTCGACTGAAGCGTTCCAAGTGGGGGCCAGGGATTTTCCGGGCCCAAAGTGAGGTACGATCTCGGTCCAAAGAGAACTAAGTTGGTAAAGACTGCATAACAATGAGTGATGCCTCCTTTGATAGCAGAGATAAGGTCCAAAAAACGCGTATAACCCACGTCATTCCCTCTAACGTGAAGAATCAAGATAATGGGGCCGGAAACATGAGAATGAAGATGTAAGCACTCTGGGAGGACATGAGGCTGGCGTAAACCATGCAGCCCAAGCCAACAGATCCTGGTGATTAGGGATGAGCTTCGTGTTCGAGTCGAACATACGTTCGACTCGAACATCGGCTGTTCGATCGTTCGACGAAGATCGAACGATTTGGGCCGTTCGCGCCAAATTCGAGTGACGCGAACGGCCCACAATGCACTACGCCATCGCAGTGTCATCCAGGCGCTGTGATTGGCCAAGCATGCACTGTGACCCCGCATGCTTGGCCAATCACAGCGCCGGCAGCGAGGAGAGCAATGATTGGCCACAGGCAGGATGCCTGTGGCCAATTATTGCTGAGGGTGTTTAGTACACGCCCCACACTATAAAAGGCCGCCAGCACGGCGGCCTAGTGTAGTGTGTTCCGGAGCAGGGAAAGACAAGCATAGGCAGGGACAGTGACATTTATTTCTTTCTTGCTTAACCTGGATTCCTTTAGTTTAGGGAAAGAGAAGGATAGGTAGGGAGAGTGTCAGTGTGTTTTACTGTGCGAGTCCTTGTTTCTAGGGACAAAGAAGGAAAGTGAGGGGATTTCTCCTTGTGCTATAGTGTGCTTTAAAAAAACATTTTTTCTAGGGACAGAAAACTGTAGGTAGGGAGAGTGTCAGTGTGTTTTACTGTGCGAGTCCTTGTTTCTAGGGACAAAGAAGGAAAGTGAGGGGATTTCTCCTTGTGCTATAGTGTGCTTTAAAAAAACATTTTTTCTAGGGACAGAAAACTGTAGGTAGGGAGAGTGTCAGTTTCTTTCACTGTGCCAGTCCTTGTTTCTAGGGACAAAGAAGGAAAGTGAGGGGATTTCTCCTTGTGCTATAGTGTGCTTTAAAAAAACATTTTTTCTAGGGACAGAAAACTGTAGGTAGGGAGAGTGTCAGTTTATTTCACTGTGCCAGTCCTTGTTTCTAGGGACAAAGAAGGAAAGTGAGGGGATTTCTCCTTGTGCTATAGTGTGCTTTAAAAAAACATTTTTTCTAGGGACAGAAAACTGTAGGTAGGGAGAGTGTCAGTTTCTTTCACTGTGCCAGTCCTTGTTTCTAGGGACAAAGAAGTAAAGTGAGGGGATTTCTCCTTGTGCTATAGTGTGCTTTAAAAAAACATTTTTTCTAGGGACAGAAAACTGTAGGTAGGGAGAGTGTCAGTTTCTTTCACTGTGCCAGTCCTTGTTTCTAGGGACAAAGAAGGAAAGTGAGGGGATTTCTCCTTGTGCTATAGTGTGCTTTAAAAAAACATTTTTTCTAGGGACAGAAAACTGTAGGTAGGGAGAGTGTCAGTTTCTTTCACTGTGCCAGTCCTTGTTTCTAGGGACAAAGAAGGAAAGTGAGGGGATTTCTCCTTGTGCTATAGTGTGCTTTAAAAAAACATTTTTTCTAGGGACAGAAAACTGTAGGTAGGGAGAGTGTCAGTTTCTTTCACTGTGCCAGTCCTTGTTTCTAGGGACAAAGAAGGAAAGTGAGGGGATTTCTCCTTGTGCTATAGTGTGCTTTAAAAAAACATTTTTTCTAGGGACAGAAAACTGTAGGTAGGGAGAGTGTCAGTTTCTTTCACTGTGCCAGTCCTTGTTTCTAGGGACAAAGAAGGAAAGTGAGGGGATTTCTCCTTGTGCTATAGTGTGCTTTAAAAAATTTTTTTTCTAGGGACAGAAAACTGTAGGTAGGGAGAGTGTCAGTTTCTTTCACTGTGCCAGTCCTTGTTTCTAGGGACAAAGAAGGAAAGTGAGGGGATTTCTCCTTGTGCTATAGTGTGCTTTAAAAAAACATTTTTTCTAGGGACAGAAAACTGTAGGTAGGGAGAGTGTCAGTTTCTTTCACTGTGCCAGTCCTTGTTTCTAGGGACAAAGAAGGAAAGTGAGGGGATTTCTCCTTGTGCTATAGTGTGCTTTAAAAAAACATTTTTTCTAGTGACAGAAAACTGTAGGTAGGGAGAGTGTCAGTTTCTTTCACTGTGCCAGTCCTTGTTTCTAGGGACAAAGAAGGAAAGTGAGGGGATTTCTCCTTGTGCTATAGTGTGCTTTAAAAAAACATTTTTTCTAGGGACAGAAAACTGTAGGTAGGGAGAGTGTCAGTTTCTTTCACTGTGCCAGTCCTTGTTTCTAGGGACAAAGAAGGAAAGTGAGGGGATTTCTCCTTGTGCTATAGTGTGCTTTAAAAAAACATTTTTTCTAGTGACAGAAAACTGTAGGTAGGGAGAGTGTCAGTTTCTTTCACTGTGCCAGTCCTTGTTTCTAGGGACAAAGAAGGAAAGTGAGGGGATTTCTCCTTGTGCTATAGTGTGCTTTAAAAAAACATTTTTTCTAGGGACAGAAAACTGTAGGTAGGGAGAGTGTCAGTTTCTTTCACTGTGCCAGTCCTTGTTTCTAGGGACAAAGAAGGAAAGTGAGGGGATTTCTCCTTGTGCTATAGTGTGCTTTAAAAAAACATTTTTTCTAGGGACAGAAAACTGTAGGTAGGAAGAGTGTCAGTTTCTTTCACTGTGCCAGTCCTTGTTTCTAGGGACAAAGAAGGAAAGTGAGGGGATTTCTCCTTGTGCTATAGTGTGCTTTAAAAAAACATTTTTTCTAGGGACAGAAAACTGTAGGTAGGGAGAGTGTCAGTTTCTTTCACTGTGCCAGTCCTTGTTTCTAGGGACAAAGAATGAAAGTGAGGGGATTTCTCCTTGTGCTATAGTGTGCTTTAAAAAAACATTTTTTCTAGGGACAGAAAACTGTAGGTAGGGAGAGTGTCAGTTTCTTTCACTGTGCCAGTCCTTGTTTCTAGGGACAAAGAAGGAAAGTGAGGGGATTTCTCCTTGTGCTATAGTGTGCTTTAAAAAAACATTTTTTCTAGGGACAGAAAACTGTAGGTAGGGAGAGTGTCAGTTTCTTTCACTGTGCCAGTCCTTGTTTCTAGGGACAAAGAAGGAAAGTGAGGGGATTTCTCCTTGTGCTATAGTGTGCTTTAAAAAAACATTTTTTCTAGGGACAGAAAACTGTAGGTAGGGAGAGTGTCAGTTTCTTTCACTGTGCCAGTCCTTGTTTCTAGGGACAAAGAAGGAAAGTGAGGGGATTTCTCCTTGTGCTATAGTGTGCTTTAAAAAAACATTTTTTCTAGGGACAGAAAACTGTAGGTAGGGAGAGTGTCAGTTTCTTTCACTGTGCCAGTCCTTGTTTCTAGGGACAAAGAAGGAAAGTGAGGGGATTTCTCCTTGTGCTATAGTGTGCTTTAAAAAAACATTTTTTCTAGGGACAGAAAACTGTAGGTAGGGAGAGTGTCAGTTTCTTTCACTGTGCCAGTCCTTGTTTCTAGGGACAAAGAAGGAAAGTGAGGGGATTTCTCCTTGTGCTATAGTGTGCTTTAAAAAAACATTTTTTCTAGGGACAGAAAACTGTAGGTAGGGAGAGTGTCAGTTTCTTTCACTGTGCCAGTCCTTGTTTCTAGGGACAAAGAAGGAAAGTGAGGGGATTTCTCCTTGTGCTATAGTGTGCTTTAAAAAAACATTTTTTCTAGGGACAGAAAACTGTAGGTAGGGAGAGTGTCAGTTTCTTTCACTGTGCCAGTCCTTGTTTCTAGGGACAAAGAAGGAAAGTGAGGGGATTTCTCCTTGTGCTATAGTGTGCTTTAAAAAAACATTTTTTCTAGGGACAGAAAACTGTAGGTAGGGAGAGTGTCAGTTTCTTTCACTGTGCCAGTCCTTGTTTCTAGGGACAAAGAAGGAAAGTGAGGGGATTTCTCCTTGTGCTATAGTGTGCTTTAAAAAAACATTTTTTCTAGGGACAGAAAACTGTAGGTAGGGAGAGTGTCAGTTTCTTTCACTGTGCCAGTCCTTGTTTCTAGGGACAAAGAAGGAAAGTGAGGGGATTTCTCCTTGTGCTATAGTGTGCTTTAAAAAAACATTTTTTCTAGGGACAGAAAACTGTAGGTAGGGAGAGTGTCAGTTTCTTTCACTGTGCCAGTCCTTGTTTCTAGGGACAAAGAAGGAAAGTGAGGGAATTTCTCCTTGTGCTATAGTGTGCCAAAGCATTCCTCATCAACCATCTTTGAAATCCTTGTTTTTTGGACAGTCAGGGAAATTGTCGTTGTGCTATTCTGTGCAAAAGCAATAATCCTCAACCATATTTAGAAATCCTTAAGTAAAGGGACAGAGAAGGACACCTGAAGGTAGCCCTTATTGCTTTTTTCCCATCTCCCTGCAGGCCATCTATTAGAATGTCTGGAAGGCAAACAAGGAGAGGCAGACAGTCAGGAGGCAATAAAAGAGGGCAAGCAGGCTCTGTGTCTGGGGGCAACAGTGCTGGTCGTGGACGTGGTGCATTGTCATCAGCACATGGCCATGGGACACGCTTGTCCTTCTTTTCGGCAGCTGGACATGTTGAGCCACATCATGCCGAAGACTTGGTAGAGTGGATGACCAAGCCCTCCTCCTCCTCCTCATCCTCTCTCACCCAGGCTCAGGGTACTGGCAAAGCAGCTGCCAAAGCGTCCTCTTCCCTGGTATCAATGTCAGACTCATCATCAGTCACTCCTTCCCTAGACCCACCATGTCCTCCTCCTGAGGAGTCCCCCGAACTGTTTGAGCACAGTGTTGGGTACATGCTCCAGGAGGATGCCCAGCGTTTCGAAGGGTCTGATGATGAAACCCAGCTACAGGAAGGCAGTAGCGTGAGAGCAGACAGAGGGGATGCTCAAGAAGGACACCAATCTGGCAGTCATGTTCCAGCAGCTGCAGCATACTGCCAGATTGGCTCCAGTGATGAGGAGGGAGGGGATGATGAGGTCACTGACTCCACGTGGGTGCCTAATAGGAGAGAGGAGGAGGAGGAGGATGAGGAGGAGGCACATCTCCAACGAGGCAGGATGCCCTTTGGTGGCCAGCGTAAGGGCAGTACACCGACGGAATCACACCGCAGAGCTCCGCCTGTGCAGGGCGCTGCCTCTGCCCGTCATTCAAAAAGTTCCTTGGTGTGGGCCTTTTTTGAGGCTAGTGCATCAGATCGCACAGCTGCTGTTTGCAACATATGTCTCAAGCGTATATCGCGTGGCCAAAACATCAGCCGCTTGGGTACCACATGCCTGACCAGACATATGTTGACCTGCCATGCAGCTCGTTGGCAAGCCTACCTCAAAGACCCACACCAAAGAACAAAGCGGACCTCTCCTTGCACCGCATCAGCTGGGATCTCCAACCCCACTATAACTTCAGTCCTCTCTGAAACATGCACTGAGAGGAATGAAGGTGTAGAATTAGGTGTGTCACAGCCAAGTACTTGCGGCCACTCTGCTAGCAGTACACCGACGTCCGATTCTAGCAGGCAAATTTCCCTGCCCCAGCTGCTGGACCGTCGAAAGAAGTTCACTCCCAGCCATCCACATGCCCAGCGGTTGAATGCTAGCTTGGCTAAATTGCTAGCGCTTCAACTGCTGCCTTTTCAGTTGGTAGACTCGGCCCCCTTCCGTGAGTTTGTGCAATGTGCGGTTCCTCAGTGGCAGGTTCCCAAACGCCACTTTTTCTCACGGAAGGCTATTCCGGCTCTCTACCGGCATGTGGAAGGCAATGTCTTGGCCTCGCTGGACAGGGCGGTCAGCGGTAAGGTGCATATTACCGCTGACTCATGGTCCAGCAGGCATGGACAGGGACGTTACCTTTCTTTCACGGCCCATTGGGTCACTCTTTTGGCAGCTGGGAAGGATGCAGGACAAGGTGCAGTAGTGTTGGAGGTTGTTCCACCGCCACGCCTCCAAAATGCTACTACTGGTTGTGACACACCTCTCTCCTCCACCCCCTCCTCTTCTTCCTCCATGGCCTCTTCCTGTGGTTTGTCCTATGAACCAGCGGTGCTCCGTAGCCGTTCACGGGGCTACGCAAGTACGCAGGCAAAAAGATGCCATGCCATGCTTGCGCTGGTGTGTTCGGGGGACAGAAGCCACACTGGGGCAGAGGTCCTGTCTGCTCTGCAGGGCCAGGCCGAGAGGTGGTTGACGCCACGCCAGCTTAAGCCAGGAATGGTGGTTTGCGACAATGGCACCAACCTCCTCTCCGCCCTCCGACAGGGACAACTGACCCATGTGCCCTGTGTGGCTCACGTCCTTAACCTGGTGGTGCAGCGGTTCTTGGGCAGGTACCCGGGCTTACAGGATGTCCTGAGGCAGGCCAGGAAAGTCTGTGTGCATTTCCGCAGATCTTATAATGCCAGTGCTCGCCTGGCTGAGCTGCAAAAGGAGTTGAACCTGCCCAAGAACCGCCTTATATGTGACATGCCCACCAGGTGGAACTCAACGTTGGCCATGCTGCAGCGGCTGCACACGCAGCAGAGGGCCATCAATGAGTACCTGTGCGACTACGGCACCAGGACAGGGTCAGAGGAGCTCAGGTTTTTTTCACCACGCCAGTGGGGCATGATCAGGGATGCATGCACTGTCCTGGCACCATTTGAGGAGGCCACGAGGATGGTGAGCAGTGACAGTGCATGCATCAGTGACACTGTACCTCTTGTCCACCTGTTGGAGCACACGCTGCGTGGAATAATGGACAGGGCACTTGAGGCAGAACAGAGGCAGGAAGAGGAGGACTTCCTTGCCTCTCAAGGCCCCCTTTACCCAGACAGTGTTCCTTCTGTCCCACCCATCGCACAGGAAGAGGAAGAGGAGGAGGAGGAGGAGGAGGAGGAGGATTGTGTCAGCATGGAGGTGGAGGCTGGCACTCAGCATCATCAGCAGCAGTCTTTTAGGGATGATTTACAGTCCCAAGAAACCAGTGGACTTGTACGTGGCTGGGAGGAGGTGGCTGCGGATCATGTCGTCCTTAGTGACCCAGAGGACTCCGGAGCGAATGCCTCAGCAAACCTACGCTGCATGGCCTCCCTGATCCTGCAAAGTCTGCGTATTCTTCGGATCAAGGAGAGGGACCATTACTGGCTGGCCACTCTCCTTGATCCACGGTACAAGGGTAAGGTTGCGGACCTTATGTTACCTTCGCAGAGGGAGCAGAGGATGAGACAACTCCGGGAGGCCTTGCATAAAGGTCTGTGCAACGCGTTCCCAGAGACTGGGAGGTTACAAACTCCTGGTCCTGGACAACGAGTTGCTGAGGCTTTGGCCAGTCAAAGAAGGAGCGGTGGGGAAGGTGGCCGTCTGACCGATGCGTTCAGACAATTCTTTAGTCCGCAGCCCCAAAGTATGATCGGTTCCAGCAACCATCGCCAGCGTCTGATAAACATGGTGCAGGAATATCTAGGGGCAAGGTCAGACTTGGACACCTTCCCCACCGAAAATCCTCTGGCTTACTGGGTCTTGAGGATGGATCACTGGCCAGAGCTTGCACAGTATGCAATTGAGCTACTGGCCTGTCCTGCATCCAGCGTTCTTTCGGAACGCACATTCAGTGCTGCTGGAGGATTTGTCACGGATCACAGGGTGCGCCTGTCCACCGACTCGGTTGATCGACTGACTTTCATCAAGATGAACCAGTCTTGGATCACCACCAGCTACCACACACCTGATGCTGATATAACAGACTAATTGATTTTAACATGTCACATCCCTTCAAGACTGATGCTGATGCTGAGTGCCTGTGCTGTTATGTTGACTGGCTATCCTCCTCCTCCGAGTCCTCAATGATACGATTGATGATGATAGCTTGGAAGATCATTTTTGTTTATGGGTGCCGCCACCAGTGGCTAAGGCCCAATTTTTCAGCCCCTGTTTTACAGGGGCGTGTAATTACAATTTTTTTTAGCAATAATTTGCCATAGGGCTCATTGCTGTGCTCCAAGTACAGTATCTGTGAGGGGTTGGAGTGTTGTGCCACCAGTGCCTAAGGCCCAATTTTTCAGCCCCTGTTTAACAGGGGCGTGTCATTACAATTTTTGAAGCAATACTTTGCAACAGGGCTCATTGCTGTGCTCCAAGTACAGTATCTGTGAGGGGTTGTAGTGTTGTGCCACCAGTGCCTAAGGCCCAATTTTTCAGCCCCTGTTTAACAGGGGCGTGTCATTACAATTTTTGAAGCAATACTTTGCAACAGGGCTCATTGCTGTGCTCCAAGTACAGTATCTGTGAGGGGTTGTAGTGTTGTGCCACCAGTGCCTAAGGCCCAATTTTTCAGCCCCTGTTTAACAGGGGCGTGTCATTACAATTTTTGAAGCAATACTTTGCAACAGGGCTCATTGCTGTGCTCCAAGTACAGTATCTGTGAGGGGTTGTAGTGTTGTGCCACCAGTGCCTAAGGCCCAATTTTTCAGCCCCTGTTCAACAGGGGCATGCAATTACAATTCTTGATGTAATAATTCACAGCAGGGCCCATTGCTGCACCCACCAAGAGTAACTCTGAGGGCTTACAGTGTTGTGGCAACGCCACCACCACCACCACCACGAAAGGCCCAATTTTTCAGCCCCTGTTCAACAGGGGCATGCAATTACAATTCTTGATGTAATAATTCACAGCAGGGCCCATTGCTGCACCCACCAAGAGTAACTCTGAGGGCTTACAGTGTTGTGGCAACGCCACCACCACCACCACCATGAAAGGCCCAATTTTTCAGCCCCTGTTCAAAAGGGGCATGTAATTACAATTCTTGATCTAATAATTCACAGCAGGGCCCATTGCTGCACCCACCAAGAGTAACTCTGAGGGCTTACAGTGTTGTGGCAACGCCACCACCACCACCACCACGAAAGGCCCAATTTTTCAGCCCCTGTTCAAAAGGGGCATGTAATTACAATTCTTGATCTAATAATTCACAGCAGGGCCCATTGCTGCACCCACCAAGAGTAACTCTGAGGGCTTACAGTGTTGTGGCAACACCACCACCACCACCACCACCACGAAAGGCCCAATTTTTCAGCCCCTGTTCAACAGGGGCATGCAATTACAATTCTTGATCTAATAATTCACAGCAGGGCCCATTGCTGCACCCACCAAGAGTAACTGTCAGGGCTTACAGTGTTGTGGCACCAGCACCACCATCAAAGCCCCAATTTTTACTACCACTGTTCAACAATTATATGTAATTAAAATTCCTGATATAATAGTTGACAGCAGGGCGTTCCAGCACCAACCAAGAGTAACTGTGAGTGCTTACAGTGTTGTGCCAACACCAACAACTAAGGGGCCTATTTCTGCAGAGTATATACGGCAGGTCCCTACTTTCAAACATCCAACTTACAAACGACTCCTACTTGCAAACGCAAGAAGACAACAGGAAGTGAGAGGAAATCTACCCCTAGGAAGGAAAATTCTCTCCTGTAAGAATAAATATGGGAGAAAGGTGTCTCCTCTGTACTGATGCTTTATCAGCAATCCTTGTTTCAAGAAAAACACCACATTTCAAAAACAGTTGACATTGGGACGGAAAGTGAGGTGAAATGTTCTGAACAGGGGCACAGACAGCAAAACAAATGTTACAGGGGTGATAACCCTTACCTATGTTTTCCAAAAAGTTTAAAAATAGATTTTTGGGCTGGAGCTACACTTCAACAATGTACCTGTTCAAAATTACAAACAGATTCTACATAAGAACAAACCTACAGTCCCTGTCTTGTATGCACCGCCTGTATACGGCTGTTCAGAGTATATAGGGCCTTTTTTATTTTATGTGCGGGGTTCCCCTTAATATCCATACAAGACCCAAAGGGGCTGGTAATGGGCTGGGGTAGGGGGGGGGGGTCATGGGGTAGCTATGCCATTTTTCTTAAAGATTTTCATCCATATTACCGGGACCAGACATTACATTAAAGCCGCAAGCAGTTTTAAATGGCTTTTTTTTCCTTTAGAAGTGTCATTTTGTGCAGGGACAGTTCTAAACACGGGAAACACGTGGCACTTCACAGGCATACTTTAGACACCCCCCAGGTACGATATTTAAAGGAATATTTGACTTATTTTTTTTCACTTTATGCATCATTAAAATGACTGCTCCCGAAAAACGACCGTTTTTAAAACTTATTTTTGCATTGATACATGTCCCCTGGTGCAGAACCCGGGTTCCCAAACCCTTTTTAGGACAATAACATGCATAATAGTTGTTATAATTAGCACTTTAGAATTCGAACGTTCGCATCCATTGTATTTAATAGGGTTCTAATGTTCGTACGAACTTTCGGTCCGTTCGCGGGTTCTGGTGCGAACCGAACCCGGGGGTGTTCGGCTCATCACTACTGGTGATGTTATAAGCGAAACCCAAATTCTTCCCGGAGATCCGAACTTCTGACCTTCGAGCGGCCCAGTAAATGAAGGAATCTCTGACAATTCAGATCAAAGCCGGGTAAAAGCCTGAAAATCAGAACAGGTGTGGGCGGACTTCCAAAGAAAAACCGAGACGATTCCCACCTACCCAAGTGCTGGAGCTCTGCATCGGAAAAACCCATTCCAGAAGCCGCTGTTGCAGCACCGATGCGAAAAAAGTGAGTCGAAAAGTCACACGAAGGGAGGCCTAATTTGTCAAGGCAACAACAGAAAACCCAAAGAAATTGGAACTTGCTCAGGATGAACAAAGAAAGTGGCCGACGGGGGGCGCGCAGACAAAGAAAAACCGAGACGATTCCCACCTACCCAAGTGCTGGAGCTCTGTATCGGAAAAACCCATTCCAGAAGCCGCTGTTGCAGCACCGATGCGAAAAAAGTGAGTCGAAAAGTCACACGAAGGGAGGCCTAATTTGTCAAGGCAACAACAGAAAACCCAAAGAAATTGGAACTTGCTCAGGATGAACAAAGAAAGTGGCCGACGGGGGGCGCGCGGACATGAAGGGCGAGGCCAACGAAACAGGGAAAAAGGGGCCACCACAAGGGTATAAAATGACCCATCTTCCCCTGCCAAAGCTATCAGTTTTAGATGTATGTAGCGCCTCTCCCCTCACTCTCCCTCTTGGTTTCTTCTCGTTTGAGCGGCTGGTGCCTAGGGGTACCTGGGAGACGAGAGTACAGGAACACTACGCCAAGCTCTCCCCTCGTATGTGTATGAGGGTTGAGCAAAGTTAGTTGAATTACCTCCGGGTCTGTTCACTGCATACAAAGCCTCAGTTGTTCCATGGAGATGTGTCTGCCAATAATAGAGTCCCACACCAATCAAAAGTCCAACACTCCTTTATTTCTCTGCTTTCAGGTTGAACACAATCAGTTGAACTTTTAGTAGCAACACACAGGGGTGTGGGTACGAGTAGGCCCAGGCACAAATGAACTCTCCTATCCCTTTGCTAGCGAATAGGCCTGGTGCACGGTCCCTACCACCGACCGTGAGTTTTGGTCGCTGCAAACGACCGGATCAACTGTTGAGGCCCCTGCCACCGGCCTAATAGCAGGTCTCTGCCACTGACCTGAGTTGAATAGTTGGACCGCTGCCACCGGCCATAGAACGTGAACTACCTTCCTCTCTGAACTTGGCCCCTGTTCGGGAAAGATATCCCTCCGGGCGGTCTCCAGAGGCTCACCCGGCACTGGCAATATGCTGCACCAGATCTTCGGATGAGTCCCTCCTCCGGTCCCTTACGCCTCTGGATTCGGGTGCCCCACTCCCGGGGCCCCCTAGGACAATCCCTCCCTCGCGGGACCCAGCGGAAGGTACTGGGCCCCAGGCCTCCGGCTGAGTACCTCACCCCAGACTGAAGGTGTCTGGGATGGAACACGAACTCCAAGTGTCCAGGCCTAGGCCGCCTGGACACCGACCGCGGACAGCAGCCCTCAGGCTGAAGGTGCCTGGGACTCGACCTCGTGGCGAAGATGTCCGCCCACTTTATACCCTCTCCCAGCAAACACAGCGGGTTCCCCGCCCCGCCATACAACTGCTGCGAGAGGTCACAAAGGGTACGGCACTGCAGCGATGGTTCAACCCGGCCCAAAGTGACAGCGCCACCTGCTGGGCCGCAGGGAACTAGACATCACTGATGTCTTCACCAGATTTAAAAGCATATGCCCGCTACATGTACATAGCAAAACTGACACGCAGTGCTCAGAAGGTCACCTCCTCCATCCGAACACCGCCTGCCGAGGATGTGGATGAAACCAACTCGCCGATGCGAAAAGCACCAAAAAACACCCAGAAGAAGGCCACCCGAAAAAGCAGCGTCTCGAAAGTAGAGGATGACACAGACGGCAACAGGGTAAGGATATTGAGGGAAACCGGGCAGCGAGAATCGGGGGCATGAGTCGCACGTCTCCAACCCCGCAGCACCCGCCGGACATAAAATTCCTTTGTGATGTCTTTCCAACCAAGGAGCTGGAACCAAAATGACAAGGCAGACATAGACAAAGAAACCATGGAGCCCGAAGAGCCTTTCTGTAATAAATACATGAGACAGGAAAACAAAGCTAAGCGTCTGTCAAGGTGGGACGTAATTAAAAACTCACTGCACGACACTTGGACCCATTCATCCCCAACCCGGCATTACGATACCCACGTCCGCAGAGACAGCAATGCCCGGAGAAGGTCTAGCAAATGTCGGAAATGTGGTTCCACAAATAGGCCGGACAGGAAAGGCCCTCTGGGGATGCCGACGGGGCCAGGGAGCGATATTGGAAAGCGAACAAGCTGAAAACGAGAGAGATATTCTTAGCTGTCCCAGGAACGTGCCTAGCTCTAAAACATATGTTAAACTGCAAGCATCTGAGAACCAGAAAACGCAGTAATGATATGACCGGAGGGGATCTAGCAGACTGTTGATTGACCAGATGAACCACGCTCATATTATCTGACCAGAAAACCAACTGGCGATTGCGTAACCCCTCAGTCCCACAGCTCAAAGGCGACAATAATCAGAAAAAGCTCCAGCAGGGTTGCGCAACAAATCCATGTGGGCCCATGAGGCCAGCCAACACTCGGCAGACCATTCCCCCTGGAAAAAAGCACCGAAGCCACAGGAGCCTGCCGCATCAGTGTATAGCTCCAACTGCAAATTTGGTACCTCTTCCAGCAGCCAATAAGCTGACCATTGCAGGAATGGAGAAAGGATAGCCATATCTCCAAGTCATCCCGCATGGGCTTGGTTATATGGACATAATAGTGGGGGGCAGCCACATCCTTAATGGCCCACGCTAAGCATCTACAAAATGCCCTCCCCAAGTGGATGACTCTACAGGCAAAGACCAAGTGACCCAACAAGGACTGAAGCTGTTTCAACTGCAGCTTTTTAGCCCCTTTAGCTAAGCGAACCAGGGAGACGAGCCTAATCAATTTGTCACTGGGCAAACGAAAAACCATTGCCACGTGTCTATTTCTATGCCCAAAAAGGCTAACACTGTCATGGGACCCTCAGTTTTATCAGCTGACAGCGGAATGGCAAACCGCTCGCAGGTGTCTTGAAAAACAGAAAGGACCTACTGACACTGCCCACTGCCCACTGGGCCTACGAAGAGGAAGTCATCCAAGTAATATAACAGTGAATGTAAACCAGCCAACTGCACAACCACCCATTCAAGGAAGCTACACAAAGAAATAACACAAAATGGCACATCGCATGGGAAGGCACATGTCAAAAAAGTAGCTTCCTTCAAAGTAGCAGCCCAGCAGATGGAAGCATTCCGGGTGGACCGGGAGGAGGCGGAAGGTGAACTCAATGTCTGCCTTAGCCAGCAAAGCCAACTGACCAGCAGCTCTAGTCAATTGAAGTGCTTTGTCGAAAGAGGCATATTGGACCCTGGATTCTTCCTTATCTATGCCGTCATTGACCCAGGAGCCTGAAGAATAGGAAAGAGGTGAATAAGGTAGAATTTGCCCTGTTTTTTTTGGGACCACAACGAGGGGAGAAACCCTCAGGTTGTGGAAAGGGGGGAAATCGAACGGGCCTGCCAAACGTTCCAAATCCAGTTCCTTCTGAAGCATCTCGGCCACGATGGACTCAAATTCAACAGCGGATTTCAAACTAGACGCCATGGTAGGCTTGTCAGAAGAAGTAAAGTGGATCCAAAACCACGGTCCAAACCGTCCCTCAAGATCAAAGCCTCCCTAGGAAGGGGGTATCGGTTTAGCCAGGGAAGCATCTCTAAGACGTTCACTGGCGTCCTCCAGATTAGAAAGGTCAGGCTTGGCCCCCGGCTTGGAAAACGGCTGTTTACCCTTCCTAAAACACAGACTGGCTGGGTGAGCACCTCCGCAAAGTGAGCACTCATGCTTAAAACATCACGCAGTGTACCACTTGCAGTGGCTCTCATTAAACAGTCAGCAGACACCATTTTTGGGGGGCAGCCGATGCTACAGTGAGAGCGCCGACCGAGGACTTAAAGGCCTGTGGGGGCACATGAGAAATAAACACAGGCTACCGTCTTGGCAATCAAAACAAAACTCCTTATATGCCGCCATTTTTTGCCAAAACTGAGTGGCGTAGTAAAACCAACACTGACCCCCATAAACGTTAGAAACACACCGGATAAGATCTAGGTAGCAAAGAAGAGACGTGCGCCAACTCTGGAAACTGCTCAGAAAGCATTCCAGCATAAGCACAAAACCCCCGCAGCCAGTTCCCGAACGTCCGAGGAAGCTGCTTTGTTTTGTCGTCCTGTGCCGTAACGTTGAGCCGCCGAGATTTGTCAACCTTCTCCTTGTTGGGAGGGACCAGCGTGAGCAAATCAATACATTCACAACGCCAGGACTTATCCTTGACGTCCACTAACAGGTGCATGCCATTCGGCGAAACCACCCACAAAGCGCCACCTGCAACAGAGTCAGAACTAACCGCTGGAGCTAACACGCCCATGCGGGACAGGATCGATTTAATGACTGCAAATATGCGTTCTTCTGGCGGGCCCGATACAGCAGCATCACTGGACCTACCCCAAACCAAATCCCAATCATACTCACGGATGAGCGGAGATAGAGCCAAAGAATGACGACTATCAGTAGATCCAGGAGGAACACTCGAGGCAGCATCGGCCATGGGAGGTGCCAACAGAGGCCCGCAACATGCAGCACCTCGAGGAACAGCGGTGCCTGGAGGATGCCTGGAGGATGATGTAAGGAGAGATCCAGGGGTGGAGGTCCAGCCACCGACATCGATAAGCCTGAGTGGCAGTGGACAGCAGCTGTGCAGTAGTGGGAGAAACCAGAGTCTCTGGAAGGAGGACCCAGTGCAGGTGCAGCCAATCTACTGGGAGTGGCATGGGAATCTCCCACCCAGCTGGGCGCGGGGAGACAAGGCCGAGCAGCAGTGAGAGGCAAGGCTCTATTAGCAGGCGTCAGGTGTAAGGCTCCCGCCCAGCTGAGCGCCAGGAGATGTGGATTGGCAGCAGTCAGAGGCAAGGGGGCAGCGACAGGCGAGTCATGGAAATCACATACCCAGCCAGGCGCAGGGAGATACAGGTATGCAGGAGACATAGGCAAGGCAGTATGGGCGGGTGGCACAGTCAAATCTCCTGCCTGGCCGGGCGCAGGGAGAGAAGGAGCAACCAGCAGTGACAGGTCTGCAGGGGCCACGTGCACAGAAGAATTTCCTGCCCAGCCGGGTGCAGGGAGATGGGAACAGGTGGTCGATCGGGACATTGCAGCAGAGGCTCCTGTCGGTCATGCAGAGTGGGAAGCAACCACATAGGAGGATCCCGTGCAGCACTGCCAGCTCCTGCCCCGCTGGGAGAGCGGGGACAGTCCCAGGATCGGCAGGTGCAGGCACCCACGGGTATGTCACAGAAGCGGCCAGTGCCGAGGCTTCTGCCCGGTAGGGCACAGGGAGCTGTGCTGAGGAGATAGCAGCAGGTGGAGCCCGGGCTCTAGGACTCAGAGAGCAAGCCAGGCAGTAGGAGGTCCGACTGAGCGTGGCCTCCAGATGACATGGACAAGATGGGAAGAGGAGAGCCAGCACCTGTCGGGCCAGTGGCTTCAGGGGAGCAGTGAGCGCATGTCACCGCGTAAGACGCCCTAGAAGGACTAGGGCTCAGATGGGACGGTGGGTGAAAGCGCCCCCAGGCCCTGGAGGCAGGGGGCCCCGCAGCAGAGTCCTCAGGTGGCAGGGGAGCAGGGGAGGAAGCCATCACAGAGGAGAGGAGGGAAAAGAGTCAATCAGCCTGACCTCTGTGCACCAGCTCGCGGACCATGGCCAGCAGGAGATCGGGGTCCATGGTGAAGAGGGGTCTGTACCAGGGTCTTTAGCTCTTCCAGCCACATTTCTTCAAAAAGGCCCAGAATTCCCTGGGGCAGTACTTTTTTTGAGCTCAGGCCCAGCCCATCCCCCATAACTTTGACCAATCTTGAATGACCACTCACAAACTACCTACGCTGATGCTGGGGTCCACTCTAGGCTGTATCTTAATCTATAAAGGTGATCTTTTCATCCTCCAAAAGTGAACACACATGCACATGTTGTTTGTTGTTTTTATTATTAAAAGGTTTTACTTTGCTAGGTCTTCCTTTTACTTTTTATCAGAGATGGTATAACACTTTCATTTGCAGGGTCTGCAAAAGACTCCTGATGAGGCCTGTCATTAACTGCCCTGTCATAAACTAGCACAGCAGCCTAAGGGCCCTTTCACATGGGCGGATTCGTTTTTAGACATCTGCTTGCTCAGCGGGGATTGCTCCGTTGTTCCCCGCTGAGCCGGCGGATGACAAGTATGTTTCTGCACACTGTCAGATCTCTGCTTTCCTCTATGGGGGGATCGGATGAAAATGGACCGTCTGTCAGTTTTCCTCCAATCCGCCAGACGGATGGAAAGTAGGGTTTCCATCCGTCTGGATTTAGCAGAGCGGGTGGGATCGGATGTCAGCGGACATTAGGGTGACCACGTGTCCCGGATTGCCCAGTCCCGCATTTTGCAGGTCTTTCCCGGCACCTTCATTCCAGGACAGTACAGTGTCCCGGAATGAAACTGACACAGCTACCCCTGGGCCAATCTGATGCCCCCAAAAAAGGCCGCCACATCACCGCTTTACTCACTTGACAGTACTTGCCCTGGCCGGGAATGCCTGGAGGAGCACAATCCCCACCCCCTGCTTGTGATTGGAGAAATCATGAATCCCACCTCTTGTGTCCAATCACTGTGCTGTGATTCGTTACAGAACAAACAGATTTTTTGGAAGGGGGGTGTCCCTGAATAGTAGTTTGGAAATGTGGTCACCCTAGCGGACATGTCACCGCTGACATCCGTCGCTTCATAGAGATGTATGGAGCGTCCGTTCAGGTCCGCCTGAAAAACTGACAGGCGGATCTGAACGGGCCGCCCGTGTGAAAGGGCCCTAAAGCAATACACATCCTTGGTCTGTTTTTTTTAAAATAACAGAGCCAAATGTCAGCCATGTTCCATAATTTCTGCTGAAATGGAGTTACCTTCATTACAAGTGATTCCATGAATATGTAGCGACCTCACCCCTCTCACCCCTTCTCATTCACGGCTTGTCTGTCTCGTCTAGGGGTTAACACTGGGGGGAGGGATGAGATAAACCACGGCCCTTATCGTCCAAGGTGTAGAGGTGAAGGCCTGAACTATCGGATTTTGTGTATGTGTCCCAGAGTCAAATCCTCTCCTCGGATTGACTCCCCTTTGCTCCTAGTAACCAGAGTTCTACACACTGAAAAGGTCCAACTCGTATTTATCCTTCTCAATAAATAGTCATACAGCACAGACAGGTTGAGACCCATATTCCACTTCAGTATTTGTGGGGAGTAGGCCAAGGCACAATTCTTCTAGATAGAGCCAACCACTGTAGTGTCACCAGTGGCGAATAGTCATTGCCACTGACTATATTGAACAGAACATGAATTACCTTTGCTATCGTAGCCCCTATCAGGGTAAGGACATCCGTCCAAGACAGTTACCGGAGGCCTCTCCGTCACCAGCAATGCTGCGCTGAACTCTCCGGAGAAGTTCCGCTCACCGGCCTCCTCGTCTCAGACACAGGCACCCAAGGAGTTTTTTTTTAATATCTTTTTTATAAATTTTTCAACAACATATCATACACTTTACAATACATAGAACACATATACAGTCTCAACATTTCCCCAAAGAGGGGGTAAAAAAAAAAAAAAAAAAGGGGAGGGGAAAGTGAAAAGAGGGAAATAGAGGGGAAAGGAGGAAATGTCC
This sequence comes from Rana muscosa, assembly GCA_029206835.1. Lineage (NCBI taxonomy): Eukaryota > Metazoa > Chordata > Amphibia > Anura > Ranidae > Rana > Rana muscosa. Next base: position 358,027,119 of record CM055121.1, read on the forward strand.
TCCTGAGTGTTTTATGATTTAATTATATATTAGATCTCTAATATTAGTGTCCTTTTAAGTGAAAATCCATAGTGTAAAGTGACAAAAAGTGATTCCAAAAATTTCTTCAAAACTAGATAAGGAAGGAAAAACCCCTAACCAATATTAAAATCCACCAATGGACTATATGAATGAATGTAAAATAAATGTATCTGGGACTGTGTGAGTAAAGTGAAAAAACATGTATATAGGGGTAAAATGTAACCAGGTCAAGTGCCCCCACCAATATATGAGGGAAGAAAGAAAAAAAAAAGGGGGGGAAGGGAGAGGGAGGGGGAGGGAGGAAAAAAGAAAAAAAGGCCGGCATGCAAAGTATCCAATAATATATATGTCTCAATATATTTTAGACTCTTTAAGGAATATGTCCAGCAACAGCCCCTAGGGTTCAACCTAAAGATATAATTAACTTATTCAGTATTTATAGATTACCTCTCAATGAGATTGTGCCAGTGTCTCTCTGTAGATTATAGTGTCCTTGAACTCCATCCACGGAGTCCAAGTTAAAATATGTCGTTGAAAAGTGTCCTTGTTTCGATGAGTAATTTCTTCCATGAGATGAACCTCTGATATTTTTTGAAACCACTTTTTCACGGATGGAGTCTCAGGCTGGCCCCAAAGGGTAGGTATAAGTGCTTTAGCCGTATTGAGCAGATGTGGGACCAAAGAGCACTTATATTTTCTAACAGATTCCTTAGTAGCATGGAAAAGGATGGTCCATGCATCTATAGGAAGATTAATACTGGATATTAGTTGAATGATACGAATAATGTTAGACCAATAAGGGCGGATAATTGGACATGACCACCATATATGAGCATGAGTTGCTCTGTTCCCACAGTTCCTCCAACAAAGTGGGGAATTAGTGGGGAACATCCGATGAAGCTTTGAAGGGGTGTAATGCCATCTAGTTAACAATTTGTAATTGACTTCTGCCATCTTTGATGCAATTGAAGAGATATGAGTCAGCTGCAGTACCTTATCCTTTTGGCTGTCTGGGATGTTGGATTCCAGATCTGCCTCCCACTTAGTAAAGAAGGGAGGGTAAGTATCTCCTTGGATCTTAATGAGTGATTTATAAAATACCGAGATACAATGTTCAGGTAGCTCCGTTAAATTAAAGATTTCCTCAATACTGTTTAAATCCTGTATCCCTTTAAGCGGCTGAGGTAAAGTTCTAAGAAAGCCCTGCAACTGATTATATCTCCATATGTCTAGAAACCTAATCGGCTTAAGGCCAAGAATTTCCCCAAGAGGCTTAATAGTATTTGCTCCAATAACCTGATGTAATAAGAGAGGTCCTTCTGATGACCACGTCTTATATCCCGGATCTAATAGGCCAGGTAAAAAATAATCGTGGTCTAAGAGTGGTAACAAAGGAGAAGCATATGACCATAAGATCATCCTATGTAAGGCATCCCAACTCCAGCCAGGGCGACAGCGCCACCTGCAGGCCGCAGGAAACCTCACACCACCAGAGTCCTTTAAGAACCATAAAAGGATCCCAGATTCCCTGACAATCAATGCATCTGGGTTACGCTACCACCCAGATGCCTCCCCTAAAATCAAACACCCGCTACACTCTCCCCCTGGTAATTTGACACTGCTCCCCCAGTGTCTGGTGCAAACCCATATCTCCAAAGGAGTGGTGACATAAGTTCGACCCAGAGACCAAACTACACATTAAAACCAAACTGAACAATTTAGTCATGAATTGTGCCAGGACCTAAAATGGAAAAGGGAAACAGGAATATAAAACAATGAACTTGGTATCAAAAAAAAACTTGAATTGACTTTACACATTGAAATTCCCCCCTCACTGTCTAAGGACCACCCCAGGGCCCATTCTCAGCAGCCTTGATAGATGAAATCTCCTGCAGAGGGAGAAAAACAAAGAAACACACATCCTAGCATCATATATGTGTTTTCTTGGAAGGAATGGGTCTATCCGCAAAGAAACCCATTCTCTCCAATAATGTAGTGCAGAGTGTGAAGCAAACAATCGTTGCGCAACACCGCCACCTGGTGGCAATGCCGCGGTAAAGGCACTTGTCAGATCCAGATGAACTTCTGCTTCTCTGTGCTGTGACCCTATGCTGGCTAAACCCCAAAGTCACTAATTTATTTTTCCTTGATGGGAGGAGAAGGAGGAAGAACAAAAATAACAACAGCTCCCATTTCTCCAAAGAGTAAAACATCCCAAAAGAAAAATTAGAGCACAGTCTCTGTCTCTGGTAGCAACAAGAAAAAAAAATGGAAAGGAGTCTCTTTCTCCTACAAATAGAACTTGGGATCTGGCAAAAACAAAGGCTTCAAGTGCTGGTCAAAAGCCTCCACATGGTACTCAATGTTCCCTCCATCCTTTCGACAAATTACCACCTTGTCTGCATGGATATGCCTTCCCACCATCCACTCCGCCTTACAGTCCTTGAACTTTCTGGTGACTGTAGGTGAGCATGAGAGGTATCGGCGTGCATGATGTACTTTCAGCTTGGTCCAGACAAAATCATTGTACCACCGCTGCCGAAAAACTTCCACCTTGTAGAGCAATTCTCGGGGTAGATAAGGGTATTCCCACCCATATTCTCGGGCATCTTTCTGGCAAAAGAGACGCTGCAGCCTTGCCAGAGATGGCATTGTGGCACGGTCTCCCACTCCAGGTAGAACAATGGACTCCGGATGGCGAGGCACAGTCACCACCTCTGTAGATTTGGGCCTAGAAGCCCGCAGTGATGCCCGTTGCACTCCCGCAACAGGAGCAGGTGAAACACTTGATGGTTCAAGAAGTGGGATCACGGACAGGGAACCAGATTCCTCCCTAGGCTCCGAGGCCTCCACCCGGGGTGTACTATCCCCAATGGACATAGGTGGGTCCCTTAAGACACGGGTAGCTTCATCTTGTCCCATCCCTTCTTGTGGAAGATCTCATCTATCTCCCCATCATCACCGGCATCTGATAGCGACTCTAGGTCGGAGGTGTCATAACACTCTGCGGGCAGGTAATTCCCCGTAGACACGGAATCACCCCCTTCGATTGGCTCCACCGACTCTGGGCTCCCGACACCTCCAACCACACACACAGTCCCGACCCCTGGCTCACCTGGGCCTTTTGAAGAACAAGGACGTCCAGAACTCTTCCCTCTGGATCCATCCAGGCCAGGCAAGCGACAGGGCGAAGCTCTTCCACGACCACAGGATGCCATCACCAGGCCAACCTTCCTCTTCGGTGGTGGGAGCAGGGAGCTTGTGGTGACCGAGGCAGCATCCTCGGATTTCTCTCTCTTCATCTCCGCTTGGGCTGTCACGTCGCCCTGGTCAGCGCGCACAGGAAACGCATAGGCATCGATCTCTCCCTCCGGAGTGGCAGTCCCTATGAGTTAGTTGAGGTGGAAGGCGCGAGGCCTTTCTGTGGATGGCTCCACCCCGAAGAGGAACTCTTTGCAGACCTCACATCGCCCGAACGGCTTCAACTGGACCACCAGTCCCAAACAGTCGGGACAGATCACACCGAGGGCCTCTATGTCTCTGCAGGTATACAGAGCCAACTGCCCCCGGGGCCTTAGTCTTATTCCTGTATCCGTAATCTGGGCAGCAAAAGAAGTCATCTCGGTGACGGAAGAAGCAGAAATCCACGGGGTACTTGAAGTCATCCTGACTGTTTGTTGCTCCAATGCGCACTGACCCCTTCGCGCCGGAATCTCCACGTGTGTCCTTTCACATGGCCAGACTCCTCCCACACTCTGCATTTGTTCGCGGGCTTTTCCTTCTCCCCGCCCACGAACTGCGCAGCTATGGTTTGCCTCGTGGCGCGTTGGCCAATATGGCCGACCTACTCGGAACTCCTCCAGGCAGCAAAGTTCAAATTCAGACACCATACACATCCGGCCCACGATGCCCCCACATGTAGCGACCTCACCCCGCTCATCCCTTCTTATTCACGGCTTGTCTGTCTCGTCTAGGGGTTAACACTGGGGGGAGGGATGAGATACACCATGGCCCATGTCCTGCAAGGTGTAGAGGTGAAGGCCAGAACTATCGGGTTTTGTGTATGTGTCCCAGAGTCAAATCCTCTCTTTAGATTGACTCCCCTTTGCTCCTAGTAACCAGAGTTTCACACACTGAAAAGGTCCAACTCGTATTTATTCTTCTCAAAAAATAGTCATACAGCACAGACAGGTTGAGACCCATATACCACTTCAGTATTTGTGGGGAGTAGGCCAAGGCACAATTCTTCTAGATAGAGCTAACCACTGTAGTGTCACCAGTGGCGAATAGTCATTGCCACTGACTATATTGAACAGAACATGAATTACTTCACTATCGTAGCCCCTATCAGGGGAAGGACATCCGTCCAAGACAGTTACCGGAGGCCTCTCCGTCACAAGCAATGCTGCGCTGGACTCTCCAGAGAAGTTCCGCTCATTGGCCTCCTCGTCTCAGACACGGGCACCCAAGGAGTTACGCCCCCCTCGGATTCCTCCACCCTTGTGGAACTCAGTCAAAGGTACTGAGCTCCAGGCTTACGCCATAGTACCTCACCCCAGGCTAAAGGTGCCTGAGATGGACTCCATCTCCCGCTCCAGCCAGGTCAAGGGCACCTGGGCCCGGAACTCCGGAACGCCAGCACTCAGGCTGAAGGTGCCTGGGCGCGGCTGCGTCCTCCAACTCTGAAACCCAAGGTCAGGGCGTCCGCCCCTTTTATCTCCTCTCCCTCTGTGTCACAGCGGGTTCCCCGACCCGCTGTACCAGCGCCAGGAAAGGACAAAAAGGGAAGCAGTCTTGCAGTAAGTGTTCAACTCCAGCCAGGGCGACAGCGCCACCTGCAGGCCGCAGGGAACCTCACACCACCAGAGTCCTCCAAGAACCATAAAAGGATCCCAGATTCCCTGACAATCAATGCATCTGGGTTACACTACCACCCAGATGCCTCCCTTAAAATCAAACACCCGCTACAAATATATATGATGATACGTATCAGTTAGACACGAAACATGCCTGCGCTGAAAGGTCTGGAAGGCTAATGAGACACATTGGGCTACTTTAATTAAAAGTGCATAGGATCCATATCATATTTACTCTTAATGAATTGTAATTTCAATCTGTTAAATAATATCTTGGTTGTCAGTGTATGAAACCTTTTCATCTGGAAAACACACATATATATAGCAGCCTCTGCCCTGCCAAGTCCTGTGCAGGGGAGGCAGAGATTAGACTAGGGAAGAGTGATGTTAGTGAGGACAGGGGGGGGGCAGACTGCAGGGGCACTGTGATGGGCAGACTGCAGGGACACTGTGATGGGCAGACTGCAGGGACACTGTGATGGAGGAAGCTGTGATTGCTAGGGGCACTGTAATATAAAGGGCACTGCACAGGGGCACTGTAATCATTACTTTGCTCCTTTACAGTGCAGTCCTCTTTATATTACAGTGCAGTCCCCTTTACATCACAGCCCCCCATTTACATTACAGTTCCCCCTTTACAGAGCAGTCCGCGTTACATTAATGTAAAGTGGACTGTACTTTAAAGTGGCACTGTGATGTAAAGAGGACTGCAATGTAAAGGGGCACTGTGATGATGTGAAGGGGAACTGAGGACGCTGATATAAAGGGGGGACTGTGCTGTAAGAGGGGGCTGAGGACAGACTCTGTTAAGACAAAAGCAATATTTTTAACTTTTTGCTATAATAAATATCCCCCCAAAAAATATAAAAAAATTAATTTCTTTATCAGTTTAGGCCGATATGTATTCTTCTACGTATTTTTGGTAAAAAAAAAATGCAATAAGAGTAAATTGATTTGCTTTGCGCAAAAGTTAAAGCGTCTACAAAGTAGGGGATAGATTTATGGCATTTTTAATATTATTTTTTTTTGCCAGTAATGGTAAACTAGTAATCTTCATTCTGTCACCCCTGACAGAATGGAGATCTGTCTGTTTACATTAGGGATGAGCTTCGTGTTCGAGTCGAACATACGTTCGACTCGAACATCGGCTGTTCGATCGTTCGACGAAGATCGAACGATTTGGGCCGTTCGCGCCAAATTCGAGTGACGCGAACGGCCCACAATGCACTACGCCATCGCAGTGTCATCCAGGCGCTGTGATTGGCCAAGCATGCACTGTGACCCTGCATGCTTGGCCAATCACAGCGCCGGCAGCGAGGAGAGCAATGATTGGCCACAGGCAGGATGCCTGTGGCCAATTATTGCTGAGGGGGTTTAGTACACGCCCCACACTATAAAAGGCCGCCAGCGCGGCGGCCTTGTGTAGTGTGTTCCGGAGTAGGGAAAGAGAAGCATAGGCAGGGACAGTGTCATTATTTTTCCTTTACATAATCCTGGATTCCTTGTGTTTAGGGACAGATAAGGATAGGTAGGGAGAGTGTCAGTGACAGTGTGCTATTCTGTGCTAATCCTTGTTTGTAGGGACAGAGAGGTACAGTGAGTGAAAGTGTCAGTGTGCTATTCTGTTCTAAACCAATCTTGCTGAACCATATTTTCAATCCTTGAGTTTAGGGACAGAGAGGTACAGTGAGTGAAACTGACAGTGTGCTATTCTGTTCTAAACCAATTTTGCTGTTCCATATTTCAAATCCTTGAGTTTAGGGACAGAGAAGGACACTTGTGCAAATTATCAGTGTGCTATTCTGTGCTAAAACTTGTTTGTAGGGAGGGACAGAGTAGGACAGTGAGGGAAAGTGTCAGTGTGCTATTCTGTTCTAAACCAATTTTGCTGTTCCATATTTTCAATCCTTGAGTTTAGGGACAGAGAAGGACACTCATGGCAATTTTCAGTCTGCTATTCTGTGCTAAATCTTGTTTGTAGGGAGGGACAGAGTAGGACAGTGAGGGAAAGTGTCAGTGTGCTATTCTGTTCTAAACCAATTTTGCTGAACCATATTTTCAATCCTTGAGTTTAGGGACAGAGAGGTACAGTGAGGGAAAGTGTCAGTGTGCTATTTTGTGCTAAATCTTGTTTGTAGGGACAGAGTAGGACAGTGAGTGAAACTGACAGTGTGCTATTCTGTTCTAAACCAATTTTGCTGTTCCATATTTCAAATCCTTGAGTTTAGGGACAGAGAGGTACAGTGAGTGAAACTGACAGTGTGCTATTCTGTTCTAAACCAATTTTGCTGTTCCATATTTCAAATCCTTGAGTTTAGGGACAGAGAGGTACAGTGAGTGAAACTGACAGTGTGCTATTCTGTTCTAAACCAATTTTGCTGTTCCATATTTCAAATCCTTGAGTTTAGGGACAGAGAAGGACACTCGTGCAAATTATCAGTGTGCTATTCTGTGCTAAAACTTGTTTGTAGGGAGGGACAGAGGAGTACAGTGAGGGAAAGTGTCAGTGTGCTATTCTGTTCTAAACCAATTTTGCTGTTCCATATTTTCAATCCTTGAGTTTAGGGACAGAGAAGGACACTCGTGGCAATTTTCAGTCTGCTATTCTGTGCTAAATCTTGTTTGTAGGGAGGGACAGAGTAGGACAGTGAGGGAAAGTGTCAGTGTGCTATTCTGTTCTAAACCAATCTTGCTGAACCATATTTTCAATCCTTGAGTTTAGGGACAGAGAGGTACAGTGAGGGAAAGTGTCAGTGTGCTATTGTGTGCTAAATCTTGTTTGTAGGGACAGAGTAGGACAGTGAGTGAAACTGACAGTGTGCTATTCTGTTCTAAACCAATTTTGCTGTTCCATATTTCAAATCCTTGAGTTTAGGGACAGAGAGGTACAGTGAGTGAAACTGACAGTGTGCTATTCTGTTCTAAACCAATTTTGCTGTTCCATATTTCAAATCCTTGAGTTTAGGGACAGAGAGGTACAGTGAGTGAAACTGACAGTGTGCTATTCTGTTCTAAACCAATTTTGCTGTTCCATATTTCAAATCCTTGAGTTTAGGGACAGAGAGGTACAGTGAGTGAAACTGACAGTGTGCTATTCTGTTCTAAACCAATTTTGCTGTTCCATATTTCAAATCCTTGAGTTTAGAGACAGAGAGGTACAGTGAGTGAAACTGACAGTGTGCTATTCGGTTCTAAACCAATTTTGCTGTTCCATATTTCAAATCCTTGAGTTTAGGGACAGAGAGGCACAGTGAGTGAAACTGACAGTGTGCTATTCTGTTCTAAACCAATTTTGCTGTTCCATATTTCAAATCCTTGAGTTTAGGGACAGAGAGGTACAGTGAGTGAAACTGACAGTGTGCTATTCTGTTCTAAACCAATTTTGCTGTTCCATATTTCAAATCCTTGAGTTTAGGGACAGAGAAGGACACTCGTGCAAATTATCAGTGTGCTATTCTGTGCTAAAACTTGTTTGTAGGGAGGGACAGAGTAGGACAGTGAGGGAAAGTGTCAGTGTGCTATTCTGTTCTAAACCAATTTTGCTGTTCCATATTTTCAATCCTTGTGTTTAGGGACAGAGAAGGATAGGCAGGGGACAGTGTCAGTGTCATTGTTGCTAAGCCTCCTGCACAGTATACACCTGAAGGTAGCCCTTATTGCTCTTTTTCCCATCTCCCTGCAGGCCATCCATTAAAATGTCTGGAAGGCAAACAAGGAGAGGCAGACAGTCAGGAGGCAAAAAAAGAGGGCAAGCAGGCTCTGTGTCTGGGGGCAACAGTGCTGGTCGTGGACGCGGTGCATTGTCATCAGCACATGGCCATGGGACACGCTTGTCCTTCTTTTCGGCAGCTGGACATGTTGAGCCACATCATGCCGAAGACTTGGTAGAGTGGATGACCAAGCCCACCTCATCCTCCTCATCCTCTCTCACCCAGGCTCAGGGTACTGGCAAAGCAGCTGCCAAAGCGTCCTCTTCTCTGGTATCATTATCTTCATTAGTCAATCCTTCCCTAGACCCACCATGTCCTCCTCCTGAGGAGTCCCCCGAACTGTTTGAGCACAGTGTTGGGTACATGCTCCAGGAGGATGCCCAGCGTTTGGAAGGATCTGATGATGATACCCAGCTAGAGGAAGGCAGCAGCGTGAGAGCAGAGAGAGGGGATGCTCAAGAAGGACACCAATCTGGCAGTCATGCTCCAGCAGCTGCAGCATACTGCCAGATTGGCTCCAGTGATGAGGAGGGAGGGGATGATGAGGTCACTGACTCCACGTGGGTGCCTAATAGGAGAGAGGAGGAGGAGGAGGAGGATGAGGAGGAGGCACATCTCCAACGAGGCAGGATGCCCTTGAGTGGCCAGCGTATGGGCAGCACACCGACGGAATCACACCGCAGAGCTCCGCCTGTGCAGGGCGCTGCCTCTGCCCGTCATTCAAAAAGTTCTTTGGTGTGGGCCTTTTTTGAGGCGAGTGCATCAGATCGCACAGCTGCTGTTTGCAACATATGTCTCAAGTGTATATCGCGTGGCCAAAACATCAGCCGCTTGGGCACCACATGCTTGATCAGACATATGTTGACCTGCCATGCAGCTCGTTGGCAAGCCTACCTTAAAGACCCACACCAAAGAACAAAGCTGACCTCTTCTTGCACCGCATCAGCTGGGATCTCCAACCCCACTATACCTTCACTCCTCTCTGAAACCTGCTCTGAGAGGAATGAAGGTGTAGAATTAGGTGTGTCACAGGCAAGTACTTGCGGGCACTCTGCTAGCAGTACACCAACGTCCGATTCTAGCAGGCAAATTTCCCTGCCCCAGCTGCTGGACCGTCGAAAGAAGTTCACTCCCAGCCATCCACATGCCCAGCGGTTGAATGCTAGCTTGGCTAAATTGCTAGCGCTTCAACTGCTGCCTTTTCAGTTGGTAGACTCAGCCCCCTTCCGTGAGTTTGTGCAATGTGCGGTTCCTCAGTGGCAGGTTCCCAAACGCCACTTTTTCGCACGGAAGGCGATTCCGGCTCTCTACAGGCATGTGGAAGGCAATGTCTTGGCCTCGCTGGACAGGGCGGTCAGCGGTAAGGTGCATATTACCGCTGACTCATGGTCCAGCAGGCATGGACAGGGACGTTACCTTTCTTTCACGGCCCATTGGGTCACTCGTTTGGCAGCTGGGAAGGATGCAGGACAAGGTGCAGTAGTGTTGGAGGTTGTTCCACCGCCACGCCTCCAAAATGCTACTACTGGTTGTGACACACCTCTCTCCTCCACCCCCTCCTCTTCTTCTTCCTCCATGGCCTCTTCCTGTGGTTTTTCCTCGGAACCAGCGGTGCTCCGTAGGCGTTCAAGGGACTACGCAAATACGCAGGCAAAAAGATGCCATGCCGTGCTTGCGCTGGTGTGTTTGGGGGACAGAAGCCACACTGGGGCAGAGGTCCTGTCTGCTCTGCAGGGGCAGGCCGAGAGGTGGTTGACGCCACGCCAGCTTAAGCCAGGAATGGTGGTTTGCGACAATGGCACCAACCTCCTCTCCGCCCTCCGACAGGGACAACTGACCCATGTGCCCTGTATGGCTCACGTCCTTAACCTGGTGGTGCAGCGGTTCTTGGGCAGGTACCCGGGCTTACAGGATGTCCTGAGGCAGGCCAGGAAAGTCTGTGTGCATTTCCGCAGATCTTATAATGCCAGTGCTCGCCTGGCTGAGCTGCAAAAGGAGTTGAACCTGCCCAAGAACCGCCTTATATGTGACATGCCCACCAGGTGGAACTCAACGTTGGCCATGCTGCAGCGGCTGCACACGCAGCAGAGGGCCATCAATGAGTACCTGTGCGACTACGGCACCAGGACAGGGTCAGGGGAGCTCGGGTTTTTTTCACCACGCCAGTGGGGCATGATCAGGGATGCATGCACTGTCCTGGCACCATTTGAGGAGGCCACGAGGATGGTGAACAGTGACAGTGCATGCATCAGTGACACTGTACCTCTTGTCCACCTGTTGGAGCACACGCTGCGTGGAATAATGGACAGGGCACTTGAGGCAGAACAGAGGCAGGAAGAGGAGGACTTCCTTGCCTCTCAAGGCCCCCTTTACCCAGACAGTGTTCCTTCTGTCCCACCCATCGCACAGGAAGAGGAGGAGGAGGAGGAGGAGGATTGTGTCAGCATGGAGGTGGAGGCTGGCACTCAGCATCATCAGCAGCAGTCTTTTAGGGATGATTTACAGTCCCAAGAAACCAGTGGACTTGTACGTGGCTGGGAGGAGGTGGCTGCGGATCATGTCGTCCTTAGTGACCCAGAGGACTCCGGACTGAATGCCTCAGCTAACCTACGCTGCATGGCCTCCCTGATCCTGCAAAGTCTGCGGAAGGATCCTCGTATTCTTCGGATCAAGGAGAGGGACCATTACTGGCTGGCCACTCTCCTTGATCCACGGTACAAGGGTAAGGTTGCGGACCTTATCTTACCGTCGCAGAGGGAGCAGAGGATGAGACAACTCCGGGAGGCCTTGCAGAAAGGTCTGTGCAACGTGTTCCCAGAGACTGGGAGGTTACAAACTCCTGGTCCTGGACAACGAGTTGTTGAGGCTTCGGGCAGTCAAAGAAGGAGCGGTGGGGAAGGTGGCCGTCTGACCGATGCGTTCAGACAATTCTTTAGTCCGCAGCCCCAAAGTATGATCGGTTCCAGCAACCATCGCCAGCGTCTGATATACATGGTCCAGGAATACCTAGGGGCAAGGTCAGACTTGGACACCTTCCCCACCGAAAATCCTCTGGCTTACTGGGTCTTGAGGATGGATCACTGGCCAGAGCTTGCACAGTATGCAATTGAGCTACTGGCCTGTCCTGCATCCAGCCTTCTTTCAGAACGCACATTCAGTGCTGCTGGAGGATTTGTCACGGATCACAGGGTGCGCCTGTCCACCGACTCGGTTGATCGACTGACTTTCATCAAGATGAACCAGTCTTGGATCACCACCAGCTACCACACACCTGATGCTGATATAACAGACTAATTGATTTTAAAATGTCACATCCCTTCAAGACTGATGCTGATGCTGAGTGCCTGTGCTGTTATGTTGACTGGCTATCCTCCTCCTCCTCCTCAATGATACGATTAATGATGATAGCTTGGAAGATCATTTTGGTTTATGGGTGACGCCACCAGTGGCTAAGGCCCAATTTTTCAGCCCCTGTTTAAAAGGGGCGTGTAATTAAAATTTTTGATGCAATACTTTGCAACAGGCCTCATTGCTGTGCTCCAAGTACAGTATCTGTGAGGGGTTGCAGTGTTGTGCCACCAGTGCCTAAGGCCCAATTTTTAAGCCCCTGTTCAACAGGGGCATGCAATTATAATTATTGATCGAATAATTCACAGCAGGGCCCATTGCTGCGCCCACCAAGAGTAACTGTCAGGCCTTACAGTGTTGTGGCACCAGCTCCACCATCACCACCACCACCACCACCAAAGGCCCAATTTTTCAGCCCCTGTTCAACAGGGGCATGCAATTATAATTATTGATCGAATAATAAACAGCAGGGCCCATTGCTGCGCCCACCAAGAGTAACTGTCAGGCCTTACAGTGTTGTGGCACCAGCACCACCATCACCACCACCACCACCACCACCAAAGGCCCAATTTTTCAGCCCCTGTTCAACAGGGGCATGCAATTATAATTATTGATCGAATAATTCACAGCAGGGCCCATTGCTGCGCCCACCAAGAGTAACTGTCAGGCCTTACAGTGTTGTGGCACCAGCACCACCATCACCACCACCACCACCACCACCAAAGGCCCAATTTTTCAGCCCCTGTTCAACAGGGGCATGCAATTATAATTATTGATCGAATAATTCACAGCAGGGCCCATTGCTGCGCCCACCAAGAGTAACTGTCAGGCCTTACAGTGTTGTGGCACCAGCACCACCATCACCACCACCACCACCACCAAAGGCCCAATTTTTCAGCCCCTGTTCAACAGGGGCATGCAATTATAATTATTGATCGAATAATTCACAGCAGGGCCCATTGCTGCGCCCACCAAGAGTAACTGTCAGGCCTTACAGTGTTGTGGCACCAGCACCACCATCACCACCACCACCACCACCACCAAAGGCCCAATTTTTCAGCCCCTATTCAACAGGGGCATGCAATTATAATTATTGATCGAATAATTCACAGCAGGGCCCATTGCTGCGCCCACCAAGAGTAACTGTCAGGCCTTACAGTGTTGTGGCACCAGCACCACCATCAAAGGCCCAATTTTTACTACCACTGATCAACAATTATATGTTATTACAATTCCTGATATAATAGTTGACAGCAGGGCGTTCCAGCACCCACCAAGAGTAACTGTGAGGGCTTACAGTGTTGTGCCAACACCAACACCTAAGGGGCAAATTTCTGCAGAGTATATACGGCAGGTCCCTACTTTCAAACATCCAACTTACAAACTACTACTACTTGCAAACGGAAGAAGACAACAGGAAGTAAGAGGAAATCTACCCCTTGGAAGGAAAATTCTCTCCTGTAAGAATTAATATGGGAGAAAGGTGTCTCCTCTCTACTGATGCTTTATCACCAATCCTTGTTTCAATAAAAACACCACATTTCAAAAACAGTTGTCATTGGGACGCAAAGTGAGGTGAAATGTTCTGAACAGGGGCACAGACAGCAAAAAAAATGTGACAGGGGTGATAACCGTTCCCTATGTTTTACAAAAAGCTAAAAAAAGGGAATTTGGCATGGAGCTACACTTAAACAATGCAGCTGTTCAAAATTACAAACAGATTCTACATAAGAACAAACCTACAGTCCCTGTCTTGTATGCACCGCCTGTATACGGCTGTTCAGAGTATATAGGTCCTTTTTTATTTTGTGTGCGGGGTTCCCCTTAATATCCATACAAGACCCAAAGGGGCTGGTAATGGGCTGGGGTAGGGGGGGGGGGGTTGATGGGGTAGCTATGCCATTTTTCCTAAAGATTTTCATCCATATTACCGGGACCAGACATTGCATTAAAGCCGCAAGCACTTTTAAATGGCTTTTTTTCCTTTAGAAATGTTATTTTGTGCAGGGACAGTTCTAAACACGGGAAACACGTGGCACTTCACAGGCATACTTTAGACACCCCCCCAGGTACAATATTTAAAGGAATATTTGACTTTTTTTTTTTCACTTTATGCATCATTAAAATGACTGCTCCCGGAAAACGTCCGTTTTTAAAACTTCTTTTTGCATTGATACATGTCCCCTGGTGCAGAACCCGGGTTCCCAAACTCTGTTTCAGACAATAACATGGATAATAGTCGTTATAATTAGCACTTTAGAATCCGAACGTTCGCATCCATTGTATTTAATAGGGTTCTAATGTTCGTGCGAACTTTCGGTCCGTTCGCGGGTTCTGGTGCGAACCGAACCCGGGGGTGTTCGGCTCATCACTAGTTTACATTGATAGATCTCCGTTCTGTCCTTCTCAGGAGCAATCGCGGGTAGCCGGCGGACATCGCGGCCGCCGGCCACGCGCATTGGCCCCTATATTCCCTAAAGCGCCCACCACACAGCTATGGTGATTTGTGCAGGAGTACCATTGTGCCACCGCCAATTGACGGCGGGCAGTCGGCAAGTGGTTAAGACACGTGGGAATTGTTAACTGTAGCACTACCCCCGTAGGAGCTGCTGGTTATTTTTGGTCCTGCACTCTGCCTGTCAACCCCAGAAATTTGTCTCGAACCCCCCTTGGCACAACTGGACAACTATATGAATGTGGAACCCAAAGGTGAAAAAAGGACCACTACAACCACACTGTAATATATATTTATATATTTACTGTTACCTTGGCACTGGTTATCTGACTCGCAGATGCAATAGAGTCCCACACAAGATGTAACTTAACCAGTTGTAAAATGTTTACTTGGAAAAGGGGTAAAACAGTGGTTATACAAATAAACTTGACTGTACACAGAACCCTATAAAAGTCAATGGAACATAACTGGTTCAGTATTTCTTTATCACAGGACCCATTTACCAGATGTGAGTGAGTGTATGGTGGAGGAATCTCCCAATGCTATGATATCAGCACTGGGACACCTCTCCACCAGGTCTCACACACACTCACTAAAACAGCAACACAACAGATATAATACAAGCAGTTATATCGAGCATTAGAAGTTAATATGGCTACATGGCTCCCTCTAGCGGACAGTTCAACTGGTGCGTGTCCCTTTTTGTGGTAAACTTTGAAAAGGGACAAAGTGATGACTGTTCCTTTAAACGCTCTTCGTCTTCTGCTAGCTCTGTTGGTGCACTTATTTGTATTCCAAACAATGGGTAAAGAGAAAAGGGTAATCACTCTGTAAATGTATTGTAGTGGCAAAGGAACCGCTAGGTCTCTCAGGCCGCTGTATCACTCTCGGGTGCAAGGGTTTCCTAACTGTAGCACGGAAAGTGTCAGCAAGTACAAGTTAGATTCTAGGAACCACTTTCCTGCAACTCAGTTAACTACTTAGGTAGGCAAGTGTCTTCTCACTCCCAAGAACCCCTCGCTCACTGGTATCTCCGTCAGGCAAGATGTCGCCGGTTCACTGCGCGACCGCTCACAAGGTGTAGGCGGATGGATGGCTTCAGATGCTGTAGAGTGTAGGATGGTCCCTTCTCTGGCTCAATCAGCGAGGCTGTCCACAAGGATCCCTCCGTCATGCCATCCGCTCTCCAACTTTAGGCCCAGGCTTCTCCGGCCTAGGCACACTCACGCCAGGCCTCCTGCCTGTTGAAAGATGGTGTTTAGAGAGAGCGAGCTGAGGCCTTGCTTGTCCTTATATAAGATTCCCCAGCAGGACTTGCGGTGGCGCACTGCATTCTGGTATCACAGGGGCATTGTGGGTATTGTAGTCTCAATCCAACCCACAGCAATAGAGTCACTTCCTCTCGCACTACAATGCCCACCATGCTTTGTTCATATAATGTAACTGAATCAAACAAACTTCAATAGCATAACACAAATGGACACACAGAGGGAGCCAACTCCTAGCCAGAAACACAATGTAGTCTGTTAGGATACTTTTGATAGTAACCCCTCACTACATAACTAAAGCTGGAGAGTGCAAAATCAGACTCACTTCTGCATACAAACCAATCAGCTTCCAGGTTTTATTGCCAAAGCTTAAATGAACAAGCTGAGGTTAGACGCTAATTGGTTTCTATGCAGAAGTGAGCCTGACGTTGCACTCTCCAGCTTTAATAATTACCCCCATGGTGACAGCTACAGTGTGTGTGTGTGTAAAGTATGAGGCTGGGTTCACACTGATACTACACGACAGTCATACAACTTTCATCCTACTTTGCTCTGCGACATCCATCCTACATCGGTCCTACATTGGTCCTACATCCATCCGACTTCAATGAGCAGGATACTACTTTGATCCGACTTTGTAATAGTCTGACTTGTTCTTTGACCAATCAAAACAATCCCAGAGTGAGATCAATTCCTTTTACTGCTGCTGTAATCACCATGTCGGATGTCAAAAGTCAGATGGTAAGGACAAGTATCCTACTTTGATCCGACTTCAATGATATTCAATGGGCTGAAGTAGGATCAAAGTCGGACCAAAGTAGTACAGGGAGCATTTTCAAAGTCGGACCGACTTGTGTCGGACCAGTTAAGACGGCTCTCATAGGGAAACATTGATTTTCACACGTCATGCGACATGAGCTCCCAATGTCGGAGCGTTTGTCGGACAAGTGTGAACCCAGCCTTTGATCCGACTTCAGCCCATTGACTATCATTGAAGTCGGATCAAAGTCGGACCGCAGTCTTGCATGATCCAACTTTGGCATCCGACTTGTGCTGTGCTGCTCTTGAGGGGGAACTCCAGGCCAAATTTTAAATAAAAAACCGGCATAGGTTCCCCTCCAGGAGCATACCAGGTCCTTCGGTCTGGTATGGATTTGAAGGGGAACCCCTACGCCGAAAAAACTGCGTGGGGGTCCCCCCAAAATCCAAACCAGACCCTTATCCGAGCACGCAACCTGGCAGGCCGCAGGGGAAGAGGGGGGGACGAGAGAGCGGCCCCCTCCCTCCTGAACCGTACCAGGCCGCATGCCCTCAACATGGGGGGGTGGGTGCTTCGGGGCAGGGGGGCGACCTGCGGCCCCCCCACCCCAAAGCACCCTGTCCCCATGTTGATGAGGACAGGGCCTCTTCCCGACAACCCTGGCCGTTGGTTGTCGGGGTCTGCGGGCGGGGGCTTATCGGAATCCGGGAGCCCCCTTTAATAAGGGGGCCCCCAGATCCCGGCCCCCCACCCTATGTGAATGAGTATGGGGTACATCGTACCCCTACCCATTCACCTGGTGGAAAAAAAATAGCAATAAAAACACAACACAGCTTTTTAAATTAATTTATTGCACAGCTCCGGGGGTCTCCGCGCTCTCCGGTTCTTTCTTCTGCCGGGCCTCCGCTATCTTCTTCCAGCTCTTTTGCTAGCGGAGGCCCGGTCTTCTCCGTCGCCTTCTTCTCCCGCTCTCCGGTTCTTCTCCTGCTCTCCGGTTCTTTCTTCCGACGGGCCTCCGCTATCTTCTTACAGCTCTTTTGCTAGCGGAGGCCCGGTCTTCCCGTCGTCTTGTCCGGCTCTCTGTTGTCCTTCTGCCGGCCCCTCCACTATCTTCTTCCAGCTCTTTTGCTAGTGGAGGGGCCGGTTTTCCCGTCGCCGTCTTCTTCTCTCTTCTCCTCCTCGATGTTGACACGCCGCTTCCTCCCGCTCTAATGCTGGCTGTTGCGGTGCGCGCCGATTGATATAGGCTTCTCATGATGTCACAGTCACATGCTCCCATGACGTCACAGTCACATGCTCCGGGGCCACCCAGAGCATGTGACTGTGACGTCATGAGAAGCCTATATCAATCGGCGCGCACCGCAACAGCCAGCATTAGAGCGGGAGGAAGCGACGTCTCAACATGGAGGAGGAGAAGAGAGAAGAAGACGGCGACGGGAAGACCGGCCCCTCCACTAGAAAAAGAGCTGGAAGACGATAGTGGAGGGGCCGGCAGAAGGACAACGGAGAGCCGGATGAGACGACGGGAAGACCGGGCCTCCACTAGCAAAAGAGCTGTAAGAAGATAGCGGAGGCCCGGCGGAAGAAAGAACCTGGAGAGCGGGAGAAGAACCGGAGAGCGGGAGAAGAAGAAGGCGACGGAGAAGACCGGGCCTCCGCTAGCAAAAGAGCTGGAAGAAGACAGCGGAGGCCCGGCAGAAGAAAGAACCGGAGAGCGCGGAGACCCCCGGAGCTGTGCAATAAATTAATTAAAAAAGCTGTGTTGTGTTTTTATTGCTATTTTTTTTCCACCAGGTAAATGGGTAGGGGTACGATGTACCCCATACTCATTCACATAGGGTGGGGGGCCGGGATCTGGGGGCCCCGTTATTAAAGGGGGCTCCCGGATTCCGATAAGCCCCCGCCCGCAGACCCCGACAACCAATGGCCAGGGTTGTCGGGAAGAGGCCCTGTCCTCATCAACATGGGGACAGGGTGCTTTGGGGTGGGGGGGCCGCAGGTCGCCCCCCTGCCCCGAAGTACCCACCCCCCCATGTTGAGGGCATGCGGCCTGGTACGGTTCAGGAGGGAGGGGGGCCGCTCTCTCGTCCCCCCCTCTTTCCCTGCGGCCTGCCAGGTTGCGTGCTCGGATAAGGGTCTGGTTTGGATTTTGGGGGGGACCCCATGCCGGTTTTTCAGCGTAGGGGTTCCCCTTCAAATCCAGACCAGACCCAAGGGCCTGGTATGCCCTTGGAGGGGAACCCATGCTGTTTTTTTATTTAAAATTTGGCCTGGAGTTCCCCCTCAAGATTCATACCAAACACAGTGCCTGCTATTGGCGGGGATCCAAGTCGGATCCCCGTTTATTGAAAGTCGGACATATGTCGGCTTAATGTCGCGGGGCAAAGTCGGATCCAAAGTAGGACGGCTGTCGTGTCGCACTAGTGTGAACCCAGCATTAAGGGTGGAATTAACCCGCCCCAGTGATGATCACTGTCAGTATGCTGGTGCTTAGATTGGTGTCCCAGAGCTGAAAAATCTCTGTGCAGGCTAAAACTGAGTGTGTAATATGTAACATTCAGGTCAAATCGGTGTAATCTGAGAGTATAATTGGTACAGCAGAGGCTAAGAACACACACATTTAATAAATTATTACGCTGAATCTCTAAATGCTTTAATTAGAAAAGAAAGAACTTATACTAATGTAAAGAAGCTAACATAGCATAAACTCTGTTACATTCCGGTCTGGTAGAGGCAATGGGGCTGATTTACAAAACGTTTGCGCCATGAGTATCGGCGCATCTGCGTGCGCAATGGCTGTTTTGGTATTTACAAAACATTAGCGCCTGTAGTGCAGCCCTATTTGCCATTTACTATAGTGTTGTCGGCGGACGAGAGGAGGCGCTCAGTGCGCCACTATGGACCTGGCGCACGGCATGTTAAACTCTAAATATAAAGAAGCTGGAAGTGAGAATATAATGGGGGTGACATGGGGTGATGTGAGGAAGTGTAGTGACACCTGCACAAATAACTAATATGCCCAAAATAGAGTGAGAAAGTAACTTTTTCAAAACCAGCCCGCTGCGCCGGCAAGTACGATTCGAGCTGCGGGAGGTTTTTTTGAGCTCAGTGCAGGAATTTTCCTTGTTTTCTTGCGCCAAGACACTGCGCCGGCAAAATCTTAGTAAATGTCAAGTCACGTAAACTAATTTGCATAAGTTGAACAGGCGCACCTCTGAACTTCCCAGTGCGCCTGCAAAATTATATTTCTAAAGGAAAAAAAAAGGCATTTAAAAGCACCCGCGGCTATAATGAATTGTCGGCTCCCGGCAATATAGAGAAAAGTCATTGAAAGTCTTTGATAAAAAAAAATAAAAAGCGTGGGGGTCCCCCCAAATTCCATTACCAGGTCCTTCAGGTCTGGAATGGATATTAAGGGGAACTCCGCCGCAAATTAAAAAAAAAAATGGCGTGCGGTTCCCCCAAATATCCATACCAGGCCCTTCAGATCTGGTGTGGATTTTAAGGGGAACTCCACCCCAATTTTTTTTAAAAATGGCGTAGAGTCCCCCCAAAAATCCACACCAGACCCTTTATCCGAGCACGTAACCTGGCCGGCCGCAGGGGAAGAGGGGGGGAACGAGAGAGCGACCCCCCTCCCTCCTGAACCGTACCAGGCCACATGCCCTCAACATGGGGAGGATGTCCCCATGTTGATGGGGACAAGGGCCTCATCCCCACAACCCTTGCCCGGTGGTTGTGGGGGTCTGCGGGCGGGGGGCTTATTGGAATCTGGAAGACCCCTTTAACAAAGGGGACCCCCAGATCCCGCCCCCCCCTGTGTGAAATGGTAATGGGGTACATTGTACCCCTACCATTTCACAAAGAAAGTGACAAAATGTAAAAAATTACAAGAGCCGGTTTTAGACAATTCCTTTATTAATGTATTTTCCTTTCTTCCATCTTCTTCCATCTTCTTCTTCTTCCATCTTCTTCTTCCATCTTCTTCTTCCAGCTTCTTCTTTTCTCCATTCGGGTTTCTTCCTTCATCTTCCTCTTCATCTTTATCTTCATCTTCCTTCTTCCTTCGGTCTTCTCGTCCGCATCTTGCTCTGGCTTCTTCTTTCTTCCTCGGCCGCTCCGTTTGAATTGGAGGTTCCCGCTGTACGACGCTTCAGTTCCCCTCTTGGTCCGCTGCCACCCGGTGGCTCCGCCCCCCTCTGACACCACGGGGAAAGTCCCCGTGAAATCCATGTGCATCAGAGGGGGCGGGGTCACCGGGTGGCAGCGGACCCAGAGGAGAACTGAAGAACTGAAGCGTCGCACAGCGGGAACCTCCAATTCAAATGGTGCGGCCGAAGAAAGAAGAAGGGAAGACGCCGGAGCAAGATGCGGACGAGAAGACCGAAGGAAGAAGGAAGATGAAGATAAAGATGAAGATGAAGAACAAGATGGAGGAAGAAACCCCAATGGAGAACATAAGAAGATGGAAGAAGAAGATGGAAGAAGATGGAAGAAAGGAAAAGACATTAATAAAGGAATTGTCAAAAAACGGCTTTTGTCATTTTTTACATTTTTGTCACTTTCTTTGTGAAATGGTAGGGGTACATTTGTACCCCATTACCATTTCACACAGGGGGGGCGGGATCTGGGGGTCCCCTTTGTTAAAGCGGGCTTCCAGATTCCAATAAGCCCCCTGCCCGCAGACCCCCACAACCACTGGGCAAGGGTTGTGGGGATGAGGCCCTTGTCCCCATCAACATGGGGACATCCTCCCCATGTTGAGGGCATGTGGCCTGGTCTGGTTCAGGAGGGAGGGGGGCCGCTCTCTCGTCCCCCCCTCTTTTCCTGTGGCCTGCCAGGTTGCGTGCTCGGATAAGGGTCTGGTGTGGATTTTTGGGGGTACTCCACGCCATTTTTTTTTATTTGGGGTGGAGTTCCCCTTAAAATTCATACCAGATCTGAAGGGCCTGGTATGGATATTTGGGGGAACCGCACGCATTTTTTTTTAACTTGCGGCAGAGTTCCCCTTAATATCCATTCCAGACCTGAAGGGCCTGGTAATTAAATTTGGGGGACCCCCACGCTTTTTTTTTTGTGTTATCAAAGACTTTCAATTACTGTTATCTGTATTGACGGGAACCAGCAATTCATTACAGCCGCGAGTACTTTTAAATGACTATTATTTTACTTTAGAAATGTCATTTTGCTCTCGAACTGTTATAAACATGGAAAACATGCGCTACTTTACAGGCATACTATAGACACCCCCCGGGTATGATATTTAGGGCCAGTTCACACCGGATGCAGTGCAGTGCATTTTTTTGATGCATGAAAAACGCAAAGAAAGTTGATCACATTAATGCCAATGGCATAGGTCACACCACTGCAGTCCGTTCCAGTGCGTTTCATAAAGGAAAAAAAAAATTGGTCATGCTGCATTTTTTAGGTACAGAACTGTACTGGACCGCAGTAAAACACATCAAAAATGCACCAAAGACGCACTGCAACACACTTGTCCTAAGTGAAAAGAGGGGGAAAAAAACACTGGACTGCATCAAAAACGCATCAAAAATGCACTGGAACACACTTGTCCTTCTCTTTGGTTAATAAAAAAGAGGGGTGAAAAAAAAGCACTGGACTGCATCAAAAACGTAACAAAAATGCACTGGAACGTGTCAAAAACGCGCATGCAGAAAAGCACCTGGAACACATCTAGACTGCGTTTCTATGGTGTGAACTAGGGCCAGTTTGTTCACTTTGATTTAATTGTCTGTGCTGCACTATTTAGCCAAATCTTTATCAAGATGTTGTGAGTCTGTAACTGTTTCAAATTGACCCTGTTTTTTAATTTTTAATTTCTTATTTTTTATTATTCTTTGTTTTGTTGATCAATAAAATTTAATGCAAAGTTTTGAGGTTTGTTTTGCGTTTTCTTTGCAACAAAAATTACAGCTGATTGGCATGTCAAAACAACAGGTGTGATTTGTCTACCCTGGTGCCTTCATGGTAGCATATGCATGTATTGTATTGTGTGCTGCCATGGAGAGTCACCAGGAAATGAAAAATACAGAGCGGTAAGTATTCAATTTTCCTTTTTTACTGCAGTGGTTCTCAGCCTCATTCCTCAAGTACCCCCAACAGGACATGTTTTGTGAATTTATCTCATGGAGAATTGCTGTCCAAAATACCAAACCATTAACTGTGATTTAAAGCACATGTGCAAGATGAAGGAAAACCTGCAAACATGGCCTGTTGGGGGTACTTGAGAAGCACTGATTTAGAGCACTGCACTTAAAAATAGCTCAAGGCAATACAATTCTAATTGTGGGCATTTTGAGGGAAATAAAAGTAAGTGTTAGAATCCCTGCTTGTGTTTTTTTATTTTTTATTATTAAAGGTTGGGCTTTGTGTCCCCTTGTAGTAAAATTGGCTTCACTTCCTGTCACACAGCTAAACAGGAAGTGAAGGTAAAACCCTACCAATGTCTTTTCTTGGGGACACACAGATCAATCTAACTAGTGTCCCCATTAAGCAAATTGCACTCTAGGACTTTGTTGTGTACACCCCAAATCATTGGGTAGTTTGGGGTTTAGTAAAGACAAATCCACTCTGCAGTAAAAGTGTAGCTGCTGAAAATCTGAGGGATCACTGGTCATTGTAACATCCAATCATGTAAAAGCAAAGATGGTGATTTTTTTGTTTGCATTTCCCTTTCGGATATCCAGCAAGTGCACTTGTAGTGCAAAGTAGATTTGCCTTTATTAAATAAACCCCAAAGTCAAAAAAAACTAATAATTTGGGGTGTAACCCGCAAAATGCTGGAGTGCAATGTACATAATGGGGAAAGTATTTAGATTGACCTGTGTGTCCCCAAGGAAGGACATTGGTAGGGATTTCCCCTCACTTCCTGTGTGGCTATGTGACAGGAAGTGAATTATTTGGAAGGATAAAGTGGCCAAATTTGGGAGTTGTCTTCACCCTATCAGGGGTGCAGACATCCCCAAAAACTGTCTAGACTTGTAATCCCTCTGCACTCTATCCCCAAGCAAAAATAAGAAAGGATTTCATTTAGTTTAACTTTGCAAAGACACATTCCTAAGTTGAATTGTGATGCATGTCAATGGCCCATTTAGACCCTGTTTAATCACTTGAGATCAGCGCTATAACTGATCGCCAGCCACAGCACGGTCCTCAATTGCCGGGAGTCCGTCAAACGTCGTCCCCTTCGCGCGTGCTGTGGTCACCGAGTCACTGAGACTCGGGTGATGACAGATCCAAGTAAGGGGCCGATCCCTGCCCTTTACCATGTGATCAGCTGTCAGCCAATGGCAGCTGATCACGTGATGTAAACAAAATCTGGGTAATGGTTTTTGTTTTATCCTTGTGCTGACAGCGTGAGCATAAAAAAAGGCAATCACCGGCTTATGTGCAGGGGACATCGGCCCCGAAGAGGAAGAGGCAATTCTGCGTCAGCTGTGACAATCAGTAGCCCCTGCCAGTGCCACCTATCAATGCCCACCACTGCTGCCAATCAGTGCCACCTAGCAGTGCTGCCTATCAGTGCCCATCACTGCCAACTATCATTGCCACCTAGCAGTGCCACTTCTCAATGCCCACCAGTGCCAACTAGCAATGCCACCTCTCAGTGCCCACCCTTGCCAACTTATCGGTGCCCATCAGTGCAGTCTCATCAGTGTACATCAATGAAGGAGTAAAATTACCTTTTGTCTAAATTTTCGAAATATTAACCACTTTCCTACCACCCACCGTCAAATGACGTCCTCGGCTTTGTGCGGTGACATCTGAATGATGCCTGCAGTTGCAGGCATCATTCAGATATCATTGTTTTCAGCCGGCGTTTCTGTGCACGATAAAAACGATCATAGCGACAGTTCCGCCGCCATCCGGTGCTTCTCCAGGCTCTCCCGTGCCATCTGGGGCTCGGAGAATGAATTGGCCAGCGCCGGATAGGAAGCATAGCGATAAATGATCTCTATGACCGTCGGAGGCTAGGGCGCGACTTTATGACATCACGCCGGGTTCCCGTATGTAATCCAAGCCGTGATCTCGGCTGTCAGCATGAGATTGGTCAAAAAAATTCACCAATCTCATGCTTTCCAGCCTGGAGGAGAGATGCGGGGTCTTATTGACCCTGCATCTCTCCATAAAGAGGACCTGTCACAATAGATTCCTATTACAAGGGATGTTTACATTCCTTGTAATAGGAAAAAAAGTGATCCAAAAAACAAAAAAGGTAAAAAAAGAGTAAGAAATACAAAAAAGGAAAAAACAAAAATAAAAATAATCAAAAAAAAGAAAAAACACCCATGTCCCCGGTAGCTCGCGCTCATAAGCGAACACACACGTAAGACCCGCCCACATATGTAAACGCCGTTCAAACCACACATGTGAGGTATTGCTGCGTGCGTTAGAACGAGTGCAACAATCCTAGCACTAGACCTCCTCTGTAATGCCAAAATGGTAACGTGTAAAAAAATTTAAAGCATCGCCTAGGGAGATTTTTAAGTATTGAAGTTTGGTGTTATTCTATGAGTGTGCCCAATTTTAAAGCGTGACGTGTTAGGTATCTATTTACTCAGCATAACAACATCTTTCACATTATCCCTAAAAATTGGGCTAACTTCACTGTTTTGTAATTTTTTTTTACATTCATGAAACCATTTATTTCCCAAAAAAAAGGCGTTTGAATTTTTTTTCCGCAAATACCGAGCGAGATAAAAATTTGCAATGACCGCCATCTTATTCCCTAGGGTGTCTGCTAAAAAAACATATATAATGTTTGGGGTTTTGAAGTAATTTTATAGCCATAAATGTATGATTTTTACATGAAGGAGGGAAGTGCCAGAATAGGCCCAGTGCTGAAGTGGTTAAAATATCAATTTTTTTTTTTTTAACTCGGTCTTTTGTATTTATAGAAAAAAAAAAACGCAGAGGTGATCAAATAGCACCAAAAGAAAGCTCTATTTGTGTGCCAAAAAATAATACATTTTCATTGGGTTACAGTGTTGTATGAGCACGCAATTGTCATTCAAAGTGCATCAGCACTGAAATGTGAAAATTGGTCTGGGCAGGAAAGGGGCTTAAGTGGCCAGTGCGCAAGTGGTTAATATAAGGCTACATGCACACGGACGTTTTTCAAGCCGCTTGTTTGAGCGTTTTTTGCAGCTTAAAAATGTCTCTCCATGTTAGCCTATGGCCTCATGGCCACCATGGCTTTTTTGAGCTGTAAATGGCATAGGTGTTTTTAGGCCCCATGTACACGGGACGCTGGTGCAAAGTGTTCAGAACTAAGTTTGAAAGCGGCGTTTAGAAAGGCTCGCTTTGTGCCGTTTGCATGCCGCGTTTTACCAGATTTGCGTCTATACGCGTTTAGTTAGGACGAGGAAGCCCGGGACCCCGCTAGCAAAATAGCTGGAAGAAGATAGCGGGGCGCCCGGCAGGAAGACCCCCGAAGACAACGAGGAAGCCCGGGACCCCGCTAGCAAAAGAGCTGGAAGAAGATAGCGGGGCGCCCGGCAGGAAGACCCCCGGAGCTGCCTAATAAATTACTTTAAAAACCTGTGTTGTGTTTTTTATTAACTTTTTTTTCCACCAGGTGAATGGGTAGGGGTACGATGTACCCCATACTCATTCACATAGGGTAGGGGGCTGGGATCTGGGGGCCCCCTTATTAAAGGGGGCTCCCAGATTCTGATAAGGCTCCCGGATTCCGATAAGCCCCCCGCCCGCAGACCCCGACAACCAACGGCCAGGGTTGTCGGGAAGAGGCCCTTGTCCCCATCAACATGGGGGCAGGGTGCTTTGGGGTGGGGGGGCCGCAGGTCGCCCCCCTGCCCCAAAGCACCCACCCCCCCATGTTGAGGGCATGCGGCCTGGTACGGTTCAGGAGGGAGGGGGGGCGCTTCCCCTGCAGCCTGCCAGGTTGTGTGCTCGGATAAGGGCCTGGTATGGATTTTGGGGGGGACCCCACGCCGTTTTTTTGGCTTAGGGGGTTTCCCTTTAAATCCATACCAGACCTAAGGGTCTGGTATGGATTTTGGGGGGACCCCCACTCCGTTTTTTCGGCTTAGGGGGTTCCCCTTAAAATCCATACCAGACCTAAGGGCCTGGTATGCTCCTGGAGGGGAACCCCCACGTCGTTTTTTTCCATTAAAATTCGGCGTGGAGTTCCCCTTCATGATTCATGCCAAACACGGGACAGCGAGGCTGCCGAGAACCAGCGCGATGCCATCGCACTGGAGACATTCTCGGCCAGCTAGTCGCCTCTAGGACACGACTTGAGCGGCTGCTTCACGCGCTCAGGTCGTGTCCAAGTTGCCTCGCAAAGTCGCGCTGTCCCTGTGTCAGCCGGCACACGAGTCGGATCCGCTTCATCCGACTTCCTGGGCGACCTCTATTCAAATCAATGGGCTGACATCTGTATTTACTATAACAGTGCGCCGCTGGTTCCTGCGCCAAGTGAAGGAGTTATCCGGCGCACCAATTAAGGTTAGAACCAGCGCAGCGCACTGTTATTAGTAAATCAGCCCCAATGAGTCAGTAATTTTCTTTAAAGGTTACAACTGCAACAGCAGATGCTGTGAATAGTGTGTGTTTCTATTAAAATGCCTGTTGGCAGCTACATTGTGTGTAAAGCGTTAACTGAGGAGTTAACCTGCCCCAGTGATCATCATTCTCCATCTGCTGGTGCTTAGATTGTTGTCCCAGAGCTGTAAAATCTCTGTGTGTAATATGTAACATTCCGGTCACATCAGTGTAATCTGAGAGTGTAATTGGTACAGCAGGGGCTAAAAACACACCCCTCCATTAACCACTTAACGACCACTCACTGTATATATACGTCGGCACAATGGCACCGACAGGCACAATCACGTACAGTGTACGTGATTGCCTTTGTACAGTTGGGGGGTCCAATCGGACCCCCCTTCTGTACAGTGAGCGGTCGGAATTCGTCTGGGACCGATCCGAGATGGGGGGGGCGGCCGTTCGATTCCGGCCACCCCCCGCGATCGCTCCCGGCGAATGAGAATGCCCCCTCTGCCTGTGTAATGTAAACACAGGCAGAGGAAGCAGGAGGAAGTGATGTCATCTCTTGTGCGGCGCTCACATATACCGAGCGCCGTACAAGAGAAGACATCAAGGTTAGTGCACAAACACTACACTAACACCAGCACACATAGGCACATAAATCGCCCCCCCCAGGCCCCCCCAGATCACCCCCCAGTCACAGTGTCACTGATTGCAGTGACCATTTATTTACTGATCACTGCAATCAGTGACATTTGTGACTGCAAAAGTGTCACTACAGTTTAGTTTTAGGTCCAGTGTAGCCCCCTAACCCCCCCTAATAAAGGTTTAACCCCTTGATCACCCCCCAGATAACCCTTTCACCCCCTAGCACCGCCAACACTAAGCGATCATTTTTCTGATCGCTGTCTTAGCGTCGGTGATGCAGATCGGTAGCCAGTAATTTTTTTTAGGTTCGCCGCAGGTTTTTATAGCGTCAGGTACCCCCATAAATTATCTAATAAAGGTTTAACCCCCTTGTTCACCCCCCAGGTAACCCTTTCACCCCCTATCACCACTGTCGCTAAGCGATCATTATTCTGATCGCTGTCTTACCGTCGGTGATGCAGATCGGTAGCCAGTATTTTTTTTTTAGGTTCGCCGCAGGTTTTTATAGCGTCAGGTACCCCCATAAATTATCTAATAAAGGTTTAACCCCCTTGATCGCCCCCCAGGTAACCCTTTCACCCCCTATCACCACTGTCGCTAAGCAATCATTTTTCTGATCGCTGTCTTAGCATCGGTGATGCAGATCGGTAGCCAGTAATTTTTTTTAGGTTTGCCGCAGGTTTTTATAGTGTCAGGTACCCCCATAAATTATCTAATAAAGGTTTAACCCCCTTGATCGCCCCCCAGGTAACCCTTTCACCCCCTATCACCACTGTCGCTAAGCGATCATTTTTCTGATCGCTGTCTTAGCGTCGGTGATGCAGATCGGTAGCCAGTAATTTTTTTTAGGTTTGCCGCAGGTTTTTATAGCGTCAGGTACCCCCATAAATTATCTAATAAAGGTTTAACCCCCTTGATCGCCCCCCAGGTAACCCTTTCACCCCCTATCACCACTGTCGCTAAGCGATCATTTTTCTGATCGCTGTCTTAGCGTCGGTGATGCAGATCGGTAGCCAGTAATTTCTTTTAGGTTCGCCAAAGGTTTTTATAGCGTCAGGTACCCCCATATATTATCTAATAAAGGTTTTAACCCCCTAATTGCCCCTAGTTAACCCTTTCACCAGTGATCATCATATAAGTGTTACGGGTGACGCTGGTTAGTTAGTTTGCTTTTTATAGTGTCAGGGCACCCGCCGTATATAACCCAATAAAGGTTTAACCCCCTGATCGCCCGGCGGGTGATATGAATTAGGTTTTAGCGTCAGAGAGGGTCTGCGTCACACCCCAGGCAGCGTCAGGTTAGTGCCTCCCTTAGTGGTATAGTATCTGATCAGATCAATATCTGATCTGATCAGATCTATACTAGCGTCCCCAGCAGTTTAGGGTTCCCAAAAACGCAATGTTAGCGGGATCAGCCCAGATACCTGCTAGCACCTGCGTTTTGCCCCTCCGTCCAGCCCAGGCCACCCAAGTGCAGTATCGATCGATCACTGTCACTTGCAAAACACAACACACATAACTGCAGCGTTCGCAGAGACAGGCCTGATCCCTGCGACTCCAGTGCTGTAGGAGGTGATTTCACCACCACAGTTAAAAAAAAAAAGCAAATATGCCGAAGCATTGGGGCAGCAGGGGCGGAGGAGTGATTTTGCTCCTAATGCCGCGTACATACGGTCGAAATTCCGACGGAGGCTTGCCCGTGGAAAAGTCCGACCATGTGTCTGCGGCATAACTTTTTTGCGGGAGGATGTCCCCATGCTTCGGCATATATAAATGGTGCATGTATGCCCATCATTAGAAGTGGGTGGATGAAGGGCGGTATTCTAATGGTGGGCATACCCACCCGATCAATCTCTTTTTTCGTTCAGCCAACTGGCTGCATGAAAAAAAAAGATTACAATACATGTCCAACAAGGACCAGCAACGTACTGGTATGTTGCTGGCTTTGAATGGTTATACCAGATTGATGCCTGCGGGTTTAGGTATCATCTTGGTATCATTCTTTTCAGCCAGCGGCCGGCTTTCATGTAAAAGCAATCCTAGTGGCTAATTAGCCTCTGGACTGCTTTTACAAGCAGTGGGAAGGAATGTCCCCCCCCCGGATATAAAAAGTGCCATTGGGAAATTGGGAAAGCATTTTATCACACCGATCTTGGTGTGGTCAGATGCTTTGAGGGCAGAGGAAAGATCTAGGGTCTAGACCCCAGTATTTTCAAAAAAAGAGTACCTGTCACTACCTATTGCTATCATAAGGGATATTTACATTCCCTGAGATAACAATAAAAATGATAAAAAAATAAAAAAAATATGGAAGGAACAATTTAAAAATAAAATAAAAAAGCAAAATTAATAATAAAAAAAAAAAAAAAAGCACCCCTGTCCTGCCCTGCTCTTGCCCAATGGCGAACGCAAGCGTCGGTCTGGCGTCATATGTAAACAGCAATTGCACCATGCATGTGAGGTATCACCGCGAAGGTCAGATCGAGGGCAGTGATTTTAGCAGTAGACCTCCTCTGTAAATCTAACGGGGTAACCCGTAAAGGCTTTTAAAGGCTTTTAAAAATGTATGTAGTTTGTCGCCAATGCACGTTTGTGCGAAATTTTAAAGCATGTCGTGTTTGGTATCTATGTACTCGGCCTAAGATCATCTTTTTTATTTCATCAAACATTTGGGCAATATAGTGTGTTTTAGTGCATTAAAATTAAAAAAAGTGTACTTTTTCCCCAAAAAATGCGTTTGAAAAATCGCTGCGCAAATACTGTGTAGAAAAAAAAAATGCAACACCCACCATTTTATTCTGTAGGGCCTTTGCTTTAAAAATATATATAATGTTTGGGGGTTCAACATAATTTTCTTGCAAAAAAAAAAATGTTTTCATGTAAACAAAAAGTGTCAAAAAGGGCTTTGTCTTCAAGTGGTTAGAAGAGTGGATGTAAGCTTCCTAATGTTGTGTATAAAATGCCAGAACAGTTCAAAACCCCCCCAAATGACCCCATTTTGGAAAGTAGACACCCCAAGCTATATACTGAGAGGCATGTCGAGTCCATGGAATATTTTATATGTTGACACAAGTTGCAGAAAAAAGAATTTTTTTTTTTTTTTGCACAAAGTTGTCACTAAATGATATATTGCTCAAACATGCCATGGGCATATGTGGAATTACACCCCAAAATACATTCTGTTGCTTCTCCTGAGTACGGGGATACCACATGTGTGAGACTTTTTGGGAGCCTAGCCGCGTACGGGACCCCAAAAACCAATCACCGCCTTCAGGCTTTCTAAGGGTGTAAATTTTTGATTTCACTTCTCACTGCCTATCACAGTTTCGGAGGCCATGGAATGCCCAGATGGCACAAAACCCCCCAAATGACCCCATTTTGGAAAGTAGACACCCCAAGCTATTTGCTGAGAGGTATTGTGAGTATTTTGCAGATCTCGCTTTTTGTCACAAAGTTTTGAAAATTGAAAAAAAAAAAAAAAAAAAAAATGTCTTTCTTCATTTTCAAAAACAAATGAGAGCTGTAAAATACTCACCATGCCTCTCAGCAAACAGCTTGGGGTGTCTACTTTCCAAAATGGGGTCATTTGGGGGGTTTTGTGCTATTTTGGCATTTTATGGCCTTCGAAACTGTGATAGGTAGTGAGGAGTCAAATCAAAAATTTGTGCCTAGAAATCCTGAAGGCGGTGCTTGGTTTTCGGGGTCCTGTACGCGGCTAGGCTCCTAAAAAGTCCCACACATGTGGTATCCCCGTACTCAGGAGAAGCAGCAAAATGTATTTTGGGGTGCAATTCCACATATAACCATGGCATGTGTGAGCAATATATCATTTAGTGACAACTTTTTGTATTTTTTTTTTTTTTTTTGTCATTATTCAATCACTTGGGACAAAAAAAAAAATATTCAATGGGCTCAACAGGCCTCTCAGCAATTTCCTTTGGGTGTCTACTTTCTAAAATGGGGTCATTTGGGGGGGTTTTGTGCTATTTTGGCATTTTATGGCCTTCAAAACTGTGATAGGTAGTGAGGAGTGAAATCAAAAATTTGCGCCCTTAGAAATCCTGAAGGCAGTGCTTGGTTTCCGGGGTCCCGTACGTGGCTAGACTCCTAAAAAGTCCCACACATGTGGTATCCCCGTACTCAGGAGAAGCAGCAGAATGTATTTTGGGGTGCAATTCCACATATAACCATGGCATGTGTGAGCAATATATCATTTAGTGACAACTTTTTGTAATTTTATTTTTTTTTGTCATTATCCAATCACTTGGGACAAAAAAAAAAAAATATTCAATGGGCTCAACATGCCTCTCAGCAATTTCCTTGGGGTGTCTACTTTCCAAAATGGGGTCATTTGGGGGGGTTTTGTACTGCCCTGCCATTTTAGCACCTCAAGAAATGAGATAGGCAGTCATAAATTTAAAGCTGTGTAAATTCCAGAAAATGTACCCTAGTTTGTAAACGCTATAACTTTTGCGCAAACCAATAAATATACGCTTATTGACATTTTTTTTACTAAAGACATGTGGCTGAATACATTTTGGCCTAAATGTATGACTAAAATTGAGTTTATTCGATTTTTCTTATAACAAAAAGTAGAAGATATCATTTTTTTTCAAAATGTTCGGTCTATTTCCGTTTATATCGCAAAAAATAAAAATCACAGAGGCAATCAAATACCATTAAAAGAAAGCTCTATTTGTGGGAAGAAAAGGACGCAAATTTCGTTTCGGTATAAACATTGCATGTCCGCACAATTTACAGTTAAAGCAGCGCAGTGCAAAATTCTGAAATCACCTTTGGTCCTTTAGCTACCAAATGGTCCGGGGCTTAAGTGGTTAATAAGTGCTTACCTTTGACATGCAGGCCAGAGAGAGGGCCATTGAAAGAAAGAATCTTCACGTCTTGAAAGAAATACAAGCATGAAGTACCACAATAGCACTGGCTGCACGTCGTTGCTCTGGACCGGCTCTTGTAGTCTCCACAAAGGGGGCATGTGACAAGGTGATAAAGACAGTTATCATCCAGTGCTCGAACAAGGACCTTCATGGCAGGATCACCAGGAATTATTTCAAAAAAAGCTGCAGACATTAAAAATTTGAAAAATTACTTTTGGAATTATATCAAGATTGTGAGATTTTAATGCCAGAGAGTCCCGGAGCAGAGACAGCAAAGAATGAGCGCAGGGACGGCATGACAGGTGGGACAGGCAGCAGCTCATCAAGGGCTGTGGTGCTTTAAGGAAGGGGGAGTGGTCTAGGGGCCGGGAGGAGTGTCAGCAGAAGTTCAGTGTGGGGAGGAAGTGACGTTGCATCATTCCTCAAGGACGCACGAGGAAGAAGCTTGTAGTGAAGCCTCCTGCTGGTATGGCCGCAATCATGGAGGAACTGAGAGCGGTGTTAGCTGCGCAGGGCGCAGAGTGGTTACAGGACCAGGCAGCAGCGGTCCTGGAGGAGCAGGCGGCGGTACCCTCCGGGGGGGTAATACAGCGACACGCACTAGGCGGTCCAGGCCGCCTGAGCGGTACAGCCCTGACACCTCCCCAAGTACAGAAAATTCCGTTTGGAGACCCAACAGGGGCCCTCCGGCTGCACCCACGTCGCACACAGCCTGTGTTGGCGGGGGGGCCGGGAGGAATCCGCGCCGTGGACGGAGCTCGGCGGTGGGGGAGACGAGCGTCTCTCTTGTCCCCCCCCCCGCGCGTCGGAGATGCAGGGACATCGCGGCCGAGGCTGCGAGGGATGGTCGGAGCAGTCGTGCGGCCCTGCGTGGAGGACCCAGTTCACGGGCCGGTGGCCTGGAGGCGGTGGCGGCCAGGGGTCCGGTGGTGCCGGCGGGACGAACGGTGAGGGGTACAGTGTTGACAAGGGTGAATGGAAGAGATCGAGCGGATGACACCCGTGCCAGGGGGCGGACCCGGAGTCCATCGGTGGAGGTCGCGAGTGGGTCGGGCGTGCCAGGATCGAGGGGACGGGACGCACAGCCACGCCGGCCCTTGTCCACCGGGTCGCGTCCGCACGGGGTGCACCCAGCACATGTGGCGGCAGTAGCGGGTGACGACAGGTCGGAGGGTGATCTTTCCGGGTCGGATGGTGGCGAGGACTCGGGACAACAAGCAGCGATGGATTCCAGTCCAAGGCAGCCCAGTAAGTCAAATTCTACTGCTACTATTTGTACACTTTTGCAGGATTTATTGGGACAAAGTAGTGTTGGGGGGGGTTCAGTTATGGGGGGGTCACCAGGGGCGCTTTTTTCCCCGTCAAGGCAGGGGGCTGCGGGGGAGGCGCAGGATTTGTGGTCTGGGTTAAGAGAGTTGGTCAGGCGGTTTGAGCTGGGCAGTTGCGACACGGGGTCGCCCACGGGGGCGTGGGTTCAGCGAGGGGGTTCATCTCAGGCAGTCGTGGCGGGCGGGGTGCCGGCGGCCGCGCCGTTAGCCTCTGGTGTACCTGTGGGTGGGGTGACAGGAACGGTGCAGGCCCCCTTACTGGGGGAGGCTACCGCGGCGGGCGCTCAGGATGCTTCAGGGGAGAAGAAAAAGGAGGCGGTCAGGCTGGCGGATGCCGCAAAAAACGAGATGTATATTTGTTTTGAAGCGCCGTTGGGAGCTCACCTCAAGGTGGACGCCAGAGAGAACATCTGGAAGGGTGAGTATGTGGAGATCTTTATGTTGCTCCCCTTAGAGAAATTCAACCTGAATAGGGTAAAGCCTGAGGAGAGCAAGAAGGAGGACGAGGAAAAGCGTAGTTGTCGTCTTATTCCCCGCACATTCACTAAATGGTTGCAAGCATTTGTGATCATGGCCTGCGTGATAGGGGAGAAGGCCCCGGAGCATTGTTCTGGGCTGTTCATTTACTTGGAGGCCGTTTGCGAAGGATACCGGACGTATGGTGGGGTAGCTTGGTTGCGGTACGATGAGCAGTTCCGGCAAAGGATGGCCATCAGACCAGGGCTGCGTTGGGATTAGTGATGAGCCGAACACCCCTGGGTTCGGTTCGCACCAGAACCCGCGAACGGACCGAAAGTTCGCACGAACATTAGAACCCTATTAAATACAATGGATGCGAACGTTCGGATTCTAAAGTGCTAATTATAACGACTATTATCCATGTTATTGTCCGAAACAGAGTTTGGGAACCCGGCTTCTGCACCAGGGGACATGTATCAATGCAAAAAGAAGTTTTAAAAACGGACGTTTTCCGGGAGCAGTCATTTTAATGATGCATAAAGTGAAAAAAAAAAAGTCAAATATTCCTTTAACCACTTAAGCCCCGGACCATTTCGGGCCATTAGGACCAGGCCTGTTTTTGGGATTCGGCACTGCGCTGCTTTAACTGTAAATTGTGCGGACATGCAATGTTGTACCCAAATGAAATTTGCGTCCTTTTCTTCCCACAAATAGAGCTTTCTTTTAATGGTATTTGATTGCCTCTGCGATTTTTATTTTTTGCGATATAAACGGAAAAAGACCGAAAATTTTGAAAAAAAATGATATTTTCTACTTTTTGTTATAAGAAAAATCGAATAAACTCAATTTTAGTCAGACATTTAGGCCAAAATGTATTCAGCCACATGTCTTTAGTAAAAAAAATGTCAATAAACGTATATTTATTGGTTTGCGCAAAAGTTATAGCGTTTACAAACTAGGGTACATTTTCTGAAATTTACACAGCTTTAAATTTATGACTGCCTATCTCATTTCTTGAGGTGCTAAAATGGCAGGGCAGTACAAAACCCCCCCAAATGACCCCATTTTGGAAAGTAGACACCCCAAGGAAATTGCTGAGAGGCATGTTGAGCCCATTGAATATTTTTTTTTTTGTCCCAAGTGATTGAATAATGACAAAAAAAAAAAAAAATTACAAAAAGTTGTCACTAAATGATATATTGCTCACACATGCCATGGTTATATGTGGAATTGCACCCCAAAATACATTTTGCTGCTTCTCCTGAGTACGGGGATACCACATGTGTGGGACTTTTTAGGAGCCTGGCCACGTACGGGACCCCGGAAACCAAGCACCGCCTTCAGGATTTCTAAGGGCGCAAATTTTTGATTTCATTCCTCACTACCTATCACAGTTTCGAAGGCCATAAAATGCCAAAATAGCACAAAACCCCCCCAAATGACCCCATTTTAGAAAGTAGACACCCCAAGGAAATTGCTGAGAGGCCTGTTGAGCCCGTTGAATATTATTTTTTTTTGTCCCAAGTGATTGAATAATGACAAAAAATAAAAATAAAAAATAAATTACAAAAAGTTGTCACTAAATGATATATTGCTCACACATGCCATGGTTATATGTGGAATTGCACCCCAAAATACATTTTGCTGCTTCTCCTGAGTACAGGGATACCACATGTGTGGGACTTTTTAGGAGCCTAGCCGCGTACGGGACCCCGAAAACCAAGCACCGCCTTCAGGATTTCTAGGCACAAATTTTTGATTTCACTCCTCACTACCTATCACAGTTTCTAAGGCCATAAAATGCCAAAATAGCACAAAACCCCCCCAAATGACCCCATTTTGGAAAGTAGACACCCCAAGCTATTTGCTGAGGAGGCATGGTGAGTATTTTACAGCTCTCATTTGTTTTTGAAAATGAAGAAAGAAAATTTTTTTTTTTTTTTTTTTTTTTTTTAAATTTTCAAAACTTTGTGACAAAAAGCGAGATCTGCAAAATACTCACAATACCTCTCAGCAAATAGCTTGGGGTGTCTACTTTCCAAAATGGGGTCATTTGGGGGGGTTTTGTGCCATCTGGGCATTCCATGGCCTCCGAAACTGTGATAGGCAGTGAGAAGTAAAATCAAAAATTTACACCCTTAGAAAGCCTGAAGGCGGTGCTTTGTTTTTGGGGTCCCGTACGCGGCTAGGCTCCCAAAAAGTCTCACACATGTGATATCCCTGTACTTAGGAGAAGCAACAGAATTTATTTTGGGGTGTAATTCCACATATGCCCATGGCATGTTTGAGCAATATATCATTTAGTGACAACTTTGTGCAAAAAAAAAATTAAAAAAAAAAAATTGTCTTTTTTCCGCAACTTGTGTCAACATATAAAATATTCCATGGACTCGACATGCCTCTCAGTATATAGCTTGGGGTGTCTACTTTCCAAAATGGGGTCATTTGGGGGGGTTTTGAACTGTTCTGGCATTTTATACACAACATTAGGAAGCTTACATCCACTCTTCTAACCACTTGCAGACAAAGCCCTTTTTGACACTTTTTGTTTACATGAAAACATATTTTTTTTTTGCAAGAAAATTATGTTGAACCCCCAAACATTATATATATTTTTAAAGCAAAGGCCCTACAGATTAAAATGGTGGGTGTTGCATTTTTTTTTTCTACACAGTATTTGCGCAGCGATTTTTCAAACGCATTTTTTGGGGAAAAAATACACTTTTTTTAATTTTAATGCACTAAAACACACTATATTGCCCAAATGTTTGATGAAATAATAAAGATGATCTTAGGCCGAGTACATAGATACCAAACACGACATGCTTTAAAATTTCGCACAAACGCGCATTGGCGACAAACTACATACATTTTTAAAAGCCTTTAAAAGCCTTTACAGATTACCCAGTTAGATTTACAGAGGAGGTCTACTGCTAAAATGACTGCCCTCGATCTGACCTTCGCGGTGATACCTCACATGCATGGTGCAATTGCTGTTTACATATGACGCCAGACCGACGCTTGCGTTCGCCATTGGGCAAGAGCAGGGCAGGACAGGGGTGCTTTTTTTTTTTTTTTTTTTTTTTTTTATTATTAATTTTGCTTTTTTATTTTATTTTTAAATTGTTCCTTACATATATTTTTTTTTTTATAATTTTTATTGTTATCTCAGGGAATGTAAATATCCCCTATGATAGCAATAGGTAGTGACAGGTACTCTTTTTTTGAAAAAACTGGGGTCTTCTAGACCCTAGATCTTTCCTCTGCCCTCAAAGCATCTGACCACACCAAGATCGGTGTGATAAAATGCTTTCCCAATTTCCCAATGGCGCTTTTTATATCCGGGGGGGGGGACATTCCCTCCCACTGCTTGTAAAAGCAGTCCAGAGGCTAATTAGCCGCTGTGATTGCTTTTACATGAAAGCCGGCCGCTGGCTGAAAAGAATGATACCAAGATGATGCCTAAACCCGCAGGCATCAATCTGGTATAACCATTCAAAGTCCAGCAACATACCAGTACGTTGCTGGTCCTTGTTGGACATGTATTGTAATCTTTTTTTTTCATGCAGCCTGTTGGCTGAACGAAAAAAGAGATTGATCGGTGGGTATGCCCACCATTAGAATACCGCCCTTCATCCACCCACTTCTAATGATGGGCATACATGCACCATTTATATATGCCGAAGCATGGGGGCATCCTCCCGCAAAAAAGTTATGCCGCACACACATGGTCAAACGTTTCCACGGGCAAGCCTCCGTCGGAATTTCGACCGTATGTATGCGGCATTAGGAGCAAAATTGCTCCTCCGCCCTGCTGCCCCTGCTGCCCCCATGCTTCGGCATATATGCTTTTTTTTTTTTAACTGTGGTGGTGAAATCACCTCCTACAGCACTGGAGTCGCAGGGATCAGGCCTGTCTCTGCGAACGCTGCAGTTATGTGTGTTGTGTTTTGTAAGTGACAGTGATCGATCGATACTGCACTTGGGTGGCCTGGGCTGGACGGAGGGGCAAAACGCAGGTGCTAGCAGGTATCTGGGCTGATCCCGCTAACACTGCGTTTTTGGGAACCCTAAACCGCTGGTATAGATCTGATCAGATCAGATATTGATCTGTTCAGATACTATACCACTAAGGGGGGTGTATGCTTTACGCGTGGGTGTTAGCGTTACTGGCACTAACCTGACGCTGCCTGGGGTGTGACGCAGACCCTCTCTGACGCTAAAACCTAATTGATATCACCCACCGGGCGATCAGGGGGTTAAACCTTTATTGGGTTATATACGGCGGGTGCCCTGACACTATAAAAAGCAAACTAACTAACCAGCGTCACCCGTAACACTTATATGGTGATCACTGGTGAAAGGGTTAACTAGGGGCAATTAGGGGGTTAAAACCTTTATTAGATCATATTTGGGGGTACCTGACGCTATAAAAACCTGCGGCGAACCTAAAAAAAATGACTGGCTACCGATTGGCATCACCGACACGAAGACAGCGATCAGAAAAACGATCGCTTAGTGACAGTGGTGATAGAAGGTGAAAGGGTTACCTGGGGGGCGATCAAGGGGGTTAAACCTTTATTAGATAATATATTGGGGTACCCGACGCTATAAAAACCTGCGGCGAACCTAAAAAAAATTACTGGCTACCGATCGCCATCACTGATGCTAAGACAGCCATCAGAAAAATGATCGCAT
Source organism: Rana muscosa (assembly GCA_029206835.1). Lineage (NCBI taxonomy): Eukaryota > Metazoa > Chordata > Amphibia > Anura > Ranidae > Rana > Rana muscosa. The sequence goes on from CM055121.1 coordinate 358,066,095, forward strand.
AGCGACAGCGGTGATAGGGGGTGAAAGGGTTACCTGGGGGGCGATCAAGGGGGTTTAACCTTTATTAGATAATATATTGGGGTACCTGACGCTATAAAAACCTGCGGCGAACCTAAAAAAAATTACTGGCTACCGATCGCCATCACTGATGCTAAGACAGCATCAGAAAAACGATCGATTAGCGACAGCGGTGATAGGGGGTGAAAGGGTTACCTGGGGGGCGATCAAGGGGGTTAAACCTTTATTAGATAATATATTGGGGTACCCGACGCTATAAAAACCTGCGGCGAACCTAAAAAAAATTACTGGCTACCGATCGCCATCACTGATGCTAAGACAGCCATCAGAAAAATGATCGCATAGAGACAGCGGTGATAGGGGGTGAAAGGGTTACCTGGGGGGGCGATCAAGGGGGTTTAACCTTTATTAGATAATATATTGGGGTACCTGACGCTATAAAAACCTGCGGCGAACCTAAAAAAAATTACTGGCTACCGATCGCCATCACTGATGCTAAGACAGCATCAGAAAAATGATCGATTAGCGACAGCGGTGATAGGGGGTGAAAGGGTTACCCTGGGGGGCGATCAAGGGGGTTGAACCTTTATTAGATAATATATTGGGGTACCCGACGCTATAAAAACCTGCGGCGAACCTAAAAAAAATTACTGGCTACCGATCGCCATCACTGATGCTAAGACAGCCATCAGAAAAATGATCGCATAGCGACAGCGGTGATAGGGGGTGAAAGGGTTATCTGGGGGGTGATCAGGGGGTTAAACCTTTATTAGGGGGGGTTAGGGGGCTACACTGGACCTAAAACTAAACTTTAGTGACACTTTCACAGTCACAAATGTCACTGATTGCAGTGATCACTAAATAAATGGTCACTGCAATCAGTGACACTGTGACTGGGGGCTGGGGGGTGATCTGGGGGGTGATCTGGGGGGGTCTGGGGGTCCTGGGGGGGGCGATTAGTGTTCCTATGTGTCCTGGTGTCAGTGTAGTGTTGTGCTCACTGACCTGATGTCTTCTCTTGTACGGCGCTCGGTATATGTGAGCGCCGCACAGGAGATGACATCACTTCCTCCTGCCTCCTCTGTCTGAAACAGACAGAGGAGGCATTTCCATTCGCCGGGAGCGATCGCGAGGGGGGGGCCGGAATCGAAAGGCCGCCCCCTCATCTGGGATCGCTCCCGGTGAAGTAACGACCGCTCACGGCACAGAAGGGGGGTCCGGATGGACCCCCCAACTGTACAAAGGCAGTCACGTAGATCTACGTGATTCTGCCTGTCCGTGCCATTCTGCCGACGTAAATCGGCGGTGGGCGGTCGTTAAGTGGTTAAATATTGTACCTGGGGGGTGTCTAAAGTATGCCTGTGAAGTGCCACGTGTTTCCCGTGTTTAGAACTGTCCCTGCACAAAATAACATTTCTAAAGGGAAAAAAGTCATTTAAAACTGCTTGCGGCTTTAATGCAATGTCTGGTCCCGGTAATATGGATGAAAATCTTTAGGAAAAATGGCATAGCTACCACATCAACCCCCCCCCCCCCACCCCAGCCCATTACCAGCCCCTTTGGGTCTTGTATGGATATTAAGGGGAACCCTGCACACAAAATAAAAAAGGACCTATATACTCTGAACAGCCGTATACAGGCGGTGCATACAAGACAGGGACTGTAGGTTTGTTCTTATGTAGAATCTGTTTATAATTTTGAACAGCTGCATTGTTTAAGTGGAGCTCCATGGCAAATTCCTTTTTTTTAGCTTTTTGTAAAACATAGGGAACGGTTATCACCCCTGTCACATTTTTTTTGCTGTCTGTGCCCCTGTTCAGAACATTTCACCTCACTTTGCGTCCCAATGACAACTGTTTTTGAAATGTGGTGTTTTTATTGAAACAAGGATTGGTGATAAAGCATCAGTAGAGAGGAGACACCTTTCTCCCATATTAATTCTTAAAGGAGAGAATTTTCCTTCCAAGGGGTAGATTTCCTCTCACTTCCTGTTGTCTTCTTCCGTTTGCAAGTAGTAGTAGTTTGTAAGTTGGATGTTTGAAAGTAGGGACCTTCCGTATATACTCTGCAGAAATTGGCCCCTTAGGTGTTGGTGTTGGCACAACACTGAAAGCACTCACAGTTATTATTGGTGGGTGCTGAAACGCCCTGCTGTCAAGTATAATATCAGGAATTGTAATAACATATAATTGTTGATCAGTGGTAGTAAAAATTGGGCCTTTGATGGTGGTGCTGGTGCCACAACACTGTAAGGCCTGACAGTTACTCTTGGTGGGTGCAGCAATGGTCCCTGCTGTGAATTATTAGATCAATAATTATAATTGCATGCCCCTGTTGAACAGGGGCTGAAAAATTGGGCCTTTGGTGGTGGTGGTGGTGGTGATGGTGGTGCTGGTGCCACAACACTGTAAGGCCTGACAGTTACTCTTGGTGGGCGCAGCAATGGTCCCTGCTGTGAATTATTAGATCAATAATTATAATTGCATGCCCCTGTTGAACAGGGGCTGAAAAATTGGGCCTTTGGTGGTGGTGGTGATGGTGGTGCTGGTGCCACAACACTGTAAGACCTGACAGTTACTCTTGGTGGGCGCAGCAATGGTCCCTGCTGTGAATTATTAGATCAATAATTATAATTGCATGCCCCTGTTGAACAGGGGCTGAAAAATTGGGCCTTTGGTGGTGGTGGTGGTGGTGATGGTGGTGCTGGTGCCACAACACTGTAAGGCCTGACAGTTACTCTTGGTGGGCGCAGCAATGGTCCCTGCTGTGAATTATTAGATCAATAATTATAATTGCATGCCCCTGTTGAACAGGGGCTGAAAAATTGGGCCTTTGGTGGTGGTGGTGGTGGTGATGGTGGTGCTGGTGCCACAACACTGTAAGGCCTGACAGTTACTCTTGGTGGGCGCAGCAATGGTCCCTGCTGTGAATTATTAGATCAATAATTATAATTGCATGCCCCTGTTGAACAGGGGCTGAAAAATTGGGCCTTTGGTGGTGGTGGTGGTGGTGATGGTGGTGCTGGTGCCACAACACTGTAAGGCCTGACAGTTACTCTTGGTGGGCGCAGCAATGGTCCCTGCTGTGAATTATTAGATCAATAATTATAATTGCATGCCCCTGTTGAACAGGGGCTGAAAAATTGGGCCTTAGGCACTGGTGGCACAACACTGCAACCCCTCACAGATACTGTACTTCTGGTTCATCTTGATGAAAGTCAGTCGATCAACCGAGTCGGTGGACAGGCGCACCCTGTGATCCGTGACAAATCCTCCAGCAGCACTGAAAGAACGCTGGATGCAGGACAGGCCAGTAGCTCAATTGCATACTGTGCAAGCTCTGGCCAGTGATCCATCCTCAAGACCCAGTAAGCCAGAGGATTTTCGGTGGGGAAGGTGTCCAAGTCTGACCTTGCCCCTAGGTATTCCTGGACCATGTATATCAGACGCTGGCGATGGTTGCTGGAACCGATCATACTTTGGGGCTGCGGACTAAAGAATTGTCTGAACGCATCGGTCAGACGGCCACCTTCCCCACCGCTCCTTCTTTGACTGCCCGAAGCCTCAGCAACTCGTTGTCCAGGACCAGGAGTTTGTAACCTCACAGTCTCTGGGAACGCGTTGCACAGACCTTTCTGCAAGGCCTCCCGGAGTTGTCTCATCCTCTGCTCCCTCTGCGACGGTACGATAAGGTCCGCAACCTTACCCTTGTACCGTGGATCAAGGAGAGTGGCCAGCCAGTAATGGTCCCTCTCCTTGATCCGAAGAATACGAGGATCCTTCCGCAGACTTTGCAGGATCAGGGAGGCCATGCAGCGTAGGTTAGCTGAGGCATTCAGTCCGGAGTCCTCTGGGTCACTAAGGACGACATGATCCGCAGCCACCTCCTCCCAGCCACGTACAAGTCCACTGGTTTCTTGGGACTGTAAATCATCCCTAAAAGACTGCTGCTGATGATGCTGAGTGCCAGCCTCCACCTCCATGCTGACACAATCCTCCTCCTCCTCCTCCTCCTCTTCCTGTGCGATGGGTGGGACAGAAGGAACACTGTCTGGGTAAAGGGGGCCTTGAGAGGCAAGGAAGTCCTCCTCTTCCTGCCTCTGTTCTGCCTCAAGTGCCCTGTCCATTATTCCACGCAGCGTGTGCTCCAACAGGTGGACAAGAGGTACAGTGTCACTGATGCATGCACTGTCACTGCTCACCATCCTCGTGGCCTCCTCAAATGGTGCCAGGACAGTGCATGCATCCCTGATCATGCCCCACTGGCGTGGTGAAAAAAACCCGAGCTCCCCTGACCCTGTCCTGGTGCCGTAGTCGCACAGGTACTCATTGATGGCCCTCTGCTGCATGTGCAGCTGCTGCAGCATGGCCAACGTTGAGTTCCACCTGGTGGGCATGTCACATATAAGGCGGTTCTTGGGCAGGTTCAACTCCTTTTGAAGCTCAGCCAGGCGAGCACTGGCATTATAAGATCTGCGGAAATGCACACAGACTTTCCTGGCCTGTCTCAGGACATCCTGTAAGCCCGGGTACCTGCCCAAGAACCGCTGCACCACCAGGTTAAGGACGTGAGCCATACAGGGCACATGGGTCAGTTGTCCCTGTCGGAGGGCGGAGAGGAGGTTGGTGCCATTGTCGCAAACCACCATTCCTGGCTTAAGCTGGCGTGGCGTCAACCACCTCTCGGCCTGCCCCTGCAGAGCAGACAGGACCTCTGCCCCAGTGTGGCTCCTGTCCCCCAAACACACCAGCGCAAGCACGGCATGGCATCTTTTTGCCTGCGTACTTGCGTAGCCCCTTGAACGCCTACGGAGCACCGCTGGTTCCGAGGACAAACCACAGGAAGAGGCCATGGAGGAAGAAGAAGAGGAGGGGGTGGAGGAGAGAGGTGTGTCACAACCAGTAGTAGCATTTTGGAGGCGTGGCGGTGGAACAACCTCCAACACTACTGCACCTTGTCCTGCATCCTTCCCAGCTGCCAAAAGAGTGACCCAATGGGCCGTGAAAGAAAGGTAACGTCCCTGTCCATGCCTGCTGGACCATGAGTCAGCGGTAATATGCACCTTACCGCTGACCGCCCTGTCCAGCGAGGCCAAGACATTGCCTTCCACATGCCTGTAGAGAGCCGGAATAGCCTTCCGTGCGAAAAAGTGGCGTTTGGGAACCTGCCACTGAGGAACCGCACATTGCATAAACTCACGGAAGGGGGCCGAGTCTACCAACTGAAAAGGCAGCAGTTGAAGCGCTAGCAATTTAGCCAAGCTAGCATTCAACCGCTGGGCAGTGTTGCCAACCCCCTGAAGTGAAATTTACTGGCAAGGATGCCAAAATTTCTGTACGGCACCAATTTCTTACTGGCAAAAATAATGAAGATTACTGGCAGAGCCGCATTTTTTACTGACGCTGCAAAAAAGTACCTAAAATTACAGTTTTTACTGCTAAACAGTGCAAATATCATTATTTCAACTATAAACACACAGCTAATGCTAATATCAATGTGTTTCAGTTAAACAAAAGTAAAAAAACATATTTCTCAATTCACATGAAGGTTAGGAGGATACTATAACCCAGCCAGCACAGAGTTCCCTCTTACATCAGAGTCTGCAGGATGCCCCCTTACAGCGCAAGGGAACTCTTATGTAAAGGGGAACGCTGCAGATCATGATGTAAGGGGGAACTCTGATGTGGAGGGGGGCTCTGGTGAATAGAGACCACCTTCCACAGAGTGAATACACTAAGGTAATGGGGGGGGGTACTAATATAGAGGGGGACCTTTTATATCAGTGCCCCCTTACATTATTGTATTTACTCCCCTCCTTAGATCAGTGCCCCCCCCCCACAGACTGGCCTGGCGGCGCTGTCACTGACCTGCTCTCAGGTCCACAGTGCGGGGCTCAGTCAGACGGCTCCAGCTTGGTGGCTCTGATCTACTCTCCACAGTCCAGACGTCCATTTCTTCCCGTAACCCCCATCACGGCGCTCCCACTCTTGACATCTTTCTAGGATCCCCTCAGAGACTGCAGACATAAAAGACAGGAGATGGTCAGAGGCTGCGGACACGATACAGGAGGTGGACAGAGGCTGCGGACACACTACAGGAGGGGGACAGAGGCTGCGGACATGACACAGGAGGGGTGACAGAGGCTGCGGACATGACACAGGAGGGGTGACAGAGGCTGCGGACATGACACAGGAGGGGTGACAGAGGCTGCGGACATGACACAGGAGGGGTGACAGAGGCTGCGGACATGACACAGGAGGGGTGACAGAGGCTGCGGACATGACACAGGAGGGGTGACAGAGGCTGCGGACATGACACAGGAGGGGTGACAGAGGCTGCGGACATGACACAGGAGGGGGACAGAGGCTGCGGACATGACACAGGAGGGGTGACAGAGGCTGCGGACATGACACAGGAGGGGGACAGAGGCTGCGGACATGACACAGGAGGGGTGACAGAGGCTGCGGACATGACACAGGAGGGGTGACAGAGGCTGCGGACATGACACAGGAGGGGTGACAGAGGCTGCAGACATGACACAGGAGGGGGACAGAGGCTGCGGACATGACACAGGAGGGGTGACAGAGACTGCGGACATGACACAGGAGGGGGACAGAGGCTGCGGACATGACACAGGAGGGGTGACAGAGGCTGCGGACATGACACAGGAGGGGTGACAGAGGCTGCGGACATGACACAGGAGGGGGACAGAGGCTGCGAACATGATAGGGTCCTCCTTACCCCCTCACAGTGGCCTCCTCCTCTGTCCACCATCATATAACTTCTCCTCCACATCATCAGTATGCTGTGTCCTCCTCCTGTGCCCCTTTCACCTCTCCACAGGTCAGGGCAGCTCTGACATGTGGAGAGGTGAAAAGGGCACGGAAGGAGGACACAGCATACTGATGATGTGGAGGAGAAGTTATATGATGGTGGACAGAGAGAGCACATCAGTCTCTGTCCCTCCCCTGCATGCCATGGCCGCTTCACCCTCCGGGCTCCCGCTCCCAGCGCATTCCTCCTCTTACTTTAAATCCCCCCCTCCTCCTCCTCCTCACCCCTGCTCGGCCGAGTCCTCTCCTCCTACGGCGTCGGCGACTGTGAGACACTGTAGCCCGCCCTGCGAGCACTCCTGAGTCCTGTCCAGGCTTAAACTCTATTCAAAAATGGCGCCGGGCGGCGCCATTACGTTACTGCGCATGCGCCGCTCGGCCGAACGCATACGAGCTTTCCCGAGTCCGGCCGGCTTCGCAACGGCGCATGCGCCGTTGCATGGTCGGCTAGCGGCCATCTTTTTTATGGGCAGCCGATGCCCACAACGGACTTTACGTACACCCGAAAAAGGGGGTTAAACTTACGTGCTGTACGTAAATTAACGTACGGTTGGCAACACTGCCGCTGGGCATGTGGATGGCTGGGAGTGAACTTCTTTTGACGGTCCAGCAGCTGGGGCAGGGAAATTTGCCTGCTAGAATCGGACGTCGGTGTACTGCTAGCAGAGTGCCCGCAAGTACTTGGCTGTGACACACCTAATTCTACACCTTCATTCCTCTCAGAGCAGGTTTCAGAGAGGACTGAAGGTATACTGGGGTTGGAGATCCCAGCTGATGCGGTGCAAGAAGAGGTCAGCTTTGTTCTTTGGTGTGGGTCTTTAAGGTAGGCTTGCCAACGAGCTGCATGGCAGGTCAACATATGTCTGATCAAGCATGTGGTGCCCAAGCGGCTGATGTTTTTTTTTTTCCATAAAGTTTTATTGAGCAAATTCACAAACATCTCAGTACAAAGTAGAAAACAGAACAAGTGCATTCAAGGAGAATCAGTTTTTGGTACAACATAAACAAACATTACAGGCAGGTGTGTAATTGTCTCCAGTTTTTGTAAAAGTGTGAATGAGGGTGCATATGGGCCGGAGCCATTATTAATTTGAATCGCGTGCCGGCCGCCTGCTAACCTTGCTGCATTTCTTATTGTTTCCGACACCAAAAAGACGGTGTCTAAAGGCTAGTAATAGAGGGGTAGGGGGAGGGGAACCGTACCCACTCGTGCGGAGGGGGTATGGGACTGAAGGGGGGTAGGAAACGGGGAAGAGGGATCAGAGAAGAGAGAGCAGGAGCAAAGAAAAGGGGGGCCACAGGTGGTGTATTAATGGGGGTCGGAGAGCATTTGTAGTAGAGAAGAGAGGGGAGATTTTGGGGAGAGCTAGGGAGCAGCGAGAGGAATAGGAGCGGAATAACGAGGAAAAGGAAAGAGAGAGAAAGAGAAAAAGAGAGAAAAAAAAAGAAAAGGAAAAAAAAAAAAAAGGACCGGGGGGGGGGGGAGGAGGTGGGATAGGGGTAAGGGTGAGGATGAAGGTGCGGGGAGTGACCACTCGCTTGGGCCTCTGTATGTGAGAGGGGAGTAGAGCCCCTCAAAGCTCGTGCATTAGTCAGGGGGAACATGCTGCTTGTATTCAGCTGTTGTTTTGAAATGTAACCAGCAGGACCAAGTAAACGAGAAATTCTCCAGTCTCTCTTGCGAGATGTGGATCAGTTCTTCCATGTCGCAAATTCTAGAGATGGTCGCAAACCATTCTTTAAATGGCGGTGCATGGCAGGAGCGCCAGTGTTTGGGGATGCATAACCTAGCAGCATTCACCATGTGCATGGCCAGGGATTTAAAGTAATCTTTTCTCGAGAGAGAAGTGTGATGCAGGAGGAATTGTGCTGGTGTAAAGTCCAAGGTATATGTGGTGATCGATGCGATGCATCTGTGTACCTCCCTCCAAAAGGGTTGGATGTGTGAACATTCCCACCAAATGTGTACCATGGTTCCCACCTCTGTATTGCATCTCCAGCATATATTGGAGGTTGAAGGGGCAAATTTATGCAAGAGAGATGGGGTTCTGTACCATCTAGTGAGCACTTTGTACCCGTTTTCCTGTATGGCAACATTCAACGACCCCCTATGTGCGTATTCATGAATTCTCGTCCATTCAGTTGGTGACAGGGGGGTAGGTAGGTCTCTGTTCCACGAGGTCTGTGATGGCGAAAGGGTGGAGTCACTAGGTTCTATAAGCAAGGCGTAGAGAAGGGAAATAAGGTGTCGTTGGGGGGTTCTACGATAGCAGAGAGTTTCGAAAGGGGTAAGTGGTCTTGTCCAGCTATCACGTGCTGTATGTGTGGATAGAAAGTGACATATTTGTCTGTAAGTCCAGAAGGAGAAGGTAGAGGTGTTGGAAATGAGCCTAAGATCCTCTATCGAGGCGAGTTTGCCGTCAGTGTACAGTTGGGAGGCAAAGATGTCTTGAAACGGCCATTCTTGTTTGAGGAAGGAAGGTGACTCGCCTGGGATAAAGTCGGGGTTTCCTCTCAGCGTAGTCAGCGGGCCCGGGGTGGGTGAAAGGGAGTCTCCGGTCGGGGACGACCTAAGAAGCTTCAAGGAAGTGTGAATGAAGGGATGTGAGGACAAGGACTGTGGCCATTGTTTCGGGGACAGCCATGGGAGAAGACGTAGAGGAATGGGTGAGAAAGAGTCTTCAATAGAGATCCAGATCTTCTCTAGGGGGTGAATGGACCAGTCCGCGATTCTCGTAAGATGGCAAGCCACAAAATATTTATACAGGTCTGGGAGAGCAATACCCCCTGTAGGCTTGGGCAAGGTGAGTCTGGCATATTTGATTCTAGGAGGGGAGCCTTTCCATAAAAAGGTCGAGCATGCCTTCCGATAGGAGGAAAAGAATCCTGCGGAGATATGCATTGGGATGGTTTGGATCAAATACAACATACGTGGTAGTATAATCATTTTGATCAGAGCAGCTCGACCAAACCATGAGGCATTCAATGTAGACCACTCCAAAAAATGGTCTTGGGCTTTTTTCAGGGCAGGGTGGAAATTGAGAGCGTACAGATCTTTGAGGCAGGGCGGGATCCGAATCCCAAGATAGGAAATAGCAGTCTTTTCCCAGTGGAACGGGAAAGATTCCCGGCAGTGGGTGGCTTCCTGTGGTGGGAGGGTGATATTCAGGGCGTGGGACTTTGTATAGTTAATTTTAAGGTTTGAAATTGTACCAAAGGCTTCCAAGTCATGTAAGAGAGATGGAAGGGAGGTTCGTGGGGATATGAGGGAGAGCAGAATGTCATCCGCGAAAGCAGCGACTTTAAATTCTCTACCTTTGACCACCACTCCCCTAACATCCGGGTTTTCTCTAAGTTTGTTTAAGAGGGGTTCCAAGGAGAGAATGTAGATCAGGGGGGAAAGGGGACAACCCTGGCGTGTGCCGTTATTAATGGAGAAGGCGTTCGACAGGTGGCCGTTAACTCTCACCGCCGCCGTGGGGTTCGAGTATAATGCCATTATGGAGGTGAGCATGCGGTCTTCCAAATAGACTTGTGCACAACGGAAAAATTCGTTCCGTTTCGGTTCGTTTCTTTCCGGTCCTGTTGATTCGTAATCATTCGTAATTTTGCTAGACGGGATTTTTCGTGTTCGGACTCATTCGTATTTTTGCAAGCGACATTTTTCGTTGAATTTTTTGTTGCTTTATAATTCGTACTTTCGGTAGAGTACGTTGTTTTTCGTTGATTCTGGACACAACTCCTACTTTCGTAACTTTTTTTGGGTTCGTACTTTCGGTAGAGTACGTTGTTTTTCGTTGATTCTGGACACAACTCCTACTTTCGTAACTTTTTTTGGGTTCGTTGATTCGTAATTTTCCGTGTCTCTCTCACAACGACGCTGCCTATTATGCCTAATGTGCTTCGAATGGATTTGTACTTTTCTAAATACATTGCGGTTATTTGTAACGATTCGAAATCTCGTATTTTACTTTCGTTTTTAACATGCGGCTATAGGCTCCGCCCCTGTACACCATTTTGAGAGGGTTCAGCACGGTGAGGGAGAAGCAGAGAGCAGAGCAGAGTGAGTGTTATTGTGCTTCGAATGGATTCGAAATCTCGTATTTTACTTTCGTTTTTTACATGCGGCTATAACCTCCGCCCCTGTACACCATTTTGAGAGGGAGTTCAGCACGGTGTGGGAGAAGCAGAGAGCAGAGCAGAGTGAGTGTTATTGTGCTTCGTATGGATTTGTACATTCGTAACTTTTTCATAACGAATTATGCCGAAGACATTCGGGCATTCGCTATTTGCGGTATAATTTATTTCGGATTCGGTCTTATTCGTAATTGCTTTGTTCGGAAATTCGAATGCTTCCGAATGTCCGAAAGTTGCTAAATTCGGACGAATTTCAATTCGTTACGAAACGAATTGCACAAGCCTACTTCCAAACCCACCCCTTTTAGGACCTCTCGAATGTAGTCCCAGGCCACTCTGTCAAACGCCTTCTCCGCATCAAGGGAGAGCAAAAAGCCTGGTGTTTTCATTGAAGTAAGCCAGTGATGTAAGTTAAGGGTTCGTATGGTGTTGTCCCGTGCCTCCCGGCCTGGGACAAACCCCACCTGGTCATTGGAGATAAGTCCGGGGATCAGAGGTATTAACCTATTGGCCAGTATTTTGGCATAAATTTTTATGTCAACATTAAGGAGTGAAATCGGCCTATAATTTGCCACTTGTAGGGGATCCTTCCCCTCCTTAGGAATAACGGTGATGTGAGCCTCTAATAATCTGTTAGGTCGGTCTTGAGGATTGGCCAGGGCATTAAATGTCTGTAGAAGGTTGGGGGTAAAGACATCTGCGAAAGACTTGTAATACTGAAGGGTGTACCCGTCCGGGCCCGGGCTTTTACCCAGCTTCATTTGTTTCAGGGCTGTCTCCAGCTCTCCTGCCGAGAACAGTCCCTCCAGGGACTGTGCTTGTTGGGAGGAGAGGGGTTTAGGGCCATAGTGAGAGAGAAAATCCGCAATGAGCGTTTGGCGTGTCTCCCCCGAGGCTCGGGGTAGCTGGGTGGGGTGAAGGTTGTAGAGCTTGCGATAGAAAGACTCAAATTCCTTTGCAATGTCCTCGCTCTTTGCCAGGAGGGTACCCTGGGGATCGCGTAAGGTATGTATGGTGGACGAGAGTTTGGCCTTCTGAACTGACCGCGCTAAAAGACGTCCACTCTTATTGCCATGTTCATAAAAGACCCTCTGGCCAAGAATGTAACGCCTTCTCGCGCGTTTACCTAATTCATCTGCAAGAAGTGTACGGCACTTGGTCAGTTCCTGTAGAGTGTTCTGGGCTTGTATCTTCTTATGGGACAGTTCTAGTACTCTAATCCTTTTGAGAAGAGTATTCACTCTCTCCTGGTGAACTTTTTTGGCCTGTGAATTCAGGGCAAGCAATTCTCCCCGTACCACGCATTTGTGAGCTTCCCATATGGATATTGGAGAAATGTCAGGGTTAGCATTTTCTTGGAAATATAGCTTGATGCATGAGCGAATGCGCTCTAATGAGGTCGGGTCTGTCAGGAATGAGGGGTTAAAACGCCAAATCTTAGTCTTGGGGTATGTTTCCGGGAATGATAATGTGACTGTGATGGGGTGATGATCTGATAGGAACATCGGTTCAATGGAGGAATGTTGGAGGGCGGGGAGGTCGGTCTGAGATAAAAAGAAAAAATCAATTCTGGAATATTTCTGGTGGGGGGCCGAGAAGTAGGTGTAGTCTTTAGTTGAGGGATAGAGGGTGCGCCACGCATCATGAAGGGCCAGGGTTTGTAGTTGGGCTTTAATTTGCCGTAAGGCCTTATAAGGTAGAGAAGTTGAGGCTGTGGAAGTGTCTAGGAAGGGGTTTAAGGGCACGTTGAAGTCGCCTCCCAGGAGGACCAGGCTGCTCTGGAACGAGGATAAAAGGGCGCACGTCTTGCGAAAAAAGGAAACCTGGTGGTCGTTAGGGCAATAAATATTAGCCAGTGTGATAGGTTTAGATGCATAAGTTCCCTTAAGAAAGATAAATCTACCTTCTGGGTCCGCTAGAGAGTCAGACAGGAGGAAATTGGCATGTTTTGAAATGAGAATCGAGACCCCTTTGGTTTTGGCGACCGGGTTAGTGGCATGTAGGGCAGAGCGATATATGTGATTAGCCAGTTTCTGGATAGCATCAGATCGAAAGTGTGTCTCCTGCAGAAAGATAAAGTGAGCCTTGTGTTTTGTGAGCGAAGCTAACACTTGTGACCTTTTTTCTGGTACATTCAGGCCTTTTGTGTTCAGGGAAACACACTTCAGAGTCAGTGGAATATCAGTCCTAGGGGGGGTCTGCATTGTGAAGAGTTAGAAAGGGTTGAAGATATGTATCTGGTAGTCGAGAGGGTTAGAGTCGTTCTTTAGAGGATGGGTGCGAGGGTCACTCCCCTGGGGCAAGGGAAAAAGGGGAGGGGACACACAGGGGAAAAGGTAGGGTGGGAGAGAAAGACACACAGATGAAAAGGTCAGGAGGAGTTGGGGGTAGTAAGATTCAGGAGGATCAGATTAGAAAAAGGAGGAGAAAGAAGAAGAGTAGGGGGATCAGGGCCAAGAGAGGGAAGAAAGGGGGGCGAGAAGAAGCAAAGAATGACGAGGGGTAAAAGCAGGCTATGTGGGCCAAGGGTAGGGAGAGAGATAAGGGGAGGGGAAAAGAAAACCAGAGGTGGGTGTAGCTAAGCCACCCACCTGTAAGAACCAAGGGAAAACCTGGAGTGTCAGCTGCGTCTCAGTGAGACCGCTGTGTGGGGGTAGTAGTGTGAGCGGCAACCACAGCCTACCTGTGGACCGGGAGTCTGGGTGAAGCGGATGAGGGGTCCCGCTAATAGCGAGAACCCAAAAAGCGTAACAGGGAGCCTACCATGAGGAGCAAGCTACAGGGGGTTCAAATGTCGAGTGTGTACGGACATCACATAAACCAACATAACATAACAAAACATAACCTTCTCCAGCTCGCGGGGCTGGAGTCAATAAAAGCAACCCGTACTATTTAGAAAGTAAAACTTTCAGGTGTATTCAAGAGAAATCAACAACCCATGAGACATGCCGGGAGGGGGGACTCCCTCCTCAAGAGACTGCGTTAGGGCAGACCACGAGGAGGGGGAAGGAGGGAATAGGGGATAGGGGGGGAGGGTGCGGGGACGGATACAGGGAGAAGGGAAAGGGAGGAGAAACGGAAGGGGGGGGATAGGAGAGGGGGGAAGGAAGGAGAAAGGGGGGCCGGGGGGTGAGACAGGGGGAGGGGGAGAAGTGGGAGATTGGAAATGGGATAAGGGGAGGGGAGAGGGAGGGAAGGAGAGGAGGGAGAGGAGGGAGGGGGGAGGGGAGGAGCGGAGGGGGGGGAGGAGCGGAGGGAGGGGGGGAGGGGTGAAGATAAGGGGGGGAGAGAAATGGGGGGGAAAGATGAGGGGGAAGAAGGGGAGTAATGAGGAAAGAAGGGGAGGGGGAATGAGGAGTGGAGGGGGGGGAGGGGGGAGTGGGGGGATGAAGGGTCAAGGGAGGGTGGCCGGGTAGAGCAAAAAGAGAAGGGGGAGGCGGGAGAAGGTGGGGGGAGCAGTATGCGGAGGGGTGAGAAGGGGGTAGGGAAGTGGGGGTGGGCGGAGGGGCCTCCATAATGAGCTAGGGGGGTGGTGTCTCCATTCTCGTCCTCGCTTCAGATAGGGAGGGGGGTTCTCAGGTCTCCACATTAAATGGTATCGCCCAAGTCGTACCCTGCCCATCTGATGCCTGGTACATCGCTTGCTTGCAATAGGGGATAGAGGGGAACAAGTGCGAATATGGGACATAAAAAAGCATTGGAAGAGGTAGAAAAAAAAAAAAAAAAAAAAAAAGAAAAACAAACCCTATATTGCAAATACATTGCCTGTAGGAGCTTAGAATCATCATCCCTGTAGTAAGCGTTCCAGAAGAATATGATGCGACCGTGTCGCAGGCCGAGGTGCAGGGCAATAGATAGTTCAGGCCTCTCACATCCGAAGGGGGATGTCTGTGTGGGCTCAGGTTGCTGAAGGGTCTTTAGGTCATCCAGGAAAGGATCTTTGTAGCTGCGTGGGGGGGGGGGGGGCGAATGTCAGAATCTCAGGCCTACGCCCGGGCACTCAGGGGAAGCCTCTCCCGGGACCGGTGCAGTTCATGGGGGTGCGCCTATCTTCCGGATGCCAGAGTGTTTAGCCCTTCAGTGTCGACTCCAAGCTCAGGGGGATCTAGGCATATGAGAGGGTCAAGGGCTGCAGGGTAAAAAGGTGTAGATAGCTTTTCCGGGGATACGCGCTTCCTACAGCCGACGCCTGGGTAAGGCGAGCCCTAGTCAGTCCGCTGTGTGTCATATTGTGAGGCGACCGGGTGCCTCCGGTTGGTTATGCGGTGTGGTGAATCCCGGGAGAGGGGGAGAGAGTCACCGTGAGGAGCATTGGGAAGCGGAGTTGCCAGCTGTGGGGTGTAAAGGACCGGGGTGGTTGTAGCGTGTCAATGCCAAATAGGGATATGGAGATCTCTGACGGGGTAGTGGCTCAGGGAGTAACGTGGAAGCCCGCTAGAGGGGGAGGGAGGGGGGGGGGAGAGAAGGCATACTCACGGACCGCAGACCTCAGTCTATCCGGCAGACAGTCAGTCAATCAGCGTTTCGCTTCACATGCGCTGCGGTGAAGGACTGTGATGTTGCAGGTCTCGGCGTGAGGTGCGGGCAATCGGAGACATCGGTCTACGGTGGCGCTGTCTTTGGCGCGCCGCTTTTGGTGACGGGTGGAGTGAAACAGGGAGCCAGGGTTCCGCTGGAAAGTAGAGCGCGTACCAATCAGGAAGCTCCACATTAGGCAAGTCGAGTTGTTCACAAAATGCTTGAATGTCCTCTGGTGTGCGAAGTAGGGCGGAGCGCCCCCTTGCGGATGCAGACAGGCCGAATGGGAACTTCCAGCGATACTGGATATTTCTCGCTCGTAAAGCATCTAACAGTGGTCGTAGTGCTCTCCTATTTTGGAGAGTGATCTGTGAAAGATCCTGAAATAGTTTAACCTCCGTGCCATTATAAAGAATACGTCCCTTTTCCCTCGCCTTGCGGAGAATCTCTTCCTTAAGGGGGAAGTTGACTATACAGCATATAATGTCTCTGGGGGGTTCGTTGTCTCGGGGTGCGGGCCTGAGAGCGCGGTGGGCCCTTTCCATATCGGTGGGGGAGTCCGCAGGGCGCTCAATCAGGTCATTGAAAATGGCGCTGACGGTTTGCTGTATGGCGGTAGGGTCTACGGTTTCGGGGACCCCCCGTACCCTAACGTTGTGTCTCCTTCCCCGGTTGTCCAGGTCCTCCACGTGTCTATGGAGCTCAAAAACTTGAGCCAGTTGGGAGTCATATGCCTACTGCACCTGGCGAATAGCCGCCGCGTGTGTCTGGGTCGTTTGCTCCACGCTATCCACCCGGTGCGCGACCGCGAGCATTTCGGCCTTCAGGTCTGCTATGGCAGCCGTAACTGTATTTTTAATGTCCGCTGCGACTTTCTCCAAGTCGAATAGGCTGGGAGGAAGGGCCCCGCTGGGGCTGGGAGAGGACAAACCCGGCATGTTGGCGGAGGGCAGGCCGTCCGGCGAGGCCGCGGCTTGGGCCTGTGTTGTCGCGTGGTTCTGTAATGGCGCCGAGGCCTGAAGTTTTTGTGGCCGAAATATATCCGGTATGTGCCTCCCCGAGTGGGTCTGAGAGTCCTTGGAGGTGCGGGAGGTGGAACGAGCTCCTGGTAGATCTGTGCATAGCAGGGTCAGGTCGGTAGGCTCCCGTTTAAGAGGATTAGTCAGCCCGGTCACACAGGAGCTCTCAAATTAGGCGTCCATCTCGGTCTCCGCTCAGGCCACGCCCCAAGCGGCTGATGTTTTGGCCACGCGATATACGCTTGAGACATATGTTGCAAACAGCAGCTGTGCGATCTGATGCACTCGCCTCAAAAAAGGCCCACACCAAAGAACTTTTTGAATGACGGGCAGAGGCAGCGCCCTGCACAGGCGGAGCTCTGCGGTGTGATTCCGTCGGTGTGCTGCCCATACGCTGGCCACTCAAGGGCATCCTGCCTCGTTGGAGATGTGCCTCCTCCTCATCCTCCTCCTCCTCCTCCTCTCTCCTATTAGGCACCCACGTGGAGTCAGTGACCTCATCATCCCCTCCCTCCTCATCACTGGAGCCAATCTGGCAGTATGCTGCAGCTGCTGGAGCATGACTGCCAGATTGGTGTCCTTCTTGAGCATCCCCTCTCTCTGCTCTCACGCTGCTGCCTTCCTCTAGCTGGGTATCATCATCAGATCCTTCCAAACGCTGGGCATCCTCCTGGAGCATGTACCCAACACTGTGCTCAAACAGTTCGGGGGACTCCTCAGGAGGAGGGCATGGTGGGTCTAGGGAAGGATTGACTAATGAAGATAATGATACCAGAGAAGAGGACGCTTTGGCAGCTGCTTTGCCAGTACCCTGAGCCTGGGTGAGAGAGGATGAGGAGGATGAGGTGGGCTTGGTCATCCACTCTACCAAGTCTTCGGCATGATGTGGCTCAACATGTCCAGCTGCCGAAAACAAGGACAAGCGTGTCCCATGGCCATGTGCTGATGACAATGCACCGCGTACACGACCAGAACTGTTGCCCCCAGACACAGAGCCTGCTTGCCCTCTTTTTTTGCCTCCTGACTGTCTGCCTCTCCTTGGTTGCCTTCCAGACATTTTAATGGATGGCCTGCAGGGAGATGGGAAAAACAGCAATAAGGGCTACCTTCAGGTGTATATTGTGCAGGAGGCTTAGCAACAATGACACTTACACTGTCCCCTGCCTATCCTTCTCTGTCCCTAAACACAAGGATTGAAAATATGGTTCAGCAAAAAAGTTTTAGAACAGAATAGCACACTGACACTTTCCCTCACTGTCCTACTCTGTCCCTCCCTACAAACAAGATTTAGCACAGAATAGCACACTGATAATTTCTACGAGTGTCCTTCTCTGTCCCTAAACTCAAGGATTGAAAATATGGAACAGCAAAATTGGTTTAAAACAGAATAGCACACTGTCAGTTTCACTCACTGTACCTCTCTGTCCCTCAACTCAAGGATTGAAAATATGGAACAGCAAAATTGGTTTAGAACAGAATAGCACACTGTCAGTTTAACTCACTGTACCTCTCTGTCCCTCAACTCAAGGATTGAAAATATGGAACAGCAAAATTGGTTTAGAACAGAATAGCACACTGTCAGTTTCACTCACTGTACCTCTCTGTCCCTCAACTCAAGGATTGAAAATATGGAACAGCAAAATTGGTTTAGAACAGAATAGCACACTGTCAGTTTCACTCACTGTACCTCTCTGTCCCTCAACTCAAGGATTGAAAATATGGAACAGCAAAATTGGTTTAGAACAGAATAGCACACTGTCAGTTTCACTCACTGTACCTCTCTGTCCCTCAACTCAAGGATTGAAAATATGGTTCAGCAAAATAGTTTTAGAACAGAATAGCATACTGACACTTTCCCTCACTGTACCTCTCTGTCCCTCAACTCAAGGATTGAAAATATGGAACAGCAAAATTGGTTTAGAACAGAATAGCACACTGTCAGTTTCACTCACTGTACCTCTCTGTCCCTCAACTCAAGGATTGAAAATATGGAACAGCAAAATTGGTTTAGAACAGAATAGCACACTGTCAGTTTCACTCACTGTACCTCTCTGTCCCTCAACTCAAGGATTGAAAATATGGAACAGCAAAATTGGTTTAGAACAGAATAGCACACTGTCAGTTTCACTCACTGTACCTCTCTGTCCCTCAACTCAAGGATTGAAAATATGGAACAGCAAAATTGGTTTAGAACAGAATAGCACACTGTCAGTTTCACTCACTGTACCTCTCTGTCCCTCAACTCAAGGATTGAAAATATGGAACAGCAAAATTGGTTTAGAACAGAATAGCACACTGTCAGTTTCACTCACTGTACCTCTCTGTCCCTCAACTCAAGGATTGAAAATATGGAACAGCAAAATTGGTTTAGAACAGAATAGCACACTGTCAGTTTCACTCACTGTACCTCTCTGTCCCTCAACTCAAGGATTGAAAATATGGAACAGCAAAATTGGTTTAGAACAGAATAGCACACTGTCAGTTTCACTCACTGTACCTCTCTGTCCCTCAACTCAAGGATTGAAAATATGGTTCAGCAAAATAGTTTTAGAACAGAATAGCACACTGATAATTTCTACGAGTGTCCTTCTCTGTCCCTAAACTCAAGGATTGAAAATATGGAACAGCAAAATTGGTTTAGAACAGAATAGCACACTGTCAGTTTCACTCACTGTACCTCTCTGTCCCTCAACTCAAGGATTGAAAATATGGTTCAGCAAAATAGTTTTAGAACAGAATAGCACACTGACACTTTCCCTCACTGTCCTACTCTGTCCCTCCCTACAAACAAGATTTAGCACAGAATAGCACACTGATAATTTCTACGAGTGTCCTTCTCTGTCCCTAAACTCAAGGATTGAAAATATGGAACAGCAAAATTGGTTTAGAACAGAATAGCACACTGACACTTTCCCTCACTGTACCTCTCTGTCCCTACAAACAAGATTTAGCACAAAATAGCACACTGACACTTTCCCTCACTGTACCTCTCTGTCCCTAAACTCAAGGATTGAAAATATGGTTCAGCAAGATTGGTTTAGAACAGAATAGCACACTGACACTTTCCCTCACTGTACCTCTCTGTCCCTAAAAACAAGGATTAGCACAGAATAGCACACTGTCACTGACACTCTCCCTACCTATCCTTATCTGTCCCTAAACACAAGGAATCCAGGATTATGTAAAGGAAAAATAATGACACTGTCCCTGCCTATGCTTCTCTTTCCCTACTCCGGAACACACTACACAAGGCCGCCGCGCTGGCGGCCTTTTATAGTGTGGGGCGTGTACTAAACCCCCTCAGCAATAATTGGCCACAGGCATCCTGCCTGTGGCCAATCATTGCTCTCCTCGCTGCTGGCGCTGTGATTGGCCAAGCATGCGGGGTCACAGTGCATGCTTGGCCAATCACAGCGCCTGGATGACACTGCGATGGCGTAGTGCATTGTGGGCCGTTCGCGTCACTCGAATTTGGCGCGAACGGCCCAAATCGTTCGATCTTCGTCGAACGATCGAACAGCCGATGTTCGAGTCGAACGTATGTTCGACTCGAACACGAAGCTCATCCCTAGTTGGGATCACAAAGACATCAACTTGTGGATGAGACTGATGACGGCGTCTTGGGCCTCCAATCAGTTTTTTCAGGGGGGGGGGGGGGGTCGGAGGTGCTGCTGCCTCAGGACAACCGACCGAGAAAAAATGGGGCTACTTCTGGCAGTTTAATGAGGGCACAAGCGCGGGAAGGGCCGTGCCGGAGAGTCTGCGGGTAAAGGGAATGACTCCAATTCGGGTGGAAAGGATGCTTCCCTTTCTCAATAGATATCCCGACAGGAGTGCCGCTAGGTTGTTAGAGGAGGGTTTTACCAGCGGGTTTAAGATTCCTTGTGCGCCCTTTGCCGTTCCCCCGGCAGCTAGGAACCTCCCGTCCGCCCTGCTACAGCCCTTGGTGGTTTCAGAGAAACTGGCTAAGGAAGTGCAGTTGGGGCGCATGGCTGGGCCGTTCACGGAGGTTCCAATGATGGATTTGGTGGTGTCCCCCTTGGGGGTTGTCCCCAAGAAGGAACCGAACAAATTTAGCTTGATTCACCACCTTTCTTTTCCCAAGGGTGGGTCGGTGAATGATGCTATCGCGCCGGAGGACTGCACGGTATCGTACACTTCCTTCAACGCTGCTGTGGCATGGGTTCGCAGGTGTGGTCATGGAGCGCTATTGGCTAAGGCCGATATTGAATCGGCATTTGGGTTGCTCCCGGTGCACCCGGACAGTTTTCGTTTCTTGGGCTGTACGTGGGATGGGGCTTATTATGCTGACCGTTGCTTGCCCATGGGTTGCTCCATCTCTTGCGTGTTATTCGAGACTTTCAGCTCGTTCCTGGAATGGGTGGTCCGAGACGCGTCGGGGATCAGTTCGATCATCCACTCTCTGAACGATTTCTTGTGCGTGGGTCCGCCGGAGTCCAACGTTTGCTCCGTCCTGTTGGGAACGTTGCAATACGTTACTGACTGTTTCGGGGTCCCTTTGGCCCCTGAGAAGACTGAGGGCCCCACGCCTTCCATTGTATTCTTGGGTATAGTGCTGGATTCCTTGAAGATGGAATGTAGACTTCCAGAGGATAAGTTGGAGGCTTTGAAGGCGGAAGTGCGGGGCGTTATCAGGCGGCGTAAGATTCAGCTGCGTCAGATGCAGTCACTTCTAGGTAAGTTGTGTTTCGCCTGTCGGATAATGCCAATGGGTAGGGTCTTTAGCCGCAGGCCGTCGGCTGCGACGGCTGGGGTGCGGGTTCCTACTCATTTTGTGAGTCTGAATGGCGAGCTGCGGGAAGACTTGGAAGTGTGGCATGAATTCTTGGAATCTTTCAATGGGCGGGCGTTGTGGATGGCCGGGCCCATTAGTAATTTCGATTTGGAATTGTTTACAGACGCGGCAGGCTCCACGGGGTATGGGGCGTTCTGGCAGGGCAAATGGGGCGCGGCTCCTTGGCCCACGGAGTGGGAGGAGGCGGGGTTCTTGAAGAACCTAGTACTGCTGGAGCTTTTCCCAATTGTAGTGGCATTGGAACTTTGGGGGGATTCCTTCCGGAATCTCAAGGTGCGTTTGAACTGCGACAACATGGGGGTAGTACAGGTGGTGAATCGTGTGTCGGCTGCATCGCAGCCGGTGGTGCGTTTGCTACGACATTTGGTCCTGCGCTGTTTGCACTTGAATGTATTCGTTTATGCAGTACATCTTCCTGGTGTGGATAACACCCTGGCTGACGCTTTGTCTCATTTTCAGGTTCCGGGAGTTGGCACCAGCAGCGGAGCAACACGGGGTGACCTGTCCCAACTGGATGTGGAACATTGCTTTGACAGCGCGGCGCAGTGGATTAAACGGTCGATGAGTGGGGGCACATGGAATGCATATGCTAAGGTTTGGCAGGAGTGGAGGTCATTTGTTCAAGGGCTTAGAGTTTCCCCGGTGGGGCGGGACGCGGGAGTAGCCCTGCTTTATTTTCTTACCTTGAAGATGGAGCGAGGCGTTTCCGTGTCCGCGGTGGATTGGGCACTGGCGGGTTTGGCTTTCAAATGGTATGGTTGCAGGGACTATACAAAATAATTTTGGGTGAAACAGGCGGTGAAGGGGTATAGGAAAGGCCGGAAAGCGGCGGACAGACGCCGGCCGGTTTTGTTTGTAATGTTGCAAAACTTGTTCCTGCATTTGCACTCCGTGTGCAGTTCGGTATATGAGTGTCACTTGTTCCGGGCAGCATTTGCGCTTGCCTTTTTTGGGGCCCTGAGGGTGGGAGAGCTGGTCAGTTCTTCCAGACAGTCGCTCGGGGGTTTGTTGGTTCAGGATGTGGATTATTCGGAAGACTTTGTGGGGATTTGGGTGAGTAGGTCCAAAACGGACCAAGGGAGAAAGGGTATGTGACTCCGGTTGTTTCGCATTCCTGATGCATCTATCTGTCCTATACGGGCGGTGGAATCCTTTGGTTCCATGCGTCCTGGACTTGGGGGTTCTTTTCTGATGCATGAGGATTAGTGATGAGCCGAACACCCACCGGGTTCGGTTCGCACCAGAACCCGCGAACGGACCGAAAGTTCGCACGAACATTAGAACCCTATTAAATACAATGGATGCGAACGTTCGGATTCTAAAGTGCTAATTATAACGACTATTATCCATGTTATTGTCCTAAACAGAGTTTGGGAACCCGGGTTCTGCACCAGGGGACATGTATCAATGCAAAAAGAAGTTTTAAAAACGGACGTTTTTCGGGAGCAGTCATTTTAATGATGCATAAAGTGAAAAAAAAAAGTCAAATATTCCTTTAAATATCGTACCTGGGGGGTGTCTAAAGTATGCCTGCGAAGTGCCACGTGTTTCCCGTGTTTAGAACTGTCCCTGCACAAAATGACATTTCTAAAGGAAAAAAAAGCCATTTAAAACTGCTTGCGGCTTTAATGTAATGTCTGCTCCCGGTAATATGGATGAAAATCTTTAAGAAAAATGGCATAGCTACCCCATCAACCCCCCCCCCACCCCAGCCCATTACCAGCCCCTTTGGGTCTTCTTTGGATATTAAGGGGAACCCCGCAACACAAAATAAAAAAGGCCCTATATACTCTGAACAGCAGTATACAGGCGGCGTAAACAAGACCGGTGTAAACAAGACAGGGACTGTAGGTTTGTTCTTAAGTAGAATCTGTTTGTAATTTTGAACACGTACATTGTTTAAGTGTAGCTCCAGCCAAAAAATCTATTTTTAAGCTTTTTGGAAAACATAGGGAAGGGTTATCACCCCTGTAACATTTGTTTTGCTGTCTGTGCCCCTGTTCAGAACATTTCACCTCACTTTGCATCCCAATGACAACTGTTTTTGAAATGTGGTGTTTTTATTGAAACAAGGATTGGTGATAAAGCATCAGTAGAGAGGAGACACCTTTCTCCCATATTAATTCTTACAGGAGAGAATTTTCCTTCCTAGGGGTAGATTTCCTCTCACTTCCTGTTGTCTTCTTCCGTTTGCAAGTAGGAGTCGTTTGTAAGTTGGATGTTTGAAAGTAGGGACCTGCCGTATATACTCTGCAGAAATTGGCCCCTTAGGTGTTGGTGTTGGCACAACACTGTAAGCACTCACAGTTACTCTTGGTGGGTGCTGGAACGCCCTGCTGTCAACTATTATATCAGGAATTGTAATAACATATAATTGTTGAACAGTGGTAGTAAAAATTGGGCCTTTGATGGTGGTGCTGGTGCCACAACACTGTAAGGCCTGACAGTTACTCTTGGTGGGCGCAGCAATGGGCCCTGCTGTGAATTATTAGATCAATAATTATAATTGCATGCCCCTGTTGAACAGGGGCTGAAAAATTGGGCCTTAGGCACTGGTGGCACAACACTGCAACCCCTCCCAGATACTGTACTTGGAGCACAGCAATGAGCCCTGTTGCAAAGTATTGCATCAAAAATTGTAATTACACGCCCCTGTTAAACAGGGGCTGAAAAATTGGGCCTTAGCCACTGGTGGCACAACACTGCAACCCCTCACAGATACTGTACTTGGAGCACAGCAATGAGCCCTGTTGCAAAGTATAGCACCAAAAATTGTAATTACACGCCCCTGTTAAACAGGGGCTGAAAAATTGGGCCTTAGCCACTGGTGGCACAACACTGCAACCCCTCACAGATACTGTACTTGGAGCACAGCAATGAGCCCTGTTGCAAAGTATTGCATCAAAAATTGTAATTACACGCCCCTGTTAAACAGGGGCTGAAAAATTGGGCCTTAGCCACTGGTGGCGGCACACATAAACCAAAATGATCTTCCAAGCTATCATCATTAATCGGATTATTGAGGAGGAGGGGGAGGATAGCCAGTCAACAAAACAGCACAGGCACTCAGCATCAGCATCAGTCTTGAAGGGATGTGACATTTTAAAATCAATTAGTCTGTTATATCAGCATCAGGTGTGTGGTAGCTGGTGGTGATCCAAGACTGGTTCATCTTGATGAAAGTCAGTCGATCAACCGAGTCGGTGGACAGGCGCACCCTGTGATCCGTGACAAATCCTCCAGCAGCACTGAATGTGCGTTCTGAAAGAACGCTGGATGCAGGACAGGCCAGTAGCTCAATTGCATACTATGCAAGCTCTGGCCAGTGATCCATCCTCAAGACCCAGTAAGCCAGAGGATTTTCGGTGGGGAAGGTGTCCAAGTCTGACCTTGCCCCTAGATATTCCTGCACCATGTATATCAGACGCTGGCGATGGTTGCTGGAACCGATCATACTTTGGGGCTGCGGACTAAAGAATTGTCTGAACGCATCGGTCAGACGGCCACCTTCCCCACCGCTCCTTCTTTGACTGCCCGAAGCCTCAGCAACTCGTTGTCCAGGACCAGGAGTTTGTAACCTCCCAGTCTCTGGGAACGCGTTGCACAGACCTTTCTGCAAGGCCTCCCGGAGTTGTCTCATCCTCTGCTCCCTCTGCGACGGTAACATAAGGTCCGCAACCTTACCCTTGTACCGTGGATCAAGGAGAGTGGCCAGCCAGTAATGGTCCCTCTCCTTGATCCGAAGAATACGAGGATCCTTCCGCAGACTTTGCAGGATCAGGGAGGCCATGCAGCGTAGGTTAGCTGAGGCATTCAGTCCGGAGTCCTCTGGGTCACTAAGGACGACATGATCCGCAGCCACCTCCTCCCAGCCACGTACAAGTCCACTGGTTTCTTGGGACTGTAAATCATCCCTAAAAGACTGCTGCTGATGATGCTGAGTGCCAGCCTCCACCTCCATGCTGACACAATCCTCCTCCTCCTCCTCCTCCTCCTCTTCCTGTGCGATGGGTGGGACAGAAGGAACACTGTCTGGGTAAAGGGGGCCTTGAGAGGCAAGGAAGTCCTCCTCTTCCTGCCTCTGTTCTGCCTCAAGTGCCCTGTCCATTATTCCACGCAGCGTGTGCTCCAACAGGTGGACAAGAGGTACAGTGTCACTGATCCATGCACTGTCACTGCTCACCATCCTCGTGGCCTCCTCAAATGGTGCCAGGACAGTGCATGCATCCCTGATCATGCCCCACTGGCGTGGTGAAAAAAACCCGAGCTCCCCTGACCCTGTCCTGGTGCCGTAGTCGCACAGGTACTCATTAATGGCCCTCTGCTGCGTGTGCAGCCGCTGCAGCATGGCCAACGTTGAGTTCCACCTGGTGGGCATGTCACATATAAGGCGGTTCTTGGGCAGGTTCAACTCCTTTTGAAGCTCAGCCAGGCGAGCACTGGCATTATAAGATCTGCGGAAATGCACACAGACTTTCCTGGCCTGCCTCAGGACATCCTGTAAGCCCGGGTACCTGCCCAAGAACCGCTGCACCACCAGGTTAAGGACGTGAGCCATACAGGGCACATGGGTCAGTTGTCCCTGTCGGAGGGCGGAGAGGAGGTTGGTGCCATTGTCGCAAACCACCATTCCTGGCTTAAGCTGGCGTGGCGTCAACCACCTCTCAGCCTGCCCCTGCAGAGCAGACAGGACCTCTGCCCCAGTGTGGCTCCTGTCCCCCAAACACACCAGCGCAAGCACGGCATGGCATCTTTTTGCCTGCGTACTTGCGTAGCCCCTTGAACGCCTACGGAGCACCGCTGGTTCCGAGGACAAACCACAGGAAGAGGCCATGGAGGAAGAAGAAGAGGAGGGGGTGGAGGAGAGAGGTGTGTCACAACCAGTAGTAGCATTTTGGAGGCGTGGTGGTGGAACAACCTCCAACACTACTGCACCTTGTCCTGCATCCTTCCCAGCTGCCAAAAGAGTGACCCAATGGGCCGTGAAAGAAAGGTAACGTCCCTGTCCATGCCTGCTGGACCATGAGTCAGCGGTAATATGCACCTTACCGCTGACCGCCCTGTCCAGCGAGGCCAAGACATTGCCTTCCACATGCCTGTAGAGAGCCGGAATCGCCTTCCATGAGAAAAAGTGGCGTTTGGGAACCTGCCACTGAGGAACCACACATTGCACAAACTCACGGAAGGGGGCCGAGTCTACCAACTGAAAAGGCAGCAGTTGAAGCGCTAGCAATTCAGCCAAGCTAACATTCAACCGCTGGGCATGTGGATGGCTGGGAGTGAACTTCTTTCTACGGTCCAGCAGCTGGGGCAGGGAAATTTGCCTGCTAGAATCTGACGTCGGTGTACTGCTAGCAGAGTGGCCGCAAGTACTTGGCTGTGACACACCTAATTCTACACCTTCATTCCTCTCAGTGCAGGTTTCAGAGAGGACTGAAGGTATAGTGGGGTTGGAGATCCCAGATGATGCGGTGCAAGGAGAGGTCCGCTTTGTTCTTTGGTGTGGGTCTTTAAGGTAGGCTTGCCAACGAGCTGCATGGCAGGTCAACATATGTCTGATCAAGCATGTGGTGCCCAAGCGGCTGATGTTTTGGCCACGCGATATACGCTTGAGACATATGTTGCAAACAGCAGCTGTGCGATCTGATGCACTCGCCTCAAAAAAGGCCCACACCAAAGAACTTTTTGAATGACGGGCAGAGGCAGCGCCCTGCACAGGCGGAGCTCTGCGGTGTGATTCCGTCGGTGTGCTGCCCATACGCTGGCCACCCAAGGGCATCCTGCCTCGTTGGAGATGTGCCTCCTCCTCATCCTCCTCCTCCTCCTCTCTCCTATTAGGCACCCACGTGGAGTCAGTGACCTCATCATCCCCTCCCTCCTCATCACTGGAGCCAATCTGGCAGTATGCTGCAGCTGCTGGAGCATGACTGCCAGATTGGTGTCCTTCTTGAGCATCCCCTCTCTCTGCTCTCACGCTACTGCCTTCCTCTAGCTGGGTATCATCATCAGATCCTTCGAAACACTGGGCATCCTCCTGGAGCATGTACCCAACACTGTGCTCAAACAGTTCGGGGGACTCCTCAGGAGGAGGACATGGTGGGTCTAGGGAAGGAGTGACTAATGATGACATTGATACCAGAGAAGAGGACGCTTTGGCAGCTGCTTTGCCAGTACCCTGAGCCTGGGTGAGAGAGGATGAGGAGGATGAGGTGGGCTTGGTCATCCACTCTACCAAGTCTTCGGCATGATGTGGCTCAACATGTCCAGCTGCCGAAAAGAAGGACAAGCGTGCCCCATGGCCATGTGCTGAAGACAATGCACCGCGTCCACGACCAGCACTGTTGCCCCCAGACACAGAGCCTGCTTGCCCTCTTTTTTTGCCTCCTGACTGTCTGCCTCTCCTTGTTTGCCTTCCAGACATTTTAATGGATGGCCTGCAGGGAGATGGGAAAAACAGCAATAAGGGCTACCTTCAGGTGTATACTGTGCAGGAGGCTTAGCAACAATGACACTGACACTGTCCCCTGCCTATCCTTCTCTGTCCCTAAACACAAGGATTTGCAATATGCTTCAGCAAGATTGGTTTAGCACAGAATAGCACACTGACAGTTTCCCTCACTGTCCTTCTCTGTCCCTACAAACAAGATTTAGCACAGAATAGCACACTGATAGTTTCCACGAGTGTCCTTCTCTGTCCCTAAACTCAAGGATTTCAAATATGGTTCAGCAAGATTGGTTTAGCACAGAATAGCACACTGACAGTTTCCCCGAGTGTCCTTCTCTGTCCCTAAACTCAAGGATTTCAAATATGGTTCAGCAAGATTGGTTTAGCACAGAATAGCACACTGATAGTTTCCCCGAGTGTCCTTCTCTGTCCCTACAAACAAGGTTTAGCACAGAATAGCACACTGATAGTTTCCACGAGTGTCCTTCTCTGTCCCTAAACTCAAGGATTTCAAATATGGTTCAGCAAGATTGGTTTAGCACAGAATAGCACACTGACAGTTTCCCCGAGTGTCCTTCTCTGGCCCTAAACTCAAGGATTTCAAATATGGTTCAGCAAGATTGGTTTAGCACAGAATAGCACACTGACAGTTTCCCCGAGTGTCCTTCTCTGTCCCTAAACTCAAGGATTTCAAATATGGTTCAGCAAGATTGGTTTAGCACAGAATAGCACACTGATAGTTTCCCCGAGTGTCCTTCTCTGTCCCTACAAACAAGGTTTAGCACAGAATAGCACACTGATAGTTTCCACGAGTGTCCTTCTCTGTCCCTAAACTCAAGGATTTCAAATATGGTTCAGCAAGATTGGTTTAGCACAGAATAGCACACTGACAGTTTCCCCGAGTGTCCTTCTCTGGCCCTAAACTCAAGGATTTCAAATATGGTTCAGCAAGATTGGTTTAGCACAGAATAGCACACTGACAGTTTCCCCGAGTGTCCTTCTCTGTCCCTAAACTCAAGGATTTCAAATATGGTTCAGCAAGATTGGTTTAGCACAGAATAGCACACTGATAGTTTCCCTGAGTGTCCTTCTCTGTCCCTACAAACAAGGTTTAGCACAGAATAGCACACTGATAGTTTCCACGAGTGTCCTTCTCTGTCCCTAAACTCAAGGATTTCAAATATGGTTCAGCAAGATTGGTTTAGCACAGAATAGCACACTGATAGTTTCCCCGAGTGTCCTTCTCTGGCCCTAAACTCAAGGATTTCAAATATGGTTCAGCAAGATTGGTTTAGCACAGAATAGCACACTGACACTTTCCCTCACTGTCCTTCTCTGTCCCTACAAACAAGATTTACCACAGAATAGCACACTGATAGTTTCCACGAGTGTCCTTCTCTGTCCCTAAACTCAAGAATTTCAAATATGGTTCAGCAAGATTGGTTTAGCACAGAATAGCACACTGACAGTTTGAGAGGCGCCTCTAAGTGCAATAGTGTAACAAGTTTTTAATAGTAGATACAAATACACTCACATTTAGGTGAATTAACATAGGCGTTTAAAATGTCAGGATGACGATCATCAGCAGCAGGTCACAGGGGGTTCTCAGCTCTGCGTAGAATGACAGGAGTGTCTCTGAAGATGGAGCGGCCGGCTTCCGGGGACAACGATCCTGTAGTGTGTTAAGAGCGAGGCTAGGAGCGCACATGTGGTTAAGCTGCAGAGGGTGACGTCATCAAAAATGGACGCGTTTCGTGAGCGTGCGGACTTGCGGTGTCCTGGCAAGTCGCGCTCCTTTATCAACATGACATAAGGGCAGAAGTGGATAGACGCCTTATATAGGGACAAGGATGAGGAAGTGAGCTGGATGGGGTGGGGCTCACATTTATGCTCATTTCACCTGTTCTTTTACTATTTATTGTATTATCTTAGAGGCTTATATGTGCAATTAGAATTTTGTAGAATTTATATATTTTTAATATTTTAACCTTTTATCTATTGGGTAATACCCTTATTGCACTGATTTGATTTTTATTGTCGGAATATATATAACCACCGTTTGTATTATATACTGACATATTGCCCATATATTACCTATGTTAGTATATTTGATTTAATTCATTTATTCTTATACTACATCCTTACAGTTGATGTAGTTCACGTTATTACTTTGTTTTTTGAAAAATTATCATTCTATTAAGCTCCATGTATGTGATTATCCGTACACTTGTGTAAACTAATATGCATAGATGTATATGTTTTACTGTCATACATATCAGCATGGCATATCTCTTCCCCATAGTCAACTTTTTTCCCCTTCCTTTTATTATTTCTTTTTCCCCCCTCCCCCCACCTTTTTTTTTTTTTTTTTTTCTCTTCCCTAATCCCTCCCCTCCCCATTCCTGTTTCCCCTTCCCTCTTCCTTTTTTTCATTTGCCCCTTATCTTCCCCCCCCCCCATAATAACATTATGCCCTCCCCTTCCCCTTTTTTTCCCTTTTTTATATTAATCTCATATTACTTATCAAACTATCATACTAATATTATCAATTGGATATATACAGTTGCCATCATCATCACCTTTCGGAAATTTTCTATATACATGTAACATGTTCCATATATCATATTATTTATAAGGAGACATACTTTGCCATTTGTCTACCCGCCTATTCCTGCAGCATTGCCTGCATTAATGGCACTTATCATTAATATATATTTTCCGTGACCCTTTCTATTCATATTTATTATATTTTATGACCCGTTATTTTTCTTTATACCCCGTTTATTCCCGCAGCACTGCCTATATTAATGCTATTTTATTATTAGTATGTGTATATATATATGTATGTATGTATATATATGTATATGTGTGTATATGTATATATATGTATATGTTTTTTTCGTGACCCTTAACATTCACATCTATTATTATATATATATATATATTTTTCGCGATCGGGCCCATTCATACTTATACCCATCCAACACCGTCACTATTAATGCCATTTATTATTTATATCTATTTTCCGGTCCATCCATTATCCTTGATCTATCCCCATTTGCTAATTGTGTTGTTTTTTTTTTTTTTTTTTTTTTTTTTTTTTTTTTTTTTTTCGGTCATGTGATCATGTGATCAGGTCAGGTGTTTTTTTGTTTTTTTTTTTTTTTTCGGTCATGTGATCAGGTCATGTGATCCAGGCCATCCCGATCACATGACCTCTCCATTCCTCCTGTCATTGGACACCACCTTCTCCCAGCCCCACCCCATCCAGCTCACTTCCTCATCCTTGTCCCTATATAAGGCGTCTATCCACTTCTGCCCTTATGTCATGTTGATAAAGGAGCGCGACTTGCCAGGACACCGCAAGTCCGCACGCTCACGAAACGCGTCCATTTTTGATGACGTCACCCTCTGCAGCTTAACCACATGTGCGCTCCTAGCCTCGCTCTTAACACACTACAGGATCGTTGTCCCCGGAAGCCGGCCGCTCCATCTTCAGAGACACTCCTGTCATTCTACGCAGAGCTGAGAACCCCCTGTGACCTGCTGCTGATGATCGTCATCCTGACATTTTAAACGCCTATGTTAATTCACCTAAATGTGAGTGTATTTGTATCTACTATTAAAAACTTGTTACACTATTGCACTTAGAGGCGCCTCTCTCCTTGTCTTCCAGTTACCCCTGAACATGGTTTCTGTTCATCTATGATGGCCGCCCTGTGCACAGTGGATCCCATTTATCCCTGCTCCACCCATATACACCGCAGTGTGTAAACAGACTCCTAAGGACTTCCTTTAAGACTGTCTATATATATACATATGTTGTATGGTATTTTTTCATCTTATCTTTATATTTTATATATTTTTTTATTTTATTATTTTTTATTTATTTATTTATTTATTTTTTATTTTTTATTTAATTATTTATTCATTCATTATTTTTTATTATTTTTTCTTGCTTCATATTGATTACTTTGGGTAATACATGTTTCTGTGGATATTGTGCGCCACCACTTGTCTACACACTGACAGTTTCCCAGAGTGTCCTTCTCTGGCCCTAAACTCAAGGATTTCAAATATGGTTCAGCAAGATTGGTTTAGCACAGAATAGCACACTGACAGTTTCCCTCACTGTCCTTCTCTGTCCCTACAAACAAGGTTTAGCACAGAATAGCACACTGATAGTTTCCCTCACTGTCCTTCTCTGTCCCTACAAACAAGATTTAGCACAGAATAGCACACTGATAGTTTCCACGAGTGTCCTTCTCTGTCCCTAAACTCAAGGATTTCAAATACGGTTCAGCAAGATTGGTTTAGCACAGAATAGCACACTGATAGTTTCCCCGAGTGTCCTTCTCTGTCCCTAAACTCAAGGATTTCAAATATGGTTCAACAAGATTGGTTTAGCACAGAATAGCACACTGATAGTTTCCCCGAGTGTCCTTCTCTGTCCCTAAACTCAAGGATTTCAAATATGGTTCAGCAAGATTGGTTTAGCACAGAATAGCACACTGACAGTTTCCCCGAGTGTCCTTCTCTGTCCCTAAACTCAAGGATTTCAAATATGGTTCAGCAAGATTGGTTTAGCACGGAATAGCACACTGACAGTTTCCCTCACTGTCCTTCTCTGTCCCTACAAACAAGGTTTAGCACAGAATAGCACACTGATAGTTTCCCCGAGTGTCCTTCTCTGTCCCTAAACTCAAGGATTTCAAATATGGTTCAGCAAGATTGGTTTAGCACAGAATAGCACACTGACAGTTTCCCTCACTGTCCTTCTCTGTCCCTACAAACAAGGTTTAGCACAGAATAGCACACTGATAGTTTCCCTCACTGTCCTTCTCTGTCCCTACAAACAAGATTTAGCACAGAATAGCACACTGATAGTTTCCACGAGTGTCCTTCTCTGTCCCTAAACTCAAGGATTTCAAATACGGTTCAGCAAGATTGGTTTAGCACAGAATAGCACACTGATAGTTTCCCCGAGTGCCCTTCTCTGTCCCTAAACTCAAGGATTTCAAATACGGTTCAGCAAGATTGGTTTAGCACAGAATAGCACACTGATAGTTTACCGAGTGTCCTTCTCTGTCCCTAAACTCAAGGATTTCAAATATGGTTCAGCAAGATTGGTTTAGCACAGAATAGCACACTGACACTTTCCCTCACTGTCCTTCTCTGTCCCTACAAACAAGGTTTAGCACAGAATAGCACACTGACACTTTCCCTCACTGTCCTTCTGTGTCCCTACAAACAAGGTTTAGCACAGAATAGCACACTGACAGTTTCCCTCACTGTCCTTCTCTGTCCCTACAAACAAGGTTTAGCACAGAATAGCACACTGATAGTTTCCCTCACTGTCCTTCTCTGTCCCTACAAACAAGATTTAGCACAGAATAGCACACTGACACTTTCCCTCACTGTCCTTCTCTGTCCCTACAAACAAGGTTTAGCACAGAATAACACACTGACACTCTCCCTACCTATCCTTATCTGTCCCTAAACACAAGGAATCCAGGATTAGTAAAGGAAAAAAATGACACTGTCCCTGCCTATGCTTCTCTTTCCCTGCTCCGGAACACACTACACAAGGCCGCCGCGCTGGCGGCCTTTTATAGTGTGGGGCGTGTACTAAACCCCCTCAGCAATAATTGGCCACAGGCATCCTGCCTGTGGCCAATCATTGCTCTCCTCGCTGCCGGCGCTGTGATTGGCCAAGCATGCGGGGTCACAGTGCATGCTTGGCCAATCACAGCGCCTGGATGACACTGCGATGGCGTAGTGCATTGTGGGCCGTTCGCGTCACTCGAATTTGGCGCGAACGGCCCAAATCGTTCGATCTTCGTCGAACGATCGAACACGAAGCTCATCCCTAATGAGGATGGGTCGGCACTGTCTAGGTTTCAATTTATAGCGGTGTTCAAAAAATGTTTGTTAGCGG
The DNA here is from genome assembly GCA_029206835.1 of Rana muscosa. NCBI lineage: Eukaryota > Metazoa > Chordata > Amphibia > Anura > Ranidae > Rana > Rana muscosa. The sequence goes on from CM055121.1 coordinate 358,099,819, forward strand.
CGGGGTATGACCCGAAGGGTTATGCCTCGCATTCCTTTCGTATTGGGTCAGCGGACATGTGTACCGCCTCCGAGTGGGTGTCTTGCGACTGAAGGCCTAGGGGATATAGTTTGGTTCCAGTGTCTAAGTTGTGAGTTGTGGTCTCTAAGACCACCAGGGTATTGGAAAAGTGTTAAAAGTTATTTAAATGGTTATTTATTTTATATATAAGAATTTGTTAAATAAATAGGCCGCAAGGCCAATTTTACTCCACAACCTTGTCAGTCGTTATTGGTAAGAGGGGTATGTGGGGTGGGGGCAGATATATATATATATAGGGTAAGTCAGTGCGGAAGATCGGTCCTTAACATGTCATGGGCTTACGGTACATATACTTTAAAATGTGCCCTAAAGTTTGCATAAAGTCCAATTTTCTCTTAATTTTTCCACCGAGTTTGAGGTCAGTATGGTAAGACTACTTCATGCTACATGAAAGTGTTTTTGAGATTTTTCGAATATTGAATTCCAAGATTCCAAATAATTCATTATATTTAACGTGATATTTTAACATGATTAATGAATGCAGATCCAGCAGCAACTTCGGGCGCTCTGGTCATTAAGTAAAAAAAAAAATGTTATGCTCCAGAGATCTTTTTCTCTGCGTTAACCCTAATTAATCATAGCAAGCGTCCGTTTATTGCATGATAATTAAGATGTTGCTGGCAGTCACGGGTAGATCCATGTATAATTAGGCGGATCACAGGGAGACCAAGAAACAGTGATTGCTGTGTTCACTAAATGGTGCTAACCCTTTAACTCTTCATTTATTGTTATAGCAGACACATTTTATAAAAAAAAAAGTGATTGAAAAAATGAAATAATTGAACAGCAATGGATCTGGTTTTTCTTTTTTCTGGCCCATTGATGTATTTTCCACTGTTAACTGATTGGGACCCAGTGCATATATCCCTTCTGCTTCTGAAAGCTGCACCTATGAATTATGAGCATTGGTAATGTTTAGTTGTGTGTTTTCTGGGAATATTTAAATGGATACACATGTACTTGAAGGATAACTAAACCAAAGAACAAGAAAGATTCCCATAGACACACTCCTAAACCTTGTGGACAGCCTTCCCAGAAGAGTTGAAGCTGTTATAGCTGTAAACGGTGGGCCAACTCAATATTGAACCCCAGAGACTAAGACTGGGATGCCATTAAAGTTAATTTGCGTGTAAAGGCAGGCGTTCTAATGCTTTTGGTAATATTTCACCAGATGAAAATAAAAACCACAAAAAGGGAAAGGAAACCAGTGTGCTGTTACACTTGTGTGAAAATATATGTAGCGGGTACTTACTTTCCCGGGTGCATTTTTTGAATCTGGCAGTGTCATCAGTGCTATGTTCCCGGCGGTCCACCAGGTGGCGTAGTCACCGTGGGCGGAGGGACGAATATCACTGTGTGCCGAGCCTCCTTTTTGTCCTCTCTTGGCAGCGGTATGGTGGGGCGGGGAACCCGCCATGCTTGCTGGGAGAGGGTATAAAGGGGCCGGCCATCTTGGTCACGGGGTCTTCGTCCCAAGCACCTTTAGCTTGCGGACGTGGGTTCGTGCTCGTCCTCTAGGCGGCCTCGGCCTAGAGGACCACCGGAGATCGTGTTCCACCTCAGGCACCTTTAGTCCTGGGGTGAGGTACTTGCAAGAAGGTCCGGAGCTCAGTGCCCAACACTGAGTTCCGCGAGGGAAGGGTCCTAAGGCGCTTCGGGGATGGAGGCCTGAATCTGAGTAAGATGCAATGGACCGGGGAGAGCTCCTCACTCGAAGACCCGGTGCAGCAGACTGCCGGTGACGGGTGAGTCTCTTGTCGGAGACCGTCCAGAAGGATCCCCTTTACCTCGTGTGGAGACCATAGCCCACTCTCCAGGAGGAGAGTGCAGGATCGAATTTGTGTCTGGGCCTATTCACACTCACACCTCCTTTTCTGCTCTATCTATCAAGGAAGTCCCTGTATGGTGTGTTCTAATAAAGGAGTGTTGGACTTTAATGGTGTGAGGCTCAATTCCTGGCGGAAGAAGTTCACGGTGACTCTTGGAGGGAGGATCCGGGTGCACAGCACAGACCCGAAGGTAAACAAGACATTGCTGAGACCACAGGTATTCTACACGTGGTGTAGGCTAGGCGTAGCCCACCCGCTCTCTCTCTCTCCACCATCAAATACCCCTAGACAAGAGACAGTGCGAGCCGCACGGAGAGAGAAGAGGGGTAGGCGCTACACGTGGGGGCTCGGGTCCGGTATTGTGTTGTGCATCACAGTATGGAACAAGTCTGCTGGATGAGTTAACTGAATAGGCCAAAGTGCAGCCCTGCTCGAAGTTGTGGAATTGACCCCAGACAAGGGAAAGGCCCGCTCAGGAAGAGCGGTGAACGGGGGAGGCCCAGCCGTGTGAGGTACTACACCTGGGGGCTTCTAATTGTACTGCGCCAACAGACACAACCCCCGCCGCTTAGTTCGTGGGCGTGGCTCAACCAAAGAAAGTGAAAAAGCCCGCGAACTGGAGCAAAGGGGAGGAGTCCAATACGTGAGAGGGCTACACGTGGGACATTGGCGCGAAAACTCTGCAGTGTGCGATGGACCAGCAACAGATCACCATGTTTGGACATACCTCATGGATTCCAGTTCACCCTGCTACTACCACGATGACTGCTGCTGCTCCGATTACGGATACCGGGATCCGGCTGAAGCCAAGGGGTCGATTTGCCCTGTATTCGTGCATGGACGTAGAGGCCCTGGGTGTAATTTGTCCCGGGTGCTCGGGACTGGTGTGCCACCTGAAGCCCTTCGGACAATGTGAGGCCTGTGGGGAGTTCCTGTTCGAGGTGGATCCAGCAGTTGACAGGCCGAGAACCATCTACCCAGGCCGGGCTTCAGGCAACACTACTCACAGAGGAGGAATTACTGCTGTAAAAGCCATCCCAGCGCACACTGCAGCGACCGCGGAGGAGGTCGTTAAAACTCAACGGGAGAAATCCGAGGATGCTGACTCGGTCACCACTGTCTCACAGCGTCCGCCACCGAAGAAGAGAACCAGCGTGGTGGCCCCGACCAGCGGTGGTGGCGGACCATCTCGCCAGCTTACGCCAGGCCCGGACGGATCCGTTGACGAGTGTTCCGGACGTCCCGCTTCAAGTAAAGGCCGAGGTGAGCCGGGCAAAGAAACTTGGTGCATGGGCGGAGGTGCCGGGAAGGCATGGCCCAGTAAGCCCGCGGGAGGTGGTAGCTCCGTCTCTACAACGGGCTACATACCCGTGGAGGAGTGTGATACCTCGGACCTGGAGTCGCTCTCTGATCTGGGAGATGACACCGCTATTGATGAACTGTTTGCAGAGAAGGGCTGGGACAAAGTACCGCTAGCTTCATTCCGAAGGCCCCGGGGTTCACCCATGTCCATGGGGGAGAGTACACCCCGGGTGGAGGCACCAGCGCCTGAACAAGGGTCCCGTCCCCAGACCACATCTACATCTCCGGTGCCACCTGCATCAGGTACTGGGGAACAGAAGTTGATGCTACGGGCACCTATGCCCCAACCAGAAGTGGTCAAGGCCCCTCGCCACCCGGACTCTATAGTTTTGCCCGGCGAAGGGGACAGAGCCACAATGCCTCCGCTGTCAAGGCTTCAGAGACTCTTCTGCCAGAAAGTTGCTGCTGACTACGGGTGGGAATATCCGTACCTCTCCAAGGAGTTACTTTACAAAGTGGAGGTGTGCCGAGAGCGCTGGTATAATGACTTTGTGTGGACCCACCTTAAGGTCCCACACGCCCGCAGGTATTTGACATGCTCTCCAAAGGCATCTCAGCGGTTCAAAGACTGCAAGGCAGAGTGGATGTTGGGAAGACACATCCATGCAGACAAAGTGTTGATCTGACGCAAAGAAGGTGAAGATGTGGAGTACCATTTGGAGACCATGGACCGGCATTCAAAGCCTCTTGTTCTGCCGCATCCCCGCTTCTACCTCTGAGGAGAAAGAGACTCCATTTGTTTGCTTTTCAAAAGGACCTTGCACCCCCTGAGCTTTGCTGTTTGACTTTCTTTCTGGTGCTATCATCAATGTTTTGCCCAGCAAGAGGGGTGTTTGTGTCATTCCAAGGAAGAACTGTTCCAGTTGTTGTTCTTTCCTCTCCGGTGAGAAGTTGCAGACTTTGGGGTAGATAGGGCCCGGAGTCAAGCAACAAGGAAAGAGAAGATGGTTCAACGGGTGCAGTTACCGCGAGGCTGTCACCAGGTGGCAGTCTTGTGCAACGTTACACATTGTACACACTCACACTGGAGGAAAAGATATTTCTCTTCGGAGGAGTTTCTTTTTCTCTCACACATACACATGTGTCAGGGTTTTATTGTTTCTTTTCTCTTCCCTTTGTACGAGAGCGTCTCGTCAAGATTATGGAACCTGGGGTGGTTCTTAGTTAGGATGGGAGGGAAAAGTATAATGTTGGAATGTGATTTCATGTTTAAAATGTTGTCTTTCACTCTTCTTTTGTTGCAGGGGCTCAGACACAACTTCTCTGTTAGGATAGTTTCCTAAAAAATTTTGTTTTTCAAATTGTTAGTTGGTTTCTGGATTGGATTATGTCAGCCGTTGAGGGCGTGATTCACTCCAGACACTGGGGTCCAGTGTCAAAAGACAGGGGGGAGAGTGTAGCGGGTACTTACTTTCCCGGGTGCATTTTTTGAATCTGGCAGTGACATCAGTGCTATGTTCCCGGCGGTCCACCAGGTGGCGTAGTCACCGTGGGCGGAGGGACGAATATCACTGTGTGCCGAGCCTCCTTTTTGTCCTCTCTTGGCAGCGGTATGGTGGGGCGGGGAACCCGCCATGCTTGCTGGGAGAGGGTATAAAGGGGTCGGCCATCTTGGTCACGGGGTCTTCGTCCCAAGCACCTTTAGCTTGCGGACGTGGGTTCGTGCTCGTCCTCTAGGCGGCCTCGGCCTAGAGGACCACCGGAGATCGTGTTCCACCTCAGGCACCTTTAGTCCTGGGGTGAGGTACTTGCAAGAAGGTCCGGAGCTCAGTGCCCAACACTGAGTTCCACGAGGGAAGGGTCCTAAGGCGCTTCGGGGATGGAGGCCTGAATCTGAGTAAGACGCAATGGACCGGGGAGAGCTCCTCACTCGAAGACCCGGTGCAGCAGACTGCCGGTGACGGGTGAGTCTCTTGTCGGAGACCGTCCAGAAGGATCCCCTTTACCTCGTGCGGAGACCATAGCCCACTCTCCAGGAGGAGAGTGGAGGATCAAATTTGTGTCTGGGCCTATTCACACTCACACCTCCTTTTCTGCTCTATCTATCAAGGAAGTCCCTGTATGGTGTGTTCTAATAAAGGAGTGTTGGACTTTAATGGTGTGAGGCTCAATTCCTGGCGGACGAAGTTCACGGTGACTCTTGGAGGGACAATCCGGTCGCACAGCACAGACCCGAAGGTAAACAAGACATTGCTGATACCACAGGTATTCTGCACGTGGTGGAGGCTAGGCGTAGCCCACCCGCTCTCTCTCTCTCCACCATCAAATACCCCTAGACAAGAGACAGTGCGAGCCGCACAGAGAGAGAAGAGGGGTAGGCGCTACATATAATACAATGCAAAGTCATGGTTAATGTTCATATTACTGTGAACTAAGCATTTACATCAATTTCCTAAGCCATTGTTTATTTGGCCTCTGTATAGTTGCTCAATATACTGCCATCGTGTGGTTATTTTGGTTATTGCACAAGTCTTTTCTGTGTTCCCTCCCATTTTGTGATGTATTTCCTCTTCCTTCACACATTGGGGTTGATTTACTGCACTGCAAGTGCACTTGAAAGCATAGCTCCCAACTGTCCCTGATTTGGAGCCATATCACTCTGTCCCTCATTCCTCCTCATTTGTCCCTCATTTTGGTCTGATCTATATAGTTGTATATAAAATGCATTTTTATCTCTCAAAAAGTGTTTTCCAGCCCTAAACCTTTCATCTGATTTCTAAATTGCTGCATTTGTCAATTCCAAAAGCCAATATAAAGGAATAGTAGTGGTAAACAAAAGCACTTGTGGGTTTAACCAATCTTGTTTTTTTTTTTTTTTTACAGTTCTCCTTTAAATGGCGTGGAAAGGGGTGTGTTCTATGCCTGCATACTTTTGCTGATAGGTGTCCCTCATTCCCATCTCAGAAAGTTGGGAGGTATTCTTGAACGTGCACTTGGAAGTGCAGTCGCTGTAGATCTGAGGGCAAGATCTGAAATGAGGGGAAGCTCTGCTGATTTTATCATCCAATCATGTGTAGCACACTGACCCTTTTTCACACCGTACTATATGCCCGTACCCTCCTGTGTGAAGAGGTTGAGCGGTGTCATTTTTACGGGTCCTACAGCGGAGTTCCTCATTAGTTGGTTCTTATCCCTAGAATATAGGGACAAGTCTCTGTTTCTCCCAAGTAATTCCAATGTCCACACCATTCTAAACTCCAACGTTGAGTTTATTTTCTTCTTATAGTTAGCAGATAGGAAAGGGTGGATAGAAGACAGGACAGCAAGGTTTTGGGAGATAGGTCCAGGCACAAGCAAACACTACTCTCATCACTCTGTTCCCAAGTGGGTTCAGCTCACCTGGATAGTCTCCAGTAAAGTGGATCCTAGCAGCCGGAATGATGCTCGGATACTTAATCAGGTTCCTTCTTAGATGCGATCGGGAGATCCTCTGCCACAGAATTTATAATATCCCGAACCTCTTGACTGTTGCATTACTGTTGCATTATTAAGCCCTTGACGGATAAATGACATCCCTCCAGAGAGTTACCGGGCCCCTTCCTTCACCGTGATCTCTCACTGGTCCTTCGGAAAGGTCCTCCCCCGGCCTCCCCTTCTTAGATGCGTGTCCCCTCGCAAGGCGGCACCCTGGGACTCCTCTTCCCCGAAGTGGGCTCCAGCTAAAGGTGCTGGGCCCAGGGCTGAAGTTGCAGCCCCGGGACTAAAGGTGCCTGGGACTGAGGCTCACGTGGCCCCATGGTCCTGAAGAGCCACGCGCCGGAACCGACCTCCCAGAACTAGAACACGAACCCGGACTCCGAATATCTCTCCAGGCGGCGTCCGCCCCTTTTGTATCCTCTCCCAGCATGCACAGCAGGCCGACCCCGCCCACTGTACCGCTGCCGAGATAGAACTCCCAAGGCACAGCACTGTTACTGGTGGTTCAACCCTGGCTTGTCATGACAGTGCCACCTACAGGCCACAGGGAACTGCACACCATTATACCACGTGCAGAATAAAATAGCACAGCCTAAGAATGATAACGGTCTGAGCCTAACTACTACTCAGACCAGCCCCTAAATTTGGGTGATGGGACCCCCTAGATTTGGGACACCCGCTACACATGTGCAAGCAAAAATGCTGGGTTTTTTTTCCTTGCATATCCCCCTCGGATCTACAGCAACTGCATTTCCAAGTGCACTTTCAAGTGCACTTGAGGTGCACTTGTAGTGCAAAGTGGATTTTCCTTTAGCAAATAAACCCCATTGTCTTAATGGGATAAAGATGGCCACTTGTCTCAAGGCCACATGTTAATCTGCTCACATCTGGGAACAGATTACCATGTTTTGACCTGAAAATACCATCCTTTTAATCATCTGCCACATCCTGTTGTCTGCTGTCATCTGCTGCATTCAGTAAAGATCTTCATAGATGAGACAAAGTGTTTGGTGAGACCAGCTATCTGATAAAGACAATAAAAAAATAAGTCACTAATACAACAGTTGGAGTTAGAATAACCAGATATCTGGTTCCCAATGAGATTGGACTTTACAAATACACAATAAAACAGTCAATCAGATTTCTTTACTGGTAAAATCATATATTTATTTACATGATCATTAAAAGTGGCGTCCCTGAGCTTTCCCTAGAGCTAATTCACTGTCTTGGGTTAAGCAGGGCTACTCTCCATATAGGGTGACCACGTGTCCCGGATTGCCCGGGACAGTCCCGCATTTTGCAAGTCTGTCCCAGGTATTTCATTCCAGGACAATACAGTGTCCCGGAATGAAACTGACACAGCCACCCCCCGAGCCAATCTGATGCCCCCAAAAAATAGGATTTTTTACTCACCGTAAAATCCTTTTCTCTGAGTCCATGGACCGACACAGCTTCTCTATTGACAAAGTGGGTATTATCCGTTAATTAGGAGTGACTAGGCAGAAAAACTTGTAAAAAGTGTTGCATCACACCTTCTACAGTACCGCCCAGGGGGCGGACCCTCTGGGTATACCCTCTCAGTCTGCATCTTCGCAGATCAGTTCGTCAAAAAGCAGTACAAACTTAAAAGGAGGGGTGGGTGCTGTGTCGGTCCATGGACTCAGAGAAAAGGATTTTACGGTGAGTAAAAAATCCTATTTACTCTTTCGTCCATGGACCGACACAGCTTCTCTATTGACAAAGTGGGACGTCCTAAAGCAGTGTCAGAGAAAAAAAACGAGGGGTGGTAACAGCATAAAAACAAACTTCACCCCAAAACACAAAAACAGCACTCCTCCAACGGAGGAGTTGCAACTCTAAACAGCCGCTTGCAAAACCTTGTGGCCGAAAGAGGCATCCGAAGATGCACCTACATCAACCTTGTAGAATTTTGTGAAAGTGTGAGCGGACGACCAAGTCGCCGCTTTACATAATTGGGAAACAGACGCTTGATGTCGGAAAGCCCAAGAGGCACCTATTGCCCTGGTCAAATGCACCGTGACAGGAAAGGGGGGCGCCTGACCCTTTAAGGCGTAAGCCTGGATTACTATCTGTCGGATCCACCTAGAGATGGTGGCCGATGAGACTGCTTGGCCCTTCTTGGGACCAGCCACCGAAACAAACAGTGAGTCTGACTTCCGGAACAGGGAAGTAGCAGATAGGTATACTCTCAAAGCTCGGACAACGTCCAAGGAATGCAACGCCGACTCCTTAGGATTCGACGGCTGAGGACACAAGGATGGAAGTACAATGTCTTCGTTGAGATGAAAAGCCGAAACGACTTTCGGAAGAAAGGAAGGCTGCGGCCGCAGCACCACCTTATCCTTGTGGAAAATCAAATAGGGAGCCTTGCAGGACAAGGCTGCCAGCTCAGAGACTCGTCTAACTGACGTAACAGCCACCAAAAAGACCACTTTCTGAGAAAGTGTCAACAGGGGAATATCTCTAATATTCTCAAACGGTGCCGTCTGGAGCACCGAGAGGACCAGGTTCAAGTCCCACGGAAGTAACGGGGGACGGACCGGAGGGGCCACATGTCGGACCCCCTGCACAAATGTACTCACGAGAGAGTGAGTCGCCAGGGGTCGCTGAAAAAAGACAGCCAGGGCAGATATCTGTCCTTTAATCGTACTTAGGGCAAGCCTTTGGTCCACCCCATGCTGTAACAGCAGGATTCTGGAAACCAAATAGGTACGCGGATGCCATTTCATTTCCTCACACATGGAGATGTAGGCCTTCCAAGTGCGGTGATAGACCTTCCTAGAGGACGGTTTTCGAGCACTTCTCATAGTAGAGATTACTGAGTCTGACAGGCCCCGGTCTCTCAGTACCTGGTTCTCAACAGCCATGCCGTTAAAGCCAATGACTGTAAAGCAGGATGGAATATGGGACCTTGCGATAGCAGGTCCTTCCGTAGTGGTAGGCGCCAGGGGACGTCTGCTACCAGACGTACTAGATCGGCGTACCAAGGACGCTGAGGCCAATCTGGAGCGATTAGGATCATTGGAATTCCCTCTGCCTCCACTCTGAGGAGCAGAAGAGGAAGAAGCCTTAAGGGAGGGAAGGCATAGATTAGCCGATACTGACCCCACGATGCTACCAACGCGTCCGTTGCGTCTGCCCAAGGGTCTCTTGACCGGGCCACAAATCTCAATACCTTCCGATTGAGTCGGGAAGCCAGAAGATCTACGTCTGGTGTGCCCCATCTTTGGCAGAGGAGTTGGAACACCTCCGGGTGTAAGGACCATTCTCCCTGGTCCAGCATCTGGCGGCTCAGGTAGTCCGCCTGCCAGTTTTCCACACCCGGAATGTACACGGCCGACAGTGCCGGTACGCTCCTCTCTGCCCACTTCAGGATGCGAGCGATCTCCGATGCTGCAGCTGAGCTTCTTGTTCCTCCTTGATGATTGACATATGCCACTGCTGTGGCGTTGTCTGACTGGATCCTGACTGGACGCCCTTGCAGTCTCTGAGACCATTTGAAGAGGCACAGCTTGATCGCCCGGATCTCCAGAACATTGATCGGCAGGAGGGCTTCCTCTGGGGTCCAGCGACCCTGCACCGACTGGACACCCCAGACTCCCCCCAACCTGTAAGGCTGGCGTCCGTCGTGATCACTATCCAGTAAACCGGAAGAATTGACTTCCCGGCCATTAGAGCCGGTGCTGTCAGCCACCATACCAGGGATCTCCTGACTATGTGGCTCACTCGGATTTGATAATCCAGAGATGAAGGGCATCTGTTCCATCTGGACAGAACTTTCTTCTGTAACACTCGAGTGTGGTATTGAGCATATGGGACCGCCTCGAAGGAGGCTACCATGAGGCCCAACACTCGCATGCAAAAACGGAGTGACGACCAATTCCTGGAAGTCAGCTGCCGTACTGCAGCCCGGAGGGTCTGCAACCTCTCCACAGGGAGGAATACCTTTGCCTCTGAGGAATCCAGAATCAACCCCAGGTACACTAGGCGTTGAGTGGGCACCAATACAGAAATATCCCCAGAAGATTGCAGGGGACGGGGGCGTTTATTACCCCCTGTATTCCCGTGTGCTGCTTCCACCCTGGCAGCAAACGCCTCTAGGATTGCCGACATAGCGTCCATAGACACCTCAGGGACACCAGCTGCTAAATCTGGTGTTTCAGGGGAGAAGACATCTGGCTCAGATGCCATGCTGACCACACGCTGACACCCACAGGGCTCCAGGCAAGATATCAATAGGCCACCCTCCTGTGCTGCAGAGAGGCTGGGTCACCCAGAGAACTCACCACCCTGGATAGGTACTGCTATGCTGCGCCTGTGATGCTGTCCCTCTGCTGCTGTGTCAGTCTGCTTCTTTTATCAGCACTTCCTGTGTGAATTTTCGCGCCAGTGTAATGCCCCCTAGAGGCCGGAGGCCCTCGCAAAATGGTTGCCAAAAATGTCTGTATGGAAGATAATGTGGGCTCTAAGAAAATGGCCGCCGACAGAAGATAGAGGTCAAGCAGCCATAGCCCACAAAAAGATGGCCGCCGAACGGCAATATCTGCATACAGGGTGGACAAACATGGCCGCCGATCAGCTGATAGGGGTCAGTGGGTGTGGCCGAACCACAGGAAGATGGCCGCCGGGCAGTCACAAGAGGCCAAACTTGGCATGGACCACCTCAAAATGGCCGCCGACAGCATGGAGGAGGAAGGACACAAACACAGGTAAGAAAAAATGACATTTCTTTTAAATGTTAGTTACAGCCAGCCCCGCTCCAATGGGACCCCCTAGGTGACCCCCAGCACCCAGCAACCTTTAGCTAGAAGCCCAGGGAGGAGGGAAGGCAGGGAGAGAGGGAAGAAAGGGGCCACAACCACTTACTTGATCTCTCCAGGAATGTCCAGCTAAATCACCCAGCCGAGGCAGGGGAGTTTTACTTACCTATCCTGCATGTATTTTGCTGGAAGACATTCCAAACAGATCATCGTCCGCGCACGGAAGGTGACTGTTGGCCAGGCATGCTGTGATTGGACCCAGAAGGGACGATCATATGTATGCCCTGGAGCATGACGCTCACCGGACAGGCTGCTGCGACTCGGCCGTAAGGTCAGCCGAAGCTGAGCGGTCCGATGCAAGCCTTGGAGCGTAAGCTCACCGGCCAGGCTGCTGCGACTCAGCCGTAAGGTCAGCCGAAGCTGAGCGGTCCGATGCAGGCCCTGGAGCGTAAGCTCACCGGCCACCCGTGGAGCGACGGGCATGTCGTGGAAAACCCAGCGCGTAGCTAGGGTCGGCACACGCTCGATGGCCGAAACTGGGGAGACTACAAGGATCGAGGATCCAGCCTGTCACCCAGTCGGCAGTTGATCGAAGATCGCAGGAAACAACAAATGTAGCAAAACAAATAAAAATATATATATATATATATCTTTTTTCCCCGGACCAATGGGCCCGAAGGGAGCCATGTCCTACTCTTTGCTAGACAGAAAAAAACTGATCTGTGAAGATGCAGACTGAGAGGGTATACCCAGAGGGTCCGCCCCCTGGGCGGTACTGTAGAAGGTGTGATGCAACACTTTTTACACGTTTTTCTGCCTAGTCACTCCTAATTAACCGATAATACCCACTTTGTCAATAGAGAAGCTGTGTCGGTCCATGGACGAAAGAGTAAAGGCCGCCACATCAGCACTTTACTCACTTGACAGTACTTGCCCTGGCTGGGAATGCCTGGAGGAGCACAATCCCCGCCCCCTGCTTGTGATTGGAGAAATCATAAATCCCGCCTCTTATGTCCAATCACTGTGCTGTGATTCGTTACAGAACAAACTGATTTTTGGGAAGGGGGGGTGTCCCTGAATGGTAGTTTGGAAATGTGGTCACCCTATCTCCATACTCTATTCACCCGCAAATGTGCAAAAAATCCTGCAGGACCACTGCTTCCCTGGTGACTCCAATGTTCCTCCCAGCCTCCACTACCACTGAAGTGGCATAGCAACACAGCGCCACATGTTGAATGAAGGATGAACTACACCTGCCTACAAGTGTGAACAAGTCCAAAGTAGCAACATACAAGGCAGCTTCTATCTCAGCCTAATCACCCTGTTGTTTTGTCTTATGCTTCTGTAATAGCATTATGTCTGACATATTATTGAATCTCAATACTCAAAAAGTTGTCTTTTCCAATTTGTAACCTTTTATTGAATGCCTGAGAATATTTGGCATTATCTGACAGATGTGAACTGAAGCATGAGAGTTATTCTACAGTACTAGAGCTACAAGGAAAGAAGATGCTGAAATGCAATTAACAAAGAACACGGAGGAGAGATGGGTTTTCTTTAAGAGCATATTAAATAAGGGCATTCCCATTGGGAAATAGATTTAAAAGAGCGAACAAAAGTCCTGGATGGCTTAACTCTAATGTAAAAATGCATATAAAAGCAAAGGAGAAGGCCTTCACAAAATTCAAGGCTGAGGGATCATCATCGGCATTCAGACTTTACAAAGAATGCAACAAGGTATGTAAGGGTGCAATTAGGGCAGCTAAGATAGAACACGAAAGACACATAGCGGAGGAGAGCAAAAAAAATTCCAAAAAATTATTTACATTAATAAACAGTAAAAAAGGAGGACAGACCATATTGGTCCCATAAAGAATGAGGAAGGAGATCTGGTTACAAAGGATGGGGAGATGGCAAAGGTATTGAGTTTATTGTTCTCCTAAGTCTTCACGTGGAAATCGGGGGGCTTCAGTAACCAAAACTGCCGTGTTTGTCCTCATGACACATCACAGGAAGCACCCTCATGGCTATCAGAGGACACAATTAGTAATAGACTTGGGAAACTTAAAGCGGAGTTGCACCCAAAAATGGAACTTCCGTTTTTCGGAACCCTCCTCCCCTCCAAGTATTTGCACCCACTTCCGAGGAGAGACTACCACGGGAGTCACTCCACTTCCCCCCCCCTCGCTGCCTTCTGCGAAACACACTGGTCCCAGGAGACAGCGGGGACCACTGGGAACGCGCCGCGGTACTCGCGCATGCGCAGTAGGGAACCGGGCAGTGAAGCCGCAAGGCTTCATTTCCTTATTCCCTCACCGAGGATGGCGGCGGGGGCAGCCGAGAGATGAGAGATTGCTCGTCTTCTGCTGCCGACATCGCGGGCACCCTGGACAGGTAAGTGTCCATTAATTAAAAGTCAGCAGGTGCACTATTTGTAGCTGCTGACTTTTAATATATTGTTTTTTGTGGGACCTTCGCTTTAACATTAATAAATCACCGGGACCAGATGGCTTGCATCCGAGGGTACTTAGGGAACTCAGTGAAGTAATTGCCAGACCATTGTTCCTAATTTGTACTGACAGTCTACTGACTGGAATGGTACCAGCTGATTTGAGAAAAGCCAATGTAGCACAAATATTTAAAAAAGGGCCAAAATACATCCCTGGGAATTACAGACCAGTTAGCCTAACATCAATAGTAGGGATGAGCTTCGTGTTCGAGTCGAACATACGTTCGACTCGAACATCGGCTGTTCGATCGTTCGACGAAGATCGAACGATTTGGGCCGTTCGCGCCAAATTCGAGTGACGCGAACGGCCCACAATGCACTACGCCATCGCAGTGTCATCCAGGCGCTGTGATTGGCCAAGCATGCACTGTGACCCCGCATGCTTGGCCAATCACAGCACCGGCAGCAAGGAGAGCAATGATTGGCCACAGGCAGGATGCCTGTGGCCAATTATTGCTGAGGGGGTTTAGTACACGCCCCACACTATAAAAGGCCGCCAGCGCGGCGGCCCTGTGTAGTGTGTTCCGGAGCAGGGAAAGAGAAGCATAGGCAGGGACAGTGTCATTTTTTTCCTTTACTAATCCTGGATTCCTTGTGTTTAGGGACAGATAAGGATAGGTAGGGAGAGTGTCAGTGTGTTATTCTGTGCTAAACCTTGTTTGTAGGGACAGAGAAGGACAGTGAGGGAAAGTGTCAGTGTGCTATTCTGTGCTAAATCTTGTTTGTAGGGACAGAGAAGGACAGTGAGGGAAACTATCAGTGTGCTATTCTGTGCTAAACCTTGTTTGTAGGGACAGAGAAGGACAGTGAGGGAAACTGTCAGTGTGCTATTCTGTGCTAAATCTTGTTTGTAGGGACAGAGAAGGACAGTGAGGGAAACTATCAGTGTGCTATTCTGTGCTAAACCTTGTTTGTAGGGACAGAGAAGGACAGTGAGGGAAAGTGTCAGTGTGCTATTCTGTGCTAAACCAATCTTGCTGAACCATATTTGAAATCCTTGAGTTTAGGGACAGAGAAGGACACTCGTGGAAACTATCAGTGTGCTATTCTGTGCTAAATCTTGTTTGTAGGGACAGAGAAGGACAGTGAGGGAAACTATCAGTGTGCTATTCTGTGCTAAACCTTGTTTGTAGGGACAGAGAACGACAGTGAGGGAAAGTGTCAGTGTGCTATTCTGTGCTAAACCAATCTTGCTGAACCATATTTGAAATCCTTGAGTTTAGGGACAGAGAAGGACACTCGGGGAAACTATCAGTGTGCTATTCTGTGCTAAACCAATCTTGCTGAACCATATTTGAAATCCTTGAGCTTAGGGACAGAGAAGGACACTCTGGGAAACTATCAGTGTGCTATTCTGTGCTAAACCAATCTTGCTGAACCATATTTGAAATCCTTGAGTTTAGGGACAGAGAAGGACACTCGTGGAAACTATCAGTGTGCTATTCTGTGCTAAATCTTGTTTGTAGGGACAGAGAAGGACAGTGAGGGAAACTGTCAGTGTGCTATTCTGTGCTAAACCAATCTTGCTGAAGCATATTGCAAATCCTTGTGTTTAGGGACAGAGAAGGATAGGCAGGGGACAGTGTCAGTGTCATTGTTGCTAAGCCTCCTGCACTGTATACACCTGAAGGTAGCCCTTATTGCTGTTTTTCCCATCTCCCTGCAGGCCATCCATTAAAATGTCTGGAAGGCAAACAAGGAGAGGCAGACAGTCAGGAGGCAAAAAAAGAGGGCAAGCAGGCTCTGTGTCTGGGGGCAACAGTGCTGGTCGTGGACGCGGTGCATTGTCATCAGCATATGGCCATGGGGCACGCTTGTCCTTCTTTTCGGCAGCTGGACATGTTGAGCCACATCATGCCGAAGACTTGGTAGAGTGGATGACCAAGCCCACCTCATCCTCCTCATCCTCTCTCACCCAGGCTCAGGGTACTGGCAAAGCAGCTGCCAAAGCGTCCTCTTCTCTGGTATCAATGTCATCATTAGTCACTCCTTCCCTAGACCCACCATGTCCTCCTCCTGAGGAGTCCCCCGAACTGTTTGAGCACAGTGTTGGGTACATGCTCCAGGAGGATGCCCAGCGTTTCGAAGGATCTGATGATGATACCCAGCTAGAGGAAGGCAGTAGCGTGAGAGCAGAGAGAGGGGATGCTCAAGAAGGACACCAATCTGGCAGTCATGCTCCAGCAGCTGCAGCATACTGCCAGATTGGCTCCAGTGATGAGGAGGGAGGGGATGATGAGGTCACTGACTCCACGTGGGTGCCTAATAGGAGAGAGGAGGAGGAGGAGGATGAGGAGGAGGCACATCTCCAACGAGGCAGGATGCCCTTGGGTGGCCAGCGTATGGGCAGCACACCGACGGAATCACACCGCAGAGCTCCGCCTGTGCAGGGCGCTGCCTCTGCCCGTCATTCAAAAAGTTCTTTGGTGTGGGCCTTTTTTGAGGCGAGTGCATCAGATTGCACAGCTGCTGTTTGCAACATATGTCTCAAGCGTATATCGCGTGACCAAAACATCAGCCGCTTGGGCACCACATGCTTGATCAGACATATGTTGACCTGCCATGCAGCTCGTTGGCAAGCCTACCTTAAAGACCCACACCAAAGAACAAAGCGGACCTCTCCTTGCACCGCATCATCTGGGATCTCCAACCCCACTATACCTTCAGTCCTCTCTGAAACCTGCACTGAGAGGAATGAAGGTGTAGAATTAGGTGTGTCACAGCCAAGTACTTGCGGCCACTCTGCTAGCAGTACACCGACGTCCGATTCTAGCAGGCAAATTTCCCTGCCCCAGCTGCTGGACCGTCGAAAGAAGTTCACTCCCAGCCATCCACATGCCCAGCGGTTGAATGCTAGCTTGGCTAAATTGCTAGCACTTCAACTGCTGCCTTTTCAGTTGGTAGACTCGGCCCCCTTCAGTGAGTTTGTGCAATGTGCGGTTCCTCAGTGGCAGGTTCCCAAACGCCACTTTTTCTCACGGAAGGCGATTCCGGCTCTCTACAGGCATGTGGAAGGCAATGTCTTGGCCTCGCTGGACAGAGCGGTCAGCGGTAAGGTGCATATTACCGCTGACTCATGGTCCAGCAGGCATGGACAGGGACGTTACCTTTTTTCACGGCCCGTTGGGTCACTCTTTTGGCAGCTGGGAAGGATGCAGGACAAGGTGCAGTAGTGTTGGAGGTTGTTCCACCGCCACGCCTCCAAAATGCTACTACTGGTTGTGACACACCTCTCTCCTCCACCCCCTCCTCTTCTTCTTCCTCCATGGCCTCTTCCTGTGGTTTGTCCTCGGAACCAGTGGTGCTCCGTAGGCGTTCAAGGGGCTACGCAAGTACGCAGGCAAAAAGATGCCATGCCGTGCTTGCGCTGGTGTGTTTGGGGGACAGGAGCCACACTGGGGCAGAGGTCCTGTCTGCTCTGCAGGGGCAGGCCGAGAGGTGGTTGACGCCACGCCAGCTTAAGCCAGGAATGGTGGTTTGCGACAATGGCACCAAGCTCCTCTCCGCCCTCCGACAGGGACAACTGACCCATGTGCCCTGTGTGGCTCACGTCCTTAACCTGGTGGTGCAGCGGTTCTTGGGCAGGTACCCGGGCTTACAGGATGTCCTGAGGCAGGCCAGGAAAGTCTGTGTGCATTTCCGCAGATCTTATAATGCCAGTGCTCGCCTGGCTGAGCTGCAAAAGGAGTTGAACCTGCCCAAGAACCGCCTTATATGTGACATGCCCACCAGGTGGAACTCAACGTTGGCCATGCTGCAGCGGCTGCACACGCAGCAGAGGGCCATCAATGAGTACCTGTGCGACTACGGCACCAGGACAGGGTCAGGGGAGCTCGGGTTTTTTTCACCACGCCAGTGGGGCATGATCAGGGGTGCATGCACTGTCCTGGCACCATTTGAGGAGGCCACGAGGATGGTGAGCAGTGACAGTGCATGCATCAGTGACACTGTACCTCTTGTCCACCTGTTGGAGCACACGCTGCGTGGAATAATGGACAGGGCACTTGAGGCAGAACAGAGGCAGGAAGAGGAGGACTTCCTTGCCTCTCAAGGCCCCCTTTACCCAGACAGTGTTCCTTCTGTCCCACCCATCGCACAGGAAGAGGAGGAGGAGGAGGAGGAGGAGGATTGTGTCAGCATGGAGGTGAAGGCTGGCACTCAGCATCATCAGCAGCAGTCTTTTAGGGATGATTTACAGTCCCAAGAAACCAGTGGACTTGTACGTGGTTGGGAGGAGGTGGCTGCGGATCATGTCGTCCTTAGTGACCCAGAGGACTCCGGACTGAATGCCTCAGCTAACCTACGCTGCATGGCCTCCCTGATCCTGCAAAGTCTGCGGAAGGATCCTCGTATTCTTCGGATCAAGGAGAGGGACCATTACTGGCTGGCCACTCTCCTTGATCCACGGTACAAGGGTAAGGTTGCGGACCTTATGTTACCGTTGCAGAGGGAGCAGAGGATGAGACAACTCCGGGAGGCCTTGCAGAAAGGTCTGTGCAACGCGTTCCCAGAGACTGGGATGTTACAAACTCCTGGTCCTGGACAATGAGTTGCTGAGGCTTCGGGCAGTCAAAGAAGGAGCGGTGGGGAAGGTGGCCGTCTGACCGATGCGTTCAGACAATTCTTTAGTCCGCAGCCCCAAAGTATGATCGGTTCCAGCAACCATCGCCAGCGTCTGATATACATGGTGCAGGAATACCTAGGGGCAAGGTCAGACTTGGACACCTTCCCCACCGAAAATCCTCTGGCTTACTGGGTCTTGAGGATGGATCACTGGCCAGAGCTTGCACAGTATGCAATTGAGCTACTGGCCTGTCCTGCATCCAGCGTTCTTTCAGAACGCACATTCAGTGCTGCTGGATTATTTGTCACGGATCACAGGGTGCGCCTGTCCACCGACTCGGTTGATCGACTGACTTTCATCAAGATGAACCAGTCTTGGATCACCACCAGCTACCACACACCTGATGCTGATATAACAGACTAATTGATTTTAAAATGTCACATCCCTTCAAGACTGATGCTGATGCTGAGTGCCTGTGCTGTTATGTTGACTGGCTATCCTCCTCCTCCTCCTCAATGATCCGATTAATGATGATAGCTTGGAAGATCATTTTGGTTTATGTGTGCCGCCACCAGTGGCGAAGGCCCAATTTTTCAGCCCCTGTTTAACAGGGGCGTGTAATTACAATTTTTGATGCAATACTTTGCAACAGGGCTCATTGCTGTGCTCCAAGTACAGTATCTGTGAGGGGTTGCAGTGTTGTGCCACCAGTGGCTAAGGCCCAATTTTTCAGCCCCTGTTTAACAGGGGCGTGTAATTACAATTTTTGATGCAATACTTTGCAACAGGGCTCATTGCTGTGCTCCAAGTACAGTATCTGTGAGGGGTTGCAGTGTTGTGCCACCAGTGGCTAAGGCCCAATTTTTCAGCCCCTGTTTAACAGGGGCGTGTAATTACAATTTTTGATGCAATACTTTGCAACAGGGCTCATTGCGGTGCTCCAAGTACAGTATCTGGGAGGGGTTGCAGTGTTGTGCCACCAGTGCCTAAGGCCCAATTTTTCTGCCCCTGTTTAACAGGGGCATGCAATTATAATTATTGATCTAATAATTCACAGCAGGGCCCATTGCTGCGCCCACCAAGAGTAACTGTCAGGCCTTACAGTGTTGTGGCACCATACTACCATCAAAGGCCCAATTTTTACTACCACTGTTCAACAATTATATGTTATTACAATTCCTGATATAATAGTTGACAGCAGGGCATTCCAGCACCCACCAAGAGTAACTGTGAGTGCTTACAGTGTTGTGCCAACACCAACACCTAAGGGGCCAATTTCTGCAGAGTATATACGGCAGGTCCCTACTTTCAAACATCCAACTTACAAACGACTCCTACTTGCAAACGGAAGAAGACAACAGGAAGTGAGATGAAATCTACCCCTAGGAAGGAAAATTCTCTCCTGTAAGAATTAATATGGGAGAAAGGTGTCTCCTCTCTACTGATGCTTTATCACCAATCCTTGTTTCAATAAAAACACCACATTTCAAAAACAGTTGTCATTGGGACGCAACGTGAGGTGAAATGTTCTGAACAGGGGCACAGACAGCAAAACAAATGTTACAGGGGTGATAACCCTTCCCTATGTTTTCCAAAAAGCTTAAAAATAGATTTTTTGGCTGGAGCTACACTTAAACAATGTACGTGTTCAAAATTACAAACAGATTCTACTTAAGAACAAACCTACAGTCCCTGTCTTGTTTACACCGGTCTTGTTTACACCGCCTGTATACTGCTGTTCAGAGTATATAGGGCCTTTTTTATTTTGTGTTGCGGGGTTCCCCTTAATATCCAAAGAAGACCCAAAGGGGCTGGTAATGGGCTGGGGTAGGGGGGGGGGTGATGGGGTAGCTATGCCATTTTTCTTAAAGATTTTCATCCATATTACCGGGAGCAGACATTACATTAAAGCCGCAAGCTGTTTTAAATGGCTTTTTTTTCCTTTAGAAATGTCATTTTGTGCAGGGACAGTTCTAAACACGGGAAACACGTGGCACTTCGCAGGCATACTTTAGACACCCCCCAGGTACGATATTTAAAGGAATATTTGACTTTTTTTTTTCACTTCATGCATCATTAAAATGACTGCACCCGAAAAACGTCCGTTTTTAAAACTTCTTTTTGCATTGATACATGTCCCCTGGTGCAGAACCCGGGTTCCCAAACTCTGTTTAGGACAATAACATGGATAATAGTCGTTATAATTAGCACTTTAGAATCCGAACGTTCGCATCCATTGTATTTAATAGGGTTCTAATGTTCGTGCGAACTTTCGGTCCGTTCGCGGGTTCTGGTGCGAACCGAACCCGGGGGTGTTCGGCTCATCACTAATCAATAGTATGCAAGCTCTTGGAAGGGATGAAAAGGGACTATACTGTATACAAGATTTTAGTAATGAAAATGGTATCATTGGCAGTAATCAGCATGAATCGTTCTTGCCAAACCAATCTATTAACCTTCTATGAGGAGGTGAGCTGCCATCTAGATCAGTGTTTCTCAACTCCAGTCCTCAAGGCGCCCCAACAGGTCATGTTTTCAGGCTCTCCATTGTTTTGCACAGGTTATTTGATCAGTTTAACTGCTTTAGTAATTCCCACAGCTGTTTCATCTGAGGGAAATCCTGAAAACATGACCTGTTGGGGCGCCTTGAGGACTGGAGTTGAGAAACACTGATCTAGATAAAGGAAGGCCCGTAGATGTGGTGTATCTGGATTTTGCAAAAGCATTTGACACAGTTCCCCATAAACGTTTACTGTACAAAGTAAGGTCCATTGGCATGGACCATAGGGTGAGTACATGGATTGAAAACTGGCTACAATGGTGAGTTTAGAGGGGGTGATAAATGGGGAATACTCAGAATGGTCAGGGGTGGGAAGTGGGGTCCCCCAGAGTTCTGTGCTCGGACCAATCCTGTTTAATTTGTTCATAAACGACCTGGAGGATGGGGTAAACAGCTCAATCTCTGTATTTGCAGATGACACTAAGCTAAGCAGGGCAATTACTTCTCCGCAAGATGTGGAAACCTTGCAAGAAGATCTAAACAAATTAATGGGGTTTGCGACTACATGGCAAATGAGGTTTAATGTAGAAAAAATGTAAAATAATGCATTTGGGTGGCAAAAATATGAATGCAATCTACTAACTAGGGGGTGAACCTCTCGGGGAATCTAGGATTGAAAAGGACCTGGGGATCCTAGTAGATGATAGGCTCAGCAATGGCATGCAATGCCAAGCTGCTGCTAACAAAGCAAACATTAAAAAGGGGATTAACTCCACAGGGCCTAATTTTAAGGTAAATTCATGTGCTATGCATACTAGCACATTATGCCTTTACCTAGCAGGGTGTGAAAAAAAAAAAAAGTCCAGCGGTTTAAATCCACTTTAAGATCAATAAGTGGAATGTCCTTACATTGATGATCAGTGGAAAGAATGCTCTCCTTACATTGATGATCAGTCGGAAGAATGCCCACCTTATGTTGGTGGTCAGTACGTAATGGCCTTCTTACATTGGTGATCAGTGGGAGGG
Source organism: Rana muscosa (assembly GCA_029206835.1). Classification (NCBI taxonomy): domain Eukaryota; kingdom Metazoa; phylum Chordata; class Amphibia; order Anura; family Ranidae; genus Rana; species Rana muscosa. The sequence continues at coordinate 358,121,888 of CM055121.1, forward strand.
ATGCCGTCCTTACAAAGATGATCAGTGGGTAGAATGCCCATTTTACTTTGGTGGTCAGAATTCCACCCTTACATTGGTGGTCAGGGAAGACTGCTCTCCATACATTGATGATAAGTGGGAGGAATGTCCTTACATTGAAGATCAATAGGTGGAATGTCCTTGCATTGATGACCAGCTGGAAGAATGTCCTCCTTACATTGATGATCAGTGGGAAAACTGTCCCCTTACATTGAATATTAGTGGAAGGAATGCCTTCCTTACATGAATGATCAGTGAGAAAAATGTCCCCCTACAATGATGATCAATGGGAAGAATATCCTTCTTACATCGATGATCAGTGAGAAAAATGTCCCCTTACAATAATGATCAATGGGAAGAATGCCCTCCTTACGTTTGTGGTCAGTGGGACGAATAGACTTCTTACATTGGTGATCAACGGGGCGAATAGACTTCTTACACTGGTGATCATCGGGAATCCCTCCTTACATTGATGATCAGTGGGAAGAATGCCCCCTTACATTGAATACCAGTGGAAGGAATGCCTTCCTTATATGAATGATCATTGGAAAAAATGCCCCCTTACAATTGTAGCGGTACCCCCTAAGTGTAGTAGTCCGTCTGTCACCCTGCCTAGCCAGGCACACACTTTTCTAGCATCCAGAGACATGAAAGCAGTCCTTGCACTTTTTTCTTTATTTTATTGAGGGGAATTTAACTTGGATAAGGATGGGGAATTCATGAGATGCCCAGATAATTGACAGTCGATATTGGGGCCACCTGTATAAACCAAGGTATATAGAGTGCCTTGAAAAAGTATTAATACCCCTTGACATTTTCTACATTTTGTCATGTTACAACCAAAAACTTAAATGTATTTTATTGGGATTTTATGTGATAGACCAACACAAAGTGGAAGGAAAATAATAAATGGTTTTCATTTTTTTTTTACAGATAAATATCTGAAAAGTGTGGCGTGCATTTGTATTAAGCCCCCTATACTCTGATATTCCTAATTAAAATCGAGTGGAACCAATTTCCTTCAGAAGTCACCTAATTAGTAAATAGAGTCCACCTGTGTGTAATTTAATCTCAGTATAAATACAGCTGTTTTGTAAAGCCCTCAGAGGTTTGTTAGAGAACCTTAGTGAACAAAAAGCACCATGAAGGCCAAGGAACACACCAGACAGGTCAGGGATAAAGTTGTGAAAAAGTTTAAAGCAGGGTTAGGTTTAAAAAAAAATATCCCAGGCTTTGAACATCTCATGAAGCACTGTTCAATCCATCATCTGAAAATGCAAAGAGTATGGCACAACTGTAAACCTACCAAGACATGGCTGTCCACCTAAACTGACAGGCTGGGCAAGGAGAGCATTAATCAGAGAAGCAGCCAAGAGGCCCATGGGAAATCTGGAGGAGCTGCAGAGATCCACAGCTCAGGTGGGAGAATCTGTCCACAGGACAACTATTAGTTGTGCACTCCACAAATATGGCCTTTATGGAAAAGTGGCAAGAAGAAAGCCATCGTTGAAAGAAAGCCATAAGAAGTCCTGTTTGCAGTTTGCGAGAAGCCATGTGGGGGACACAGCAAACGTGGAAAAAGGTGCTCTGGTCAGATGAGACCAAAATTGAACTTTTTGGCCTAAAAACAAAACGCTATGTGTAGCAGAAAAGTAACACTGCACATCACCCTGAACACACCATCCCCACTGTGAAGCATGGTGGTGGCAGCATTAAGTTGTGGGGATGCTTTTCTTCAGCAGCGACAGTGAAGCAGGTCAGAGTTGATGGGAAGATGGATGGAGTCAAACACAGGGCAATCTTTAAATAAAACCTGGTTGAGTCTGCAAAAGACTTGAGACTGGGGCAGAGGTTCACCTTTAAGCAGGACAATTACCCTAAACATACAGCAGGAGCTTCAATAAAATGGTTTAGATCAAAGCATATTCATGTGTTAGAATGGCCAAGTCAAAGTCCAGACCTACATCCAATTGAGAATCTGTGTCAAAACTTGAAAATTGCTGTTTACAGATGCTCTCGATCCAATCTGACAGAGCTTGAGCTATTTTGCAAAGAAGAACGGGCAAAAATGTTACTTTCCAAATGTGCAAAGTTGGTAGAGACATACCCAAAAAGACTTGCAGCTGTAATTGCAGAGAAAGGTGGTTCTACAATGCATTGACTTAGGGGAGCTGAATACATATGCACGCCACACTTTTCATATATTTATTTGTGTAGCGGGGTGTTCAATTTAAGGGAAGTGTCTGAGTGATAACCAGGCTCAGACACATTAAATTGATAGGATTCATGGACCATTTTCTGTACTCAGGGGTTAATGCTGGTGATGTGTTCCCTGTGGCCGGTGGGTGGCGCTGCCATTCTGGGCCGGGGTTGAACCGCGAGCGCAGTGCTGTGCCTTTTGTGTCCCCTCTCGGCAGCTGTACAGTAGGGTGGGGAACCTGATGTGCATGCCGGGAGATGGTATAAAAGGGGCGGACATCTTCTGAGAGCGGTCTTCGTCCGTCCACGCACAGGCACCTTCAGCCTGGGTGTGTGGGAGTGTGGTTCGTCATCTCCGGGTGCCCTAGGCCCGGAGGCCTTGTTCCGGTTCCACCTCAGGCACCTTTAGCCTGGGGTGAGGTACTACCTCACCGCTCCTGTTCGCCTGGGCATGGAGGCCCAGGAGTTGCAGTGACGGCCTGGAGCCCAGCAGCCTTCGGCTGGGGTCCACAAGGGATTGAGGAGTCCAGGGTGCCGCCTTGCGAGGGGACCCGCACCCTAAGAGAAGGGAGGACCTGTTCGGAAGGACCCGTGCTGTGGACATGGTGAAGGAAGGGGTCTGTTGACTCTCTGGGGGATGTCTTCTCCCTAAAAGGGGCTATGAACTAGGAAGGAAATCAATATCCACCAGGTCAGTGGCAGTGACCATATTCACCAGGTCAGTGGCAGTGACCCTGTTCGCCAGGTCAGTGGCAGTGACCTTATCCACCAGGTCTGTGGCAGAGACCAACCTCATGGTCTGTGGCACAGACCATGCGCCAAAACTGTTTGAGAATCTGAACAGTTCTAAGAGTTTGAGCTACGTTTGTGCCTGGACCTCCTCCACACCTTAAAGCTGTCCTGTGTCTTTACTCCAACCTTTCGTCTATCCAAGAGAACATGTGTTGTGCAAGTGAAAAATAAAGATTGAGTAGGACTTTCAGCTGGTGTGGACATTTACGTTCCTGGGGAAGTCAAGGACTTGCATCTACACACTGTAGAGGTGAGAATCATTCTCAGGAGGACTTTATGCCCCGGCTGCAGACAGGGCCCAAAAACAACACCGCCTAAACTTTTAACACAGGAGGGTACGGGCTTGTGGTGCGGTGTGCCCCTTTCTCCTAAGAGGAGCCGAAACAGACAAGGAGAAAGGGGTGTGTGCGCTACACGTGGGGGCTCATCCGGGATTTGTCTGCGGTTGGAAAGTGTGAGGACCCCCCAGAGTTTGAACTTTATTCCCCAGTGAAGTTCCGTGGAGGTCGGCCATATTGAAAACTGCGCCACGAGGAGAACCCTGACTGTGTAGTTCATGGGCGTGCCTATAGAGAAAGCCTGCGAACAGTGCAGAAGATGGGAAGAGTCTGGCCATGAGAGGAGCTGCACGTGGGGACTTTGGCGCGAAAAGGACAGTGTGCAATGGAACAGCAAGCGAGCAACATGGCGTCTCATGCCTCATGGATTTCGTCCGCAACCACCATGAATATGACCTTGTTTGCTGCTTCTGTGACGAATACAGGGATTCGGCTGAAGCCCCGGGGACGTTTTGCCCTCTACGTTTGCAGAGATGTGGAGGCCCTCGGAGTGGTTTGTCCCGGCTGCTCAGGACTGGTGTTGCATCTCAAGCCCTTCGGCAGATGAGAGCAGTGTAAGGAGTTCCTGTTTGAGGTGGAGCAACCTACAGAGAAGCCTCAGGCTTTCCGCCTCAATTGCCTTAAAGGCGCCACTACTTCAGAGGAAGGAGCCAGAGCTTTTGCAGCCACCCCTATGTGCACTGTTGAGACTTCGGAGAAAGTCGCGAGCAGAGATGTTTCCGGAGATTGAGGAACCGGAATCGGAGAGACCGGAGGATGTTGCCTCGGTCACCACAGAGTCCTTACTCCCACCGCCCAAGAGGAAGATTGGCTTTGTGAAGGCTTCCTGTGGCCGTGGTGGAGTTACGCCCCAGCGCTTGCTCGGAGCGGATGCATCTAAAGGGAAAAGTTCCGGACGTCCTGGCTCAGCTACAAGCCGAGGTAAGCCGGGGAAAAAGACTCTGTTGGAAGTCCGAAGTATCGGGGATGCTTGGATCAGAGATCCCAGGGCCCTTGAACTGGTTAGAGGCGGTGACTCGTCTTCTACCCGGAGCTACTTGCCTGCAGAGGAATGTGATACCTCGCCGCCATTGACGAGGTGTTCGAGAAAAAGGGTTGGGATAAGATGCCCCTGTCCTTGTGCCATAGAAGTAGGGACCCACCAATGTCTACTGGGGAGAGCGCACCCCGGGTGGAGGCCCCGGAGCCTGAGGAGGGATCTGTCCAGTTGCCTGCCCTTCCACCGCTAGAGATACCTGGATCCGTTGCTGGGATGGAGCGGGTGTCATTGCGGGCCCCTGTGTCTGGTCCGTAAGTAGTGAAAGTACCTCGGCACCCGGATGCCATAGTTATGACCGGTATGGGAGATCGTCTGACCATGCCACCGCTATCCCGTTTGCAGAGGTTATTTAACCAGAAGGTTGCTAGCGAATATGGGTGGGAGTACCCGTACCTACCAAAGGAACTTTTGTTCGAGGTGGAGGCCTATAGACACCGGTGGTACGCGGACTTTGTATGGACACATATCAAAGTACCCCCGGCTCGCAGGTTCTATTCATGTTCTCCCACAGCTACCAAGCGGTACAAGGACTGTAGGAATGCCTGGATGCTTGGTCGGCACATACATGCGGACAAGGTGGTTTTTTGCCGAAAGGACAAAGATAATGTTGAGTACCATATTGACACATTTGATAAGCATTGGAAGCTGTTGGTGTTGCCACATCCTCAATATTATCTGTGAAGAGACTAGACTCTCGTTGTTGCCTTTTATGTCCGGAGTGCACTCTCTGGAGCCCAGAACTGTTTGCTCTGATAAAGGGTGTTCTACTTTTTGGAGGAACGGGAGCAGTTTTTATTTTTTTCTCCCTCTTCCACACTGCAAAGACATAAGGACTTTGGGGTAGAATAGTTCAGAGCAGGGCCAAAGAAGAAGAGGAAGTTTTACC